>JAFELO010000301.1:403094-460857 GCA_017140195.1 Eumaeus atala
AATGGGTCACCGGCACACACCGATGGGCAACTAATGATAATGATGATATTTACTATAATACAAGTCTACTTTCATAATTAGTGCTATTCCTGAGAATGGTTTCTTTGTATAATTTGTTATGGTAACAATGCCTGCTACTTATCGGATCGCTAGTCTGTAACATATTATCATTGCATGTTTTGCTATTGAGTCTCGCTAAACTACTAAATACATTCTGTCCATATTTGGCACAGATGCACAATCAGGGATTACTGAAAAAAATACGACTTGTCTCTAAAAAATTAAGGACCCCTTTGTGATACGAGTCACAGCTAGTAATAATATATAAATTAAGGACCCCTTTGTGATACGAGTCACAGCTAGTAATAATATATAAATTAACTGTTTGACTGTGTGATCAACGTACCGTGGCTGAGGTCTACTGGAACGAACAAGCTCAAATTTTGAGTACAGGTATCTTGTGATTAGGCATATCTGTTAAAAAGTGAGTTATGAATTTTTCACCCCTAAGGGGCTGAAATGGGCGGTATAAAATTTTAAAGTTTGAATTAAAGAATCTGAAAATAAACCGGTTCATATCGCGGGGCGTAGTGTAGTATCCTATATCAGAGTTTCACAAATAGTTGTTTATAATGTTGATCTATGTTATCAAACAAGAAACAATAACTGTTGGTTATTTTGGAACAATAATAGTTTTATCATAGTCTCAGAATAACTCGCCTTCATTGCTCTTAAATTCATCACCTGATAACAAAGTAGCGGTGAGTTTTTTATTACCGATACACTGCACTATTAAACCGGTTTCAGTCCTATTCTAGTTGGGTACTGTATTGAATTACGTGAAGAATGGCCGTCAAGTATCGTATTTATCACTAGCAGGGCCTCGCGGTTTTACACGTATAACCCAATTACTTGTCGTAGTTTGATGGTATAAAGCCTTTCTTAGTAGATGGCTTATACATCAACGAAAACTTTTTCAAATAGGACCAGTAGTTCCTGAGTTTACCGCGATCAAACAAACAAGTGAACATCAGTATTACAATGTTAAGTATATATTTATACTTTAAAGGGCTCTGATATGGAGGAGAAATTGAGGGCAATGCATTGACGTAGTTAACCTACGAATGTTCGTCCCCTCCTATACTAGAAAAGTAAATATTTCGTATTTATATACACATGTGGGTATGGTGTAGTTATCCTCGCCGTATGCCTTATTCGCCTGCATTGCAATGGAACTACCTCTTACATTATGAATTCTATTCCTATTTTAAGTTCCAGTTTTAAATAAATTCCATCGATGTTTTAGACAAATACTCTAGCGGCATTCGACAATTGATGTGATCATTCCGGTAGATCTCGAAAGGTGATGTTCGAGTCCAGTGTTCTCATGTAGAAAACCTGTTAAATTGCTACTCGTTTTTCGATTTGGGGTAAACACGGACAAGTGGGATAAACTGATTCGGACTCATCCAATTACGACCCTCCTGTTAAAGAAACTATGGGGTATTTATTACAACATCACTCGAACCACATTGTTTGACATTCGTCGTCAAAATAATGACCGCTGAAACAATCAATTTAAAATAGTTTTTGTATGTAAATTTTCTTTAATAGCATGGAGTGCAAACGAAAATAAGCCTTTTGGTGATTATCCTTGCCCACGAATATTAGCACAAGAAATGAAACCATCTGGAACGTGACAGCATCCCCTTCCCGCCGATATTATATATTTTTTATTTCACTGATTTACTCTATGTAACAAAATTAAAAAAAGGTTTCTACTAGTAGATGTCATTATAAACAAATAACGAATTAAATGTGGCCTGTGTATAACATTGCAGAAAAAAAACGTTATCTTATGTTTACCCTACTACATTATTGCAATCGCTTGTGCATATAAATAAAAGGCAGAAGTATACAAAAGTACACGAAATACCTAATAATATTTTTATTAATTAAATTACTTTACTATATAAATAATTATTTCCTACCCCAAAAACTAAATTATCACAATAACTTCGTTAACATCCAAAGTGAACAAACGCAGTAGAATAATGCGTACCTATCGAATGATACAAGAATACCGCACCATGAGGTGTTGTGATTTCACCGGTCTATTGGTTTTAATAGTGAAGGAAATTCGGTATCGGTATTAATACTAGCGGAAACATTTTGATTTGTTATGGCTATTATTGTTGATATTATTTGGGGAACGTCTAGTGGAATGAATTGGTTGATACGCCTCCGAGGGGAGCGATTTGTTCGGCTTTTTGTCGGTAGTGCTCGAGAGTTAGAATATTTTTATCAAACATTATCGTCGGGTCATTCGCAGAGTGCTGTTATTGTTGGTCGCAAAAGTCTGCGATATTTCAAAAGGGTCATTGAGTCTGAGTTATGAATATACATCATAATATCTCATCTCGTGTATGTTTGTATTTCTTTCATGCTACATAACCAACTTGGATGAAGCTTGACACAGATGTTGATTAGTCTAAGAATGTTAAAACATTTTTTCCCGAATAATGAATTAGGATTTTTTTTTGTTAGTGGAACCGCGGGGCATAGCTAGTTGGACTTGTCATATAACATACATTGGGATTGTGTCATGGCAATGTGTAGACGAATGTGATCTCGTCTGGTTGCGTACTTCAGTGAGTGTTTAGATGTTTTTAATTAATTGCTCTTTGTTTTGTTCCAGGAGAAGTCCGGTGAGCCTTATTCTGGAAAATTATCCGTGAAATCGGACCTTAGTCCTGTTTTTGGTGAGTATTTTTCTAAAGAAACATTACTAGTATCTAAATACAATTAATTGAACGCATTTGAAAAAAACCTGAACTTACTGAGAAAAAAACATCAGAACTTATAGAGTATCGTCTTACTCTACTCCAGCCACGACCGGACCACCGGCTACTCTGAAACCGCACGAAACGCGATGTCATAGCAATCACTGTTTAAGCGGTACCACGTGAGCCAGAGGTCGTGTCAGTTCAATTCGGCCGCAATGCCGACTTGCCCAGCCTCCTACCATCTAGTAAGTTATTTCCCGCCTACATTTTAACACGCTAACCGGTACTTTCATAAGTGTAGTAATAAGTGATGGTTAAGGTCATATATTATCCGCAACGTGCAGTTTATGTTTGTAACTTCCACCGGAATCCATTAGTCTCGCTGATTCATGTGTCTCGTGGTATTCGGTGTCGTATCACCGCTGGGTGTGGTGGAGTGGGGACGGTTCGATTTCACCACTTTATCTTAAGCCCAAATAAATTACAGCCATCTACAATATTTTGACTTGGAAATTTTTGTCATGTAATAATTTTTCAATTTCGTCAGCATCAGCAGCGTCCGTTTGCTGCTGGACATTTTATTAAGCCGTTATCAATTGATATAGAGATTGCCGATCTCCCACTCGTCCCGGCTGCTTTCGAGATTGATATCTCTGACGAGAACTAATACAACTTTACGTTAAATTAAAAAACAAAAAACCCGACTGGTTTTGTATTCGGGCATGTCCCACCACACTTTCCCACCGCTGCTACTCCTGTCTCCAGGATCGACAGCGGCCTCCACTTGTGATCCCGAGGGAATGCTAAAAACTACCTTGGGACAACAAGGAATTTAATCAGAAAAAAATAGGAGGAAGCGTTTCCAGTTTCTCTCCCCAATCAAAGCGGAGACAGTACGGGATCGCAATGACTTAAACAGTAAAAAGAGAGAGGGCAGCCAGGTGGAGCCCTGCTGCTATATATGACCCGACTGGTAGACGTACACTGTAAGTGCGCTCGCATAAAAATTAATAAGATGTGTGCCTACAGCATGTAGGCAATTGCTGGTGTCAAGGGAGATTCTCCACAATCCGCGGAAATACCTCTCGCTCACATGATACGTTTTCGATATTTATGAATCAATAAAAGTATTCATGGACTTGACCACTTGAAATAGAATATTTACTTAGAATACCAATTGTTATAGCAGACAAATATGTAAAAAAAGTGTGTAATTTTTATATATAAAGTGTATTAACACTTTGTATCAGATCCTCGCTCTTACGCCCGCGTACGCACCCCCAAAGACATAAGATGGATAAAGCCGCCGCGCACAGTAAGTCTCCCCTGTTAGTACTAAATACCCGATGACACCACAAACACTTTAAACAAGTACAACTGAAAGCTATCGTTAAAACACACTTACTTTTCACTAGATTTATTTCTCGCAAATCATGTTCAATTGTTTCGAGATAATTCCACAAATTACAGATATATATGTCACTGATATGATATAATGTTTATTGACATTCAAGCTTATAATCTGTACAAACAGTGACATGTTTATCATCTGCAGTTAATGCACGACTCTGAACACAGTTCTGAAGCATTCGAGCACCTCGAAATATATGTGTAATGGCAATATATATCATCACATCATCATCAGTCCTTGTCGGTGCACTGCTGGCCGTAGGCCTCTTTCGATGAACGACGACCGATCTCCTGCTACTCGCATCCATCCCGGTCCGGCTACTGCATGGAGATCGCCTTCCCACCTGGTGAACCAACACTTCGTTTTCCTAAACGCGGCCTCCACTTCAGAACCTTACTGGCCCATCTGCCATCGGTTCTTCTGAGTGTGTGACCAGCCCATTGCCACTATAGTATGACATATTTAAAAGGCCAAGGCCGTGACAATTTTGTATATGACATACTGAGTAATAAAACTCACTGTCAGCGACTCGCGACTGGAGTTTACACCTTGAAACTAACATAATTCTGAAATCAGCTGTGCATTTAGAAACGTTTTTTTGCCACTTATGCTGTGGATGTGAAGAGACGAGAACTAAGTTTAGGGTCGAAAAGGAGACCGAAACACTTCTCTCCTGCGGATGTGTAAAGGTTTTGTAATACCTAAATTAACTATTCTTACAACGGTAAGAGGGCTCGGGAATACCCTCCTCACCCGACCGACATCGTAGGCAGGCAGCCTTTTTATTTTAAAATTGATAACTGATAAATAATAAAGGTATTTGACGGCAAATTTGAATAAGGAACGTTGAAAACTGTTCCTATTTTAAATAAATCATCTGTTATTAGATCATAACGACGGACGCTCACCAAATCAAATCCGTATGAACCATTGCGATGTAGTTAATCCAAAATTGATTTCTACACCACTATGGAGATAATAACACGGCCCCCACCTCTGGGCGGCCATTACCTGAGAATTATGTGTGTTTTATCGCCAGCTTATAATCATCTGTCACAATCCTTACAATATTTTAGTATAATTTCATATAACCCCACCTTTCGTGTAGGGATGTAGCGTTAAAAATCGATTATATCGATCGCTTTTTTATCGACATTATAATTTAAATATGAACATTGTATTTGTCGGGTTTTACCAAAACTGTATTTGAATTATGTAAGTAGGTTTTCACGTGATATAATTTTTATTTGTGAATTAGTTAATATAAGCAGCCGCAGTTATTTTCCGCAGTGACTCTTCTTGTGTCTAGATATTCTGATGAAATGAAATTATTTTATTAGGACCAAAAATACAATTTTTTTTATGTTTTTAGCGCCTGTTGTACATCATCATTGAATAATAATGATACATAACTAGCAGTCGGTCCCGGCTTTGCATTGATTTTCACAAAATACGGCAAAAATTAACTGATTTACAAAAAAATTCATTATGAATAACGCTTCGGAAGATGGTAACTATATATATATATATATAGTTCATATGTAGTTTCTGAGCATATTCAATGCAAACAACCAAATAAACAATCGAATGTATCCACTTTATAATATTAGTATAGATAAATATATTATTATTTAATGATATAAAAAAATATCACATTTCCAGATATAAATGTTTTTTATGTTATTCCAATAGTTGTTTTTGCATGAAACAAAAAGAAACAAATGAAAATTTTCGCTTTTATAATATTAAGTGGTAACATTAAACTTGGGAGTTGAAAAAATCGGTACGAGTACAACCCTCGACACAACCGAACGCCTCGTTATTTGTTGTTATTAGTGTTGTTTTTTATTATTTTTTCTCCGGGATGTTTTCGTCGAACCGGTTCCTCCTCTAATCTGATCAGCTCGCCACGACTCGCTTCGGACCGCCAGAAAAAAACTAATGCAAGTGTGACGCACAAGAATGATTATTGGGAAGCACGAATTTGTTTTGTAACAGTTTTTAAATATCTATGAAGTTCACATCTTCCACGTCTTAATCTACACTTATAATAATAATGATAAAAACCTTTTCATTCAGATATAGTTATAAATTATGTAACATCTTAAACTACGGTAATACGGTACTCATCTGTGTGCCTTCGGGTAAAGGCCTCCCCCAGTCTACTCTATTCATCTCTCATCGCTGTCTTATGCCACTCGAGTCCAAGTACTGCCAGCCATTTACACTATTTCATCATCCCAAAGTTCACACCGCCTAAAATCTACACTTGATATAATCCCCAAAAGACGTCTGTCTGTATGTGATCGATTTACTTACAATTTCTCGGACGAAATATTATGCGGTTTTCACCAATGGCTTCCTGAGGAAGGTTTTAGTGCATAATATATTAAGCAATACCATCAAGTCGCTAGTAGATAATAGATTAAGCGAAGAATAGAGAGGGGCATATTGTTCAGTTGTCGTATCAAAAGACATTTTGTGTTAATATGTTTATATACGTCACAGAATTAGAAAAGTTGTTGTGACCATCCCTAGCCCTGACCTGAGGAGATTTCACGAGACACGAGTCTTGGTAAGTCTTAATTTCACTAATCGACTCTTCTTTGTTGATAGACCCTTAGGTCTCGCGGGGAAATGTATTTAAGCACTGCCACCTGTGAAAAATGAACCGACTAACCACCAAAACCCCGCGGATGCCATCGGCCGCCTGTCCGGAAGTGCTCTGTCAACAAGAGACCTACAGTATAAACTCTATCCGTCATAGTATTCCCGGAGGCCCAATACTCTTGATTATTATTATAACGTGATATAGGGAAATAGACCCCATGTCATATTTCACTTAAAATAGCTTTGCTGATCAGCTTATAATGATTATTTATTTTTTCTTACTATTCCCTCTTGCAACGTGTATCTTCTCATCTTGTTTTTATTACCTCTATTTCCAACTTCTAATCTATTGATCGCCTGGTGTAGTAATAAATTTAAAAAATAGTATTTTTGAATGTATATTATCAAATTAGAATTCAAATTTTGTCATAACCATTTTCTTTTGCCGTGATCTTTGCGATATGGACACCTTTTCGGGCTATCGATAACTGGAATTTTTATATTGTGACCGTTTTATTGATATTAGAGGTTATCAGCCGATCTACAGAAATATTAATATGGACCCCCACCAACTTAATATACAGTTCACAATAATTCTTGAAAACTTGTTATTTTATACGTTTCATAACACAATATAATGAATTTAAAGTGAGTATGAATGTTATCTACTCTTTATAAATGTAATACTTTTATAGTATAAGGGGCAATCGAGCAGTCGGAGCCCTGATGTGATTATTAGTGCATATTGCCCATTGAGATATGATGGATAGGGTAGGGAAGCCAGTGTAAAAAGCGCCCGGCAAAGAAAAGACAAAGCAAATGTGGCTTACAATATTTCTTTTTATTGAATTATCTATGCGTATTGCGCGTGCGAGATTAGATAGACAAAAATAGTAATGTATTTCTCATCTCCCTTATCTATTAACCTACACGGGCACTCGCAGTTAGAGGCCCGCCTGTGACTCATCTGCTCTATCTATATCACCTCTATGTTATTGAAATCCGCATAATTGTTATGCAGGCTTAATCTTTTTTCCTCCTCCTCCATTGTATGGGACATTGGACCACCTAACAGTCTCAACTCCTAACATCAAAAACCGCACGAAATGCGACGCTATCTGTCACTTTGACGCGATGTACCCCTAGATGTTTCAATTGGGCTGCAATGTCCGTTCTCTTATTCATCTTTGGCTCAATTTAATTTATGTAGCTACAAATTATATGCGTATACTTTTAGAATAGTTATTTAATGAGTGACATAACATATTTCAACGGCTGCGAGAATTGATCCACATGTAATGGACTGTAAATGTAATTGTGTCGCTCTTCAGACATGTCTCAGCGCTTGGCGCTTGTCGAGAGTCGTTAATGAGACATCCTTTTACTTTTTGAAAGTGACGACGTTGATGCTCGCTGTAGCGCTCCGCGTTCTACAACTCCAGAGAGTGCCCGATCACACCGTCCCGTACCATGGGACAAGTGACAACAGATGCGGAATGGCCACCCATTGGTCACGTTATGAACGTAGAACACATCATATTGACAAGGTGATCAAAGGCTTTTTCCTTTCAAAAGACTCCGATTGTTCGTTTGGCCCAAAAAAAGAAAAATCTACGTCTCTACCGAACCATTCATACCGAGCTCAGTCATCAAACTCTTATCAGCTATTAAGTTTGTTTTGGTAATTCGACGGTTGGGATGCTGCGGCACCTAACATCCTCAGCATACGTGTTACTATTTTTATCTCAGCCGTCAAACTCGTTTCGCTCACGGGCACATTCGTTTACCATATCATTAATTAATCGAATCGAATTATCGATTTAACTAATTGTCAGCCATTAGGCGATATTTTAAACCGTAACTATGTAGATTATCGCGTTAGGGATGTGAATTTGTCGATGAATTACGCATTAAACGCAACATCTAGCGCTAATATTTTATTTTCGTTCTATTGTTCTGTCACTCTATACATTACGTACCCATTACACCTTTTTCGTTGTATTAATAACTTGCGGGCGCTTGAGTGATATTTAGAATACCGATTTATTTTTAAAATCGATAAATTTTATCCACCTGATCTGTGTCACGTACCACACGAAACGCGACAGTAGAGCCGTTATTTATCACTCGTGATACCCACTTAAGGTTTCTTTTAAAATCGATAATGCTGATGATGAAACGAATCTTATTATCATAAAGTATGAACGTACAACTCGAGTTTGTAAACTAACATTACCATTAGTTCAGCTCGCGTAGCCGATCCATAATATCTGGTGCGCCCGTCTCCCTCCCACTGGTGTGTATCGATGCTTCTGTCTCACCCCACTTCTGCGAGTCATATTCTTGGCTACCTGTTGTTTTTACATCATTATATCCTAATTGGAACTCGATATGCATTTACAGTAACTTACGTGTAGTGCATAAAAATGCATACATTGATGTTACTACAGGAAAAACTCTTTAACTGTCTGTGTTTCACATGTCACTAGAAAAATCAGAACAATTCATGGAAGGACAGCGTCATTTCCGTTAATGATAAGTATTTATAAAGTCGCTAGCTGCGCCCCGCGGATCCATAGGCGTAGAATTTGGCTCGAACTCATTTCGAACTCGACTATTCAAATTCTATATTTATATTTTTTATAAGCGGTAGAGTCATGCTGCATAGGAGGAGGTAGTGATATGCATGCTGCATGACACTACATCCTCCTACGCAACGGAATTGGGCCGGCACGATCGGGGAGGTACCTCTCGCTCACTTGATACCACCGTAAAGTGACACCTACGGAGTTGCGTTTCGTGCGGTTTGTGAGTAGCCGGTGGCCCATTGTGGCGTAAGTGTAAAGGAGGGCAACGCATCGGCGTAATTATGTTGATGTTCATGGGCGTCGGTAGTCGTTGAAAGATTGCTCGTTTGTCCCCTGTAATGTAATAAACAAACATAAAAGCTTTCACATTTTTACTATGAGTAGTTCTTTTAGTACATTAAGGAAGAAATGTTATGAAAAATGTATTTGGCTACATTTTTTTGGTGTCCACATTAAGCAAAAATTTGACGCAGCTGTCTCACTAATCAGCTAAAATTAATTCCTACTTAATAGACCCAAATTATTGAAATCAATATTTTATATTCTGGAAAAAAAACAAGTTTAAACGTTAAAGATACTCTCGATTACCAAGTTTACCGGTTGTGCATGTGTAGATTATCCTACAAATGTAACAAACGCGAATGTTTGTAAGTGTGGATAGATGTTTGCTACTCTTTCTCGTAAAAACTACTGAATGGATTTTCATGAAATTTTACAATTATGTGGCTTATACTTCTGGATCTTGGCAGTGGACCGATAAGGGTTGATAATGATGATGATTATGAATAACACATAGAAATAAATAGAGGCTATAGATATAATAACTTTTGCACGTGGTTTTTTTTCTGTAGTTGCGGGTAACAGTTAGTGAGATATAATATAAGTCATACCCTCGACGTCTACGCAGCTGATGTTTTCGACATGTTATTCCTTGTCGCTTTCTATAAGCTCATATTTAACACTAGAATATTATTGACATGTACTTAAGAATTTATTCAAAACAAAGAGCTTTTAATGTTTAGTTGCTGTAAAGAATTAAAATAACATTTTATTGTGAACGATACTTTAACAAAAACACGGGCTGTCCCAGTCGGTGAAATAAAACATCTATATAAATATGTAAATGTGCATTTGTCTTAATTATCATGGTAATCGATACAGGGGACGGAATTTATTTAAATACGTAATTATTTAACATACCAGTTTGGAGTGTCAGGTGCTTGGCGTAAGTGAAAAAACATTTTAACACAATATACCATCGTTTTTTTAACACCATCTTACACTTTTCATAAGGCTTATTTCGCAGCTGGCTATTGGCAATTCTATTAGATTGTATGCTTATCTGCACTCACATATAGACAACTTTAAGTTTTCCAACTCATATAATAACTTAACAAACTTAAGTCTTACGCGCTCATTCCGTCGAACTACAAATAAGTCCTCCTTTATCTGCAGTATACTATCCCATTTATTGTTAAATTTCACGCATCTCTGTCAACCGGGACTGCGAAGTTATTTTATAGGGGTTCTGTTTTTTTATAGGTACGAAATTCTAAATATCATGATAGTTCTGTTAGATACTATAGCATACACTACTGAGTGTCCTTGTTAATCCATAGCGCGGAAAAAAATACCAGCCAGATAACCATGATCTGTGAACATAACTTAAACTTGTGCGGTCAACGTGTGCGATAACAGCACACTGACAGCTAATATCATAACTATGATATATGTGACATGTCTTAATCTGTAGTCTTCGTAGTCCATTATAAGGTAAGGTAAGTCCCATCGGAATAAGGAAATGACGACATAGAGAGTGATTCGACTATAGCCCGGACCTGAGAACAACCGGCGAACAAACTCGAGAACAACACTCCTGCACTTTGATATTATATCCTGGGAGTTCGCTAGTTTCGATACAAATGGGCGCCGTGAACGAAAAAATCGACAAGGTGGGCATAATTAGAATAAATTTTATCTTTTTATAGATAGCATAAGGCCCCCCTTAGACTTGACGACCACCGACACTTTCCACGACTAATTTATTTTAATTGTGGATAAAGAAAATTTATTTATTCAAGTATCAAGATTATTATCATGCAGATGCGTTGCCCCTCTTTCCTAGTCCCCACCAATGGGCCCCCGGCTACTCACAGACCGCACGAAACGCGACATAGTCTATAAAAATGTAAAATAAAATGGGTCCATAAATATGGAACACATCTAGGCGTGAACAATATAATTCCACCTTCCAGTTTTTCCGCAGACCGCTCGCTGGCAGCTCATCAATCTCGCCTGTAAACGCGTTTCTCATTATAAGCGTATGAATTTAATGCGAATGTGCCTTTTTATATCTTTATGCTTAACAAGTAATTTGTTGGCTTACCTTCTGGATGATATTTTAATCTTTTAAGGGCCCGTACCCTTAATAATAAAACTGAAAATCTTACACGATTACTTTTTTATAGAATAGGGTGCAAACGAGTGATCGGAACCTTTTTACGACTACCGACGTCCAAGAACATCCACATACTTACTTTTCCGACTCCTTTTCTACCCCCTAACGGGTCACCGGCTACTCACAAACCGCACGAAACGCGACACCGTAGGTCTCACTTTACGGCGGTATGATATGAGCAAGAGCTACGATGTAGTGTCATGCACTATGTATGGCAACTACCTCCTCCTATGCAGCATTGCACTACCTCTTCCCAACTTTCTGTCAAGGAAGCCTAAAGGGTAGATAACCTAGAATCATGAAATTGACAAGCAATAGAAAAACAAAAAAACAGATCATAATATGTGTGCAGGTCTCGTTCTTTTAAACATTGTTCTATTACAATGACCCTCGGGCTCTTGAAACAGTACGAAACGCGACAACATAGCTTCTCGTGGATATGAGAGTACATGAACGTGTGTATTCGGATGCAATGCAGCAATAACAATACAAAGCAGTTGTTGCAAATGTTACGCCAGCTCGAGCTTTCTTATCGCTAATGGTCTCCGGGTGATAAGGTTAGGTAGACCACGAGGTCACGGGTCCGGATAGTGCTAAGAGTGGATCACTTGTTAGAATAACATGTATGTCTGACTCTAAGATGGTCTGTACCTGTGCTAATGAGCCTGAAGGTAGGTGCCAAATACATGTACCTACAGTTTTTATCATTATGTAAAAGAGTAACAAGATGATTTCGATCTTTGCCGTATCCGACGACGGCAAAGAACTGTCCGGATGAATTATGCACTTTGTAAAAACAACTTAAATTCATGCTATCAAGTCGAATTTGAAAAGAAAAATGTTTATTGATCGTAATCAAAGACTCTTCAGACTGACAGTTTAGTATGAATTCCTGTATCGTTCAGATTTGTAAATCAATGATTAAGTACATATAGATAGTACAAGATTAGACAGCGCCTTGGACATCAGAAAGTCTCTGTGGTAATTTCGGATAAAGATCTGCGTTTCCTGGCACATACAAGTTGGACAATCCGGAGTGAATTGCTCCTGGGCAAACGTGCTCCATTGGCAACGGCCATTGTACGAGCAATCGGAGCCCTTCTACGACTAACGCCCATGAGCATGAGAATAATTACTATTTTGCTCCGTTAACCTCCTTTCTCCCTGAGTGGGCCACCAGCTACTCACAAATTGCACAAAATGCGACACTGAAAATGTCAGTTTAACGGCGGTATCATGTGAGCGAGAGGTACCTCACCTGTCGTGCCGGTCCAATTCCGCTGCAATGCAGCATAGCACTACCTCTTACTAAAACAGTTACCAACACTATATATTAATATACTTATAAAAATCTATTTGTCACGTTGGAATGTGCCAATCACTAAAATTACTGGACCAGTTTTAATGATTTTTTGTAAATGTGACTTGTCAAGCTTAAAATATATGCTTTATTTTATTCCAATGAATCTACAAATCTAACGCCCACAACAACGCGTGACCCGGTCAACTCGTGTAGCTAACATATTGTATATTACATACTAGCATCACGCCGCGTTTGCGCCCGCGTGACTCCGGTCCTATTATTCGTTGTATTATGGTGTATAGTCAGCGTTCCTCGATAAATGGACTATTCAACACAAAAATATTTTTTCATTTCGGGCCAGTATTTCCTGATTATCCTCACTAGCGCACTAATGTGAATATTATTAGCATAGATTATATTATTAGTCTCTACTAATATATATTATTAGTAAAGAGCTGCACCCCGTACTATAAAATATAATAATGTTACAATCGTGAGCGAAACTACCTTGCCCCATTTGGCCTTTTTCTAGAATTTCAATAATCGCAATTGCACCAACTTCTTGCACCATTCTGTCCGTACACAAAAATGTTTCACCTTGTGTTGTCTTCATTCATAAACGCATATTAAATTATACAAATTGTCCACAAGAAATATATTGTTTATATTGCATGCATGCACGCATTTACATACAGATGGATCGCCGTTATATATTAATGACAAGTTGTACATGTCAATGCTTCATGTTAGAATACTCCTATGTATGCTATAGAATGTGTAACAAGAAACCTTTCGTTCCTTTTAAGTGTACATGTAGATATACAGCTACTGAAAATTATAGTTCGCCTGTTCCAAGCCCAGGGTGATGTTGAAGTCGTTAAGGGGCAATAGCCTCTTAGGACCTAGGAGGCTCCAGTTACCTGGTTGTTTAGTGTCCCGTCTGCTGCATAGTGACAGTGAAATAGCTGGGAGCACCGGACAGCGGTCGCGCCGAGTGATGGCGGTACCATCAATCGGATCCCAACCTAATCTACGATTGCCAATCCGCCTGCTGAGCGTGGCAATTACGAGCACTTACGATCAATTAGCAATTGTAAAATAATAAAAAAATCTTTACAATTACGCAAATTTACTGTCAAACGCCTACTGTGCCACACCTGACTACCACGTGTTATTGTATAAGTCATATATAAAGTGGTATACCTCGAATGCTATAGTTGCAAGAGTCCATGTAAACGAGAAAAAAACACGTTTGAAGTAACGAATATCGTAAGCTAAACTGCAAAATAAGTAACCAAAAACCCTATCTAGTCTGGGTCTATCCATAATAAAAAATTAAAAAATGGGCCGACGAAGCAATAATTTTAGTAAACATTGCTACAAAGCCAAAATGTTGTACTACCTCTACATTATATTGTAGAGTAAGGAAATGAGCAGTCGGTGCCTGTAGATAACTGCCGAGGAATATTAAATGCCGAGGAATATCAAAAGGTCGTGCTTCACCTGCTCTGCTGACCAAATGTACGACAGTAAGATGTTACGACAGAATTCGTAACGGTGTCATAAGGCAGAGAACTAAAGTATCCGACATCACGCGAAGAATTAGCTGACTGAAATGACAATGGGTCGGTTACACACTCAGTTGATCATGGCAGATGGGCCACTAGGGTTCTGGAGTGGTTGCCGCGTTAGGACGAAGTGTCGGTCGACGTTCACCAGGCGGGAAGTAATCTCCGTGCAGTAGCCGGTTTAGGATGGATGCGAGTAGCAGGAGATCGGTCGCCTTGGCGTTCATTGAGAGAGGCCTATTTCCAGCAGTGGACCGATAAGGGCTAATAATGATGATAAATGATGCTGTCGTATGACACGTAGAACAGTAACAGTTCTATTACAAGTTATAATTTAGTAAGATGTAAAAAATGTGTACCTGGGAGGTCCTGCCCATATTTTTTTGCCACCGGACACGGGCCCACTGCGACATGGTTTGCGGTCTCGGATACTCTGTAAACAAGAGTTGCCACGATATGATTCCGCTTAACTGCCATCAGGTGCAGTGGTGGGGTTACACAGTTGCGAATTCTAATCCCAACAACAAAATTTAAAGTGACTTAATCCTTTATTTATTGGTGGTTAAACGGCCAATCGCAATCCATCTTGAGTACTTGTGGCACCTATGGACATTCTATTATTATGCAAACGTGTTTTCCACCGTCCCTCCCATCTGCTAATTGGCCACCGGAAATTCACAAACAGCACGAAAATCGTAATGCGGAAGGAGAGCGTTCACTTTGCGGCGGTATCGTGCAAGACTGCCGCATTGCAGCGGAATTGGGCCAGCACGACCGGGGAGGTACTTCTAGCTCACATAATACCGCCGTAAAGCGGCATCTTCAATGTAGCGTTTCGTGAGGTTTATGAGCAGCCGGTGGCCCACGGTTACATACCCCGGCTCGACGGATCAGAATACTAATTATGCTGATGTTCATGGGCGTCAGTAGTTGTAAAAAAGTCTGATTTCTCGTTCGTCCCTTTACCTACCTATGTTTATTACTTCTACGTCTCGCTTGCAGTAATGCAAAAAAGCAAAGCTTAACGGATTATTTTCTGTGTTATCTATAGTCTATGGTTCACGGTCACGAATACGTAGTTATTAACATAGAATATAGGCCTTAACGACAAAAATGACTATTTTTTAAATTTCATTACAACTACACACTCCAGCCGATAATGGCGGCAATTATTGCCTCTGTTCTAGTTAACATAAATTATAACTTTAATGACTAATGGCTTTCGATGAAACCATGGGAGTATCATTATATTTGTCCCATAAATAGAAGCTGCATTATTTCTGAGAACCCTCCCGGTGGGTCCTCCGCCTAAGCCAATATTGACCGGGCCTGACGCGTGGACGCAGTAACGATATATGTACACACGTTCTGTCTGTTTGGACGTATGTTGGATTTTACACGCAGCTACCGGCGCTCTAGTTCAATATCCCCGAATTTATTGCTTTAGGCATTTAATAATGTGTTTGTTTATTTTGGATCGGCTTGTGTTTCTAACATGTTTTATAAAGCATACTCCTATAGAATACTGTTAAGGCCACAAGTGGCATTGACATAATGTATTTAGAAAGAGAGAAAATATGTGTTTACTCATTATAAAACGAAGTGCCCAAGAGCTCTGTCTGTATGTAATGGATTTTATAAAAAATAATGAACGGATTTTCATTCGGTCTTCACCCATCACCATTTTGTATACTAACCGGCTCAGTTAGTAAACATTTCGTTAAAAAGGAGTGGGGTTTACATTTTAAATGGGTTGCATGCATTTAATGCAGACGGGGCACAGTCAGTAATAAAATGTTGCTCTCTAGTGTTCTCCAATAATGTAGCTTCCTGTTAGTGAAAGAGTTTTCATGATCTATTCAGTATTTCCTAAGAGGGATTCCCTGTAGGGAGGACCCCTACAAAAAAAAAGTTGAGACTACCTATTTATAATATGTTTGTCATGCTCGAATGTTCCCTATATTATAAAAAAAAAAACTGTCACTTATAGAGGTGGACGTCTTTTTTGTCCATGCTGTTTTTAAGGGACTTTGGTCGCGTTTAAATAGATTAATATAAAACTGTGGTAACAGCTGGTACAAACTTGCAATCTTGTGGAGCTTATCTTTGGTTAAAGTAAATATTTAATAACAGATGTCGGCTCTGAATTTTGTAATAAATAAATATGAATATGAGCAAAAAGTATTGAACGAATTTGGTTAAAATTTTGCACGGATATAGTTTGAATGGAAAAATATTTTTCGATAAAAGTTAAGGTTACCTTCGGACAGTTAGATTTTACGTGGGTGAAACCACAGTTCACAACTAGTAGATATCTAAAATCATAAATATACACTGGTCATTCCTTACAATAATAAAAACAGTTTTAGTAATATTTCTTAAGTTATTTTTATTGCCTTTCGGTACACAAGCCACAGTACTTTTTCTATCTTTCTTTATACACTTAATACAGTTTAATGTTATGCGTTATTAATTCTTATTCCGATTTTATAATATGCGTATGAAAATTATTGCCAGTAGTTAAAGTTTTATTACATTTTTATTTTGTAGGGAAACGCGTCAATGATTCCTTGCTGGCCCTAGGTCCTGTCGTGTGACTTGAGTTATACTACTTTCCTTTTTTCAATGGAAGCTTACAGGCAATTTTTTATGTGACTAGACTGCTCGTTAGCTCCTGAAACGAAAAGCTTGGCTATAAGTTAATACTCTGTACGTTCAGTTTAAATTTGGACTTTCATTCAAGAGTTATTAAACTGAATTTCTAGAATCAGTAGAGCGATGCTACAGTGCGTTTGCCGCCGAATCATATGGAAATTCCCTTAAAGTTATAATTTTTGTTTATTTTGTAATATAATCTTTTGCCCCTTTGAAACGAGATGTCGGGAGTATTTTATTGACACCCACAACCAGTGGTCATGCGTGGCTGTTATTTATTCATTCAAAGGAAACATTTATTTTACCAAATAGGAGGGTAATCGAGCCTTATCACGACGACTACCGGCGCCCATGAACATCCACATAATCACTATGCCGATGCGTTGGTCTCGCCCCCCAATGGACCACTGGCTACTCACAAACCGCAGGAAACGTGACACTGAAACCCCGCTCGTGCCGGCCCAATTCCATTGCATGACACTACATCTTCCTAAGATCTAACATAAGATAACATAGTGATAACATTCTACAACAACTATCATTTCACGCGGATATTAGTATATTACAGACGCTAGTTCCCAAAAGACTGCTCGTTTGATCCCTTATGCAAGAGACACACGGATAATGAGCCCGGGCGGTGAATTTTCGGTGTAAAAGGAACGTGTGGAGAGGCTGCTTTAGCGTACTTGTTGCTTCGCTCCTCGTGCGGAGCGCGGCCGTAATTGCCGACCCATTCTTACCTGCGCTCGTGCCTCACGCCGCCTCAGACAATCTTGAAGTTGCATAGTTCTTGTTGCTTTTAGTTTAATCGCGGTTTAGTCTATTGTGGGAAATAGGTTAGTTATGACCATACTTCAATTTATTTCAGGGTTTGGGATAGCAATTAAGTTTATATTCGGTTAGTAGGGTTGGTTAATGGCCCCACCATAGCCTTGTAGTGGCGGTGGGGCTTAGTAGCCTGTGGTGAACCCAGGCAAAGCCAATTAAGCCGAGGGAGATCTTTGCACCCCTCTTATAAGGAGAGGGGGCTTAAAGATCAGTAGGAGGAATCGTCTCTCAGTACCTAGGGTCAACAGGAGGTGGCGCTTTTGCGCACGGGGCAAGGGGTGAGGATGGGAACCTCACCCCATTGCACTATCCCAAAGTCGGTGGGGTTGTCCTGAAGTACTGGGCAACCCCATCTGTGGAGGTGGAGTTGGTCCCTCAGGGGGCTGACTAGCCGTCGAGGTGCCCTGATGATTGTTGTTCCGGGGCACCTAACTAAGGGCAGCACTGATGGCACCCGCGGTGGTTTGTGTGTGTATTCGGCACAACCATGTGCCGCGAGTCCCACACACCGCTGGACCCCACTCAGGGCCGGCGTCAACAAAAAAAAAAGGGTTGGTTAATGGCAATATTTCAATTTATATTTGGGTTCTGGATAATGTTTCACCAGGTATTTCATTAGCCTGGAGTGGTCTTAGTCATTTATGATTTCTATAAAAATGTCTATTCTATATTTAATTTGGCACTTTTTTCTACTTTCGTTGGAATTATATAAATTAACGTTAATGTTTAAGAAGAGACCTTAGTGCATTGCAGCCGAATTGGGAGGTATCTCTCGCACCCACGGTACCGCCGATGAGTGACACCTGAATTTTGCGTGAGCGTTTTGGTACTTTCTGATGGCCCATTGTAGTGGAGCAGGGAAGGAGGATAACCTGCACAAGAAATGTACTGACGATGTCTATGGGCGTCGTTAGTCTTTAAGAGAAGGGAAAAATGTGTCTTTTGTGTTGACCATCCAATTTCTTCAAATATCCGTCCGATGCGGTAGTATATGGAATATTTTTATGTTTCAGGTAAATTCGAGCCACATCCTGCAGCAGGCTTCAACATGGGCTACCTCATGGCGCCTTACCCATACCCCAACGGTGGTGCCCATCCCCTGCCGGTGTCCATGGTAAGTGCGTTCTCCTTGGTGAAATCATCTTTTTTATTGATATTGATATCTACAAACACGTACAAACCACACATTGTGAAGACCCGGGCTTGAGTTCGGGATCGGACTAGGAAAACCCATTGTAATATTTCAATTCCTAACAACAGCCTTAAAGTAGGGGACTGATGTTCCATCCCCTTGCCTCGAAAAGTACTAGTAGATGAGCCGTCTGTACTGCTCCTGAAGTCTTTCTGGTCGTGTTCACACGACAGCTACTGTTCCATCAGAATTAGAGATTGCCATAGCTCTATAGAGATAGCCGCTAAAATTGTTCTAGGAGGACCATAATGTATACGAATAAGACCACAATCAGCAACCTTTAAGAGATTACCTTCCCCGGATTTTCCAAACGTTATACCGCCACAATCCAAGGCTTACACAAGATTGCACAATCTTGTGTAAGCTTTGGATTGCACTAAAACACAAAATAATGATGTAATAATTAAATAATAAAGTAGCAGTAATATAACATTATCATGACCTGTATTATCTACGTCAATAAAAAAAAATAACGAAGCTCATCATTCTAGAACAACATTAGACTTCGCGTCAAAAATCAAAATTTCACCGGCACCACATCGATGTTCCGAAGTACTCTACTGTGCGTTTTGAGCGCAATTTTTTTCCAGGCACCACTTCTTTCCGGAATTTACTCTAAAAAAGAAAA
Organism: Eumaeus atala; assembly: GCA_017140195.1. Classification (NCBI taxonomy): domain Eukaryota; kingdom Metazoa; phylum Arthropoda; class Insecta; order Lepidoptera; family Lycaenidae; genus Eumaeus; species Eumaeus atala. Next base: position 423,122 of record JAFELO010000301.1, read on the forward strand.
GTTAAAGCTACTCTCTTCGCTATTCCCGGACCGATACGTCTTAGGGATCTTCAAACGTTAGTTTTATGTTAGTAGTTAGGAATATGGAGGTGGTATGTGTATATCATAATATATGCAACATATATCGGTGCTTTCTTCCACCCCATTGTGCAAGTGCATTGTGTTCATCGAGATGTGTTGTTGTTAAAAAATGAGTCAAATATATTAACAATATGACCTCGAACTATTTTAAAATCATCTTATCGATAATATTCATTAGTAAATATTAAAAGATCTTATCTGCAATTTTATCGACATTAATTAAAACTAAGATATTAAATGTATCTTTTTACTGTACCTGTAGATAAAAGTTTGCAGTTTTTGTTTAGATAACAGAGATTTTCTTGCTATCGAACGCAGTTGCTATATATATTTTATTTACAGTATAGGGGTACAAACGAGAAATCGGAGTCATTCAACGACTACTGACGCCCACGAACATCATCATACTTATGCCGATGCCTTGCCCGCCCTTCCACCTTCCCGTGCGCCGTGATTCAACATCGATACAGTGGCAACATCGAAGATCGAGTGTGCTAAAAGTATCATGTCTCTGTTAATGCAAGAACATGGATATGCAGCTACAAATATCTAGAGACATTAAAGAAAAGAAAAGACAGAAGACAATCTTAAATGGCCCACGTCACACACACAGAGACATACAGGTTTAGACCAAATACTCTTTTAGTGGGAGGTATTGCCATACCGCTCAGCCGAGTTGGACCGGCAGGACCGGGGATACACCTGTCGCTCACGTGACACCGGCGTAAGGGCATGCTGTCCCGTTTCGTTGTGTGAGGAGCCGGTGAGCTTTTTTAATGGGAGGTAGAAAAGACAGCAGCGTATCTGCATGACAACAATGCGGATGTCTATGGGCTTCGGTAGTTGAATTTCTCGTCTGACACGTTGCGTGGAAAACGCTCAGCCGTCATTTTTCACTCATATACTATCATACCATAGAGTTTATAACCTTTCTTAACGAGTAAACTCCAAAAGACACAAACACAAAGCGGCAGGTTATCGCGATGATAGGTATATAATAGAGTTGTTACAAATGTTATTTTACACGTAGTGTCGCTCCGCGCTCATCCACGAACTGATACGCAATCTTATCCTTATCAGCCGCGTCACGCATGTGCCGGATAAGCCCTGGCTCACACGATACGACCTTGTATGCTGGTACTTCTTTATTTTTATAGTATAGGGGGATGAACAAGCAATCGGAGCCAGTCAACGACTACCCACGTCCATAAACATCACTATAATTATGCCGATGCCTTGCCCTCCTTTTCACCTACCCCACTATGGGCCACCGGCTACTCACAAACCGCACGAAACGTGACAACGTAGCTGTCACTTTACGGCGGTATCAATTGAGCGAGAGGTACCTCTCCGATCGTGCGGGCCCGATTCCGTTGCATAGGAGGATGTAGTGTCATGCACTATGCATGTAGTAAATAAGTATGTTATATTAAAACCTGTGTGTGTCCCAATGTTGGGCAGAGGCCCTTCCTCCATTTTTCCTACATTTCTGTGTCCAGTGCTACATCGCGCCAACTTTATTTTTTATCAAAATGTTATTTATTTGCTTACTTGTTTATATTATTAAACCATAAATATGCCAACACTACCCGTGCCCTGCGGCTTAGTCGGCATACAATTTGAAGGATTTTTATGTTATTCAACAGTGGATGTTGATTTATTCCGACGATCTTTGTAAATTGTAACGAAAAACATTAAGTAAAACAAAAACAATGTGAGTGTTTCGAATCGAATTTGTAGTTCTAGAGATCAGCCCTTTGAAACAAAAAGAAATAACTTCAGCCTTATTATATAAGTATATAGATATTATATACTATCGACCCGCCCCGGCTCGACTTGGAAATGTCGCCTCCTGAAAATCCGTTCAAACATATTTAGGGAAATATCTTCGCACCTTACTACAGTAGGTGGTAGCCTTAGCAAAAGTGTGAATCTGTATCTCGTAGTAATCTTAATTCGTCACATTCATCCAATAAACAATTATCAGCAGGCGGCTGATGATTGTCATTGTGCGAACAGCCTTACACTTGACGAACGTGAAGTTGTCCTCTTATCGGCTGTCTATGACCACGGTATCATCGTGTTCAACTACTTGCGTAGTGATAGATACGAGGGTTCGCGAAATGAGCACACAGCTAGAGGCGTGGATAGATCAGGCGCCATGTGAATGTTTTTGTAGTCTTCTGCATGTGCAGTCTATATAGTTGGCTGCCGTAACGTAAATATATTCTTTGTAGATGGGACAAACTAGCACCGCCCATAGGCATGGTCATTTAGATAACCGTTAGCCGTGGGGATGCATCATCACCATCAGCCGGACGACGTCCACTGCTGGACATAGGTCTCGACCATAGAGCGCCATAGGTGACGGTCACGAGCCACTTGTATCCAGTAGCTCCCCAGCGCGCAGCCGTATTGGCCACAATTTCCAACTAATCACCACCCCACAAGACCAAATCGGGCGTAAGTTAATAATACAGTTATAAACCAGTGTTTGCATCAGCCTCCAGTAAATACTAAAAGGCTAGTAACTATAGCTAAACCGTTAACATGAGCGCCATCTGATGGTGCTATCGTTTGTAATAATTTTTGGGGTTCCGTGTCCAAAGGGACTCCGCTTTCCGTCTGTCTGTCCCCAACTATACCTTATGAACCATAATAGCTAGAGTGTTGAACATTCACAGCTGACGTATTTCTCTTGCCACATAAACGTGACTTTCTTTGTTAGTACGGAACCGCATGCGAGTACTACTCGCTCAGAGTCTTATTTTCAACACACATACCAATAGAAAATAATGAACACAGAAAAAGTTATATGAGCAACCCGTGAGACGAGCGTATTGTATAAAGTCTACGAACAAACGTACAAATGGCGTCGTAATTTAATCGTCCAGATACTATTTTTATTGGATTATTTCCTCGTAATAACCACACGTGCTAGCCCGGCATCGAACCCGGGACTCACCGGAAACGCTAACACAAACATTTTTATTTCTGTCTTCATCCTGCATTGCCACTGTATATTCGGGCGGGAAAGTACACTTTTTTAATCCGCGCCCGAAATAACGCCAAGGAATTTTAATCATCCAGCCTTTGCCGTAAAATTCATTGATTAATTACGGAATATTACATTTTTCGGTGTGCTGCTTTTTTAAATGAGTGAATATGCTAATCTTTTTTTTTATATATTTTTTTAAATATGAAAATACTTGACACTTGCTTTGTTTTTATATAACATACCTAGTTGTATTTTGTTTGTCATTAAGTTCTTTCTTATTCGTTGTTGCGCTGGCTAATTTTCGAACGCCTATGACGCTCTATGGGTGAGGCCCATGTCCAGCAATGGACGTCGTCCGACTGTTGATGATGAAGAAGGGCATTACTCGTTTGTTCTTTATGGTGTAGTTGTAAAATAATACACGCATAACTATATAGTCATTGGTTTCTTTTAGTAACTATGTAGGCTGGATACAATATCTGTTGTTGTGATTATAAAATATAAGGTAATTTTTAGAGTCTTTCAAATTCATTATTTGCTTTACGTACCAATCATAAAATTCAATACAATTTTTATATATTTTTTATATATATTATATATTCTTTGACGCAAAACTACTGAACAAGTTTAGAAATTTAAATTTATCACAGACATGTCTGGTTCACAGATGTATCTAATTACACTTACAATAATTTTATTTGAAATATCACGAAAAAAAATAAAGATTCGTTTACTGATTTTAAGCAAATGTAGTTCTACAAATACCACCTCCCGGTTAAGAAGATGATTAGTTCATTGTAAGAGGCTGATCTCTAAAATGTCCAACAGTGGACCTAAAAAGGCTAATAACTATGAAATCCCTACTTCATACTAGAAATACAACATTTCATAACAAATGTTAATCATCAAAAGTCGCGAAAACTAAAAATTATAAATTCCAATCGGAAGCTTAAAATCGAAGGAACGTCAGTACCGTTATATGCCTACCCTCGGCACACGCATGGCGCATGCACGCGACGCGCCATTCAAATCCTTTCCGACGAAGTAAGAAACGAAAAAGACACCGCGAAAATATGAAACTTTAAACGCAACAGGTAGACGTGACGCCGTCTCATTCTTTTCTACGAGATTCCAAGTCTTGTCTCTGTTGTGCGGAAGCCACCCCTACATTCGCCGCCCCCGCTCTGGGGCGGGAAATTTAAATGGAGGGGATAGAATGGAAATGCTTTTCTTTTTGCTCACGGGGTGTATTTTAGGGCTTTTGTCTGGGTGAATGCAGCCAGCAATTTCGGGGTCGCTTGCGTTCCTCGTCTCTGGGTTCTGAATTTAATGTTTTATTCGTAACGTTTTGACCACTAGTTTACAAGTTAGTATGAAATAAAAAGCATTTACATTCGCTTCACGTTAAAATACCCATTCATACAAGCGTATTAACATGAAGGATTATACACACGTACTTCTCTAAACATTAGCTAGTGGAATTTAAACAGTCTCTCTTTTGTTTAAATATTTGATTGAATTTAGTATTTCATAACTACGTATTGTAATAATGTTTTTGTTGTTGAGCATGTAGTGTAGCTTCGAGTTCTGGCTTATTCCACAACTGCTGATCGTAGTCCCTTCTAATGAATTCCAAGAATGCAATGCAATGCCTAAGTCCGCATGGCATTTTTCAGCCAGAGCATATGTGACAAGGAAGAGGTTGATCCATGCTGCCCTGCATTCAAACTCGGTAGGTACCTCTCACTCATGATACTGCCGTAAAGTGATGGGCTATGCTGTTGCGTTTCGTATGTTTTGCGTGTAGGTGGTGGTCCGGTTAAAGGGGACGGGGTGAGTGCGGGCAATGCGTTCATGTGCGGACGTTAGTGGTTATCCAATGGCTAGTTGCTACTGTATCCTCTGTTACAAAAACCAAATGATCAAATTGGCAGGCAGCGTCAGGAGACGGAGAACTGAAGACCCCCAGCCCAGTGGCGTGCACGTGGCTAAGATGCCTAGCAGAGGACGAACTGGTTGATTTTGATTATTATACACATGGCGTGGACGAAACCCCGCTAAATATTAGCATATTTTGTAATGAAATTAAATCTAAATCTATGGCGATGATACGGATATATATCATCAACAATTGACAACTCGCAAGATACCACCGTAAAGCCACGCGCGTTTCGTGCGGTTTGCAAGTAGCCGGTAGCCCATTGGGGCGAATGGGAGAAAGAACGGCAACGCATTTGCATACCTATTAACCATTCCAATTTTAATGGACAATTTTAATAGTCACCAGATGGCATTGGTCGTCTTGCGTCCTATTTCCTATTAAAAAAATTGATAAGCATTTGTTTACTTGCGTCGTGCAAGCAATTATGAACTTTAACACTTTGTACGACGCTGCCATTTCCATAAATACTTGTAATTCATGATATGTTACAGCATGTCTCTTGGTATAGTTTACTAACAATATCTTTTAGTACATTGTAGTTGAGTTATGCGCTGATAGCTGACAATGGTCTTCGTAGTAATAGACTGATAGGGCACTTGAAAGCATTTGCAATAAGGACACATACAAACACATCAAATCCTAATCCTAATTATGATCTGCAGTTTCACCCGCGGAAAAAGGAACAATTCCTTATTTCTGGTATAAAAATATTTTTTTTTTCAAAATTGTTATCTATATCTGCGCCAAATTTGATACAAAATAGTTCAGTAGTTTTTGTGTGAAAGAATTACAAACATGTACGTGAATGTTTGTAACATCGTCATTTCACATACTCTCACGGGCAGGCGGGGAAACACCGACTGTCTCCTGTATTGCCTCCTCCACAATCATATTCTCTTCATTCAAAATTAGTACGATTAGACAAAGTAGTAGGAGCTGTGTACTTAGCCTTATTACCCACTCTAGCCATAATTTTCCGCGAGGCTATTGTGTTGATAACGATATTAATTATAATAACTATAATTGTGGACTATATCAGGCTTATCGTAATGGAACGTAATCAATAGTAATATATCGATATTTAATTGGGCGTGTGCAGTACTCGCTTCCGGCTTGCTTAACATACATTAGTTTCGTAGAAAAAAGTCAACTAGCATGCTAATGATATCCGACAACGTGTCTGCTGGACGGGATGTCCTCAAGTAACGGATAAAAGAGTAATTAAAAGAATTAAACGACTTCTGTCACCAGCTAGACATGATTTTTTAATGTTCGTGCAATAAGAATATTTGTTGCACAAACTTAAGAAAAAATGCATATATTTTTTAAATATGGTTTGTTTTTCGCGAAACTACTTTTAATTGTTTCTTTATATAATTGGAAAAATTGCTAAAGTTATGCATATATTTTTTAAATATGGTTTCCTTTTCGTGAAACTACTTTTAATTGTTTCTTTATATAATTGAAAAATTGCTAAAGTTATTTATTTTTCTAATTTGTTTTTTTTTTCACATAAAATTAATAAGCCATCATTTAATTAATACGTATACTTAGTATCGTTATGCTATTTATCCAGATTCTTCCGAGTCTCACGAGTTAGCACTTTTGTAATAAATCTATTATTAATTCAGGCGTCAGATTCAGACTAATAGCCTAGGAGATACTGCGTAACACGTATAGGGCACAGCTCTTCCCTTATCAAGAATCACTCGAGTGATAAAGCAACCTGCCCTCAAAGCCGTGTCGCAACGACCTAAAGTCATCATGTGTAAAGGTTACAGTTAGAACTTAGACCTATATGCATCGAGTATGCCAACAGTCACTCCAATTAAACCGTAGCCCTATCTTCACGACTCATCACAGGCACGCTCCGTCGTGAGCGCTCGTCACCACACGATAAAGCTTATCTTCACTTCGTGGTTAAGAACCCAAAATTACGATGCAGTTTTTTTTGGTGATCCTCGCAATAGTTACGAGAGACGCTCGCGAAAATTATGTTCTAACTATAGTCTGGAACTGTGCCTTTTGCTTTGTTAATATAAGGGAAAGTCAACTGGTGGAACGTAAAGGTACACTTTATTATTCCTAGTGTATTAATTCAAGACTTGGCACTACGTGGAATGTACTCACGTACATAACTCACGTATATGATGCCGCCGGTAAGTTTCAGCTATGCTGTCGCTTTTCCTCCGGCCTGTTACTTTCCGGTGGCTCATTGGGTAGGGTATTAATTATGCGGAACTTTATGGACGTAGAGGCATCAAAAGGCCCGGACTGCCTAATGATCAGAGTGGAGTGGCAATCACCTATAGGTTTTTATGTTAAAACATTGTAAAGAACTCTTTCAGCCATCTCGGTATGGAATATGTGCTAGAAGTCTACTAGTAACCGTACAGACTAGGTATACAAATAGATATCAATGTGTAACAGGTAATTGCGTCATCATGCGTAAATATTCCCGATCTGCACGCGAGTTGAATCCAGAGGGAGCCTTTAAAAAGAACATTCAATTCAGTCTCCAATTCGTCTCCGATACCGGGCATAATTCCGCCCGGGAAAATCATTACACACGCCCCGGTAATTCGGATTTCGAGGGACCCCTACCCCAGCCTCCACACTGCATCTCATTTTCAAATACCATACGACTAAGCTGCGTTTCCTTCACATCTCAACGATTGTGTTATAAACGAATATCAACTCTATATCTGCGTGTGAGAGCTCGAAATTATATATTGGCGACTTTGCTGCATCGCACCAATTGTGACCCTGTGGCGTAGGGGATAAAGTTAGAATTTCTATGGTGTTTCTTATCGAGCACGCTACGAAATCAGTCCGTAGGGTGGGTTTTCCACTGAATAATACAGGGGAGATATCCTCTCTTATTTTTCGTGAATTTTTTATTTAAGAAAGGGATAAGATTTTAATGTGGGCGCTCGCAGTCTTTATTACTCGCGATTTCGTGATGCGCCATTGTTGGGAGTCTTGATGCGTGTGGGGTTTCCGCTTAGAGTATTTTGTATAGGAGATGTATCCCAGGGCCACTGGAGTTATTGCCGTAATGACATTTTAGTGGGCTTTTTGTGTTGGGGTCGGCAATTTCTGTTGAGTTTTTTGTTGTTTTTGTACACTAAATAATGGTGCTTTAATTAGAATTGATAATAAAAGCTGCGTTTAGGTAGCTGTATTCAACTGCTTCGCTCGTGTATAACAGGGGCTAAAAATTTACTCACGAATGGGTACCCATGTTTGGTGAAAAAGGCACGAAAATTCGCTCAGCACATTTTAAGAAAGTCCATCAAATAAAGAATTTAGCATTTGGGGTTTTGTTTTATAATGTGTATAGATGATATGTAGGCAAATTATCTAAGCTAAATATCTGTTTTTAGATTAAAAAAGAACGGACACCCCAGTAGTCCAATGCGAGACATTTGACAAGTTTCGCGTCCAGCCAACCAAATTACTTTTCCACTAAATCATTATACACAAAATATTTAGTTATACATTCAAGACACAACGCAACACACAAATGAATACACGTTCAGTTTATCGCTTTCTTTTACTGATTTTTTTTTATATATAGTTTAAAAGACATACGATAAACCGGCTTGTGATGCTTCCGACTCCCATAACAAATACTCGCCTGATTATGATTTTGATTATGATGCATATGCGTTGCTCTCCTAGCGTACTGTGTGAGTGAGTGTCGGAGCCTGAGCTCAACACATAGGTGCTAAGTCACCGGAATACCAGAATCACATGAAACACGACAGCACGGCTGTTGATTCAAGGTGGGATCGTGTGCGTGAGAGGTACCTCCCGAAATAGATTTATTTTCAACACAAAACTAACAAAAGTCGTTCACTTTTGGAGATGGGTGGGATGGGAAAAATGGGTCCTATAACAACAATTACAAGTCTCTTTCACCAACCAGGATACCAGACTCTCAGTCACCGTACATTTTATTCTTCATAAAAAGGCCACAATTTAACGAGGTTTTGAATAACTATGAATTCATAAAAGGTCGTTTCTATTAAGAATTCATTATAGCCCTTACTGCGTCAGCCTTAAGGACTACCGCGGGAGGACTAGAAGGCCTAATAAGCCTTTTTACTCTTTGTGGAGAAGCTTCCCCATTGTTCTTATCCCGCCTTACGCAAACAGCTCAACCCCATGAATGCCTGGTGGTCTAATAAGTTTTCTTTGTATTGTTCAGCCGTGGCTCACGAACAATACTTTCTTTTAATGTGTAACGTGGAAATATTAAATAGGTTAGGAGAATGGAAGTGCATTTTATTCTGCAAAATGTGCTTGTCTTTATCGTAATATAAATGCAATGTTGAAATTATTACGTTGGTTATTCTTTTACAAAAAAAACTACTCAACGGATTTGGTTGAAACTTGGCACAAATGTAGGTTACAATCTGAAATAATACATTGCTTTTAAAAAATCCTCTGGGATATAACGCAGTTGAAAATACAGCCAGTCAGAATAAGTATTCTCCTATAACACATCGTACGCAACGTGACGCTGCCTCTTTAAGACGGTTGCGTGTGAGTGCGAACTCCCTGGTAGTCCGAGGCGATCCGGCTGCAAAGCAGCCATGCCTCTACCTACCTACCTTCCCCTACAAAACACAGTACACACTGGAGCATGAATATAGAGTAAAGCTAACAAAACCCACCAGTTCAGTCGTACACACAGAAAACAGATGCCTTTTTCACGCGGCAGCCATATTTATTTTATTAAAAAAATTAGACATTCAAGTCACACGCTTGGAGCCAACCTACTAATCTTCTGCACTGTCACCGCCGTAATAAATATTCTGGTCACAGTAAGAGCCTAAACTGCAGGAAGCTAGCACGCATTCCCCGACTCTGTTTGCCCTTGAACCGTACTTTTTAACAATGGTGTAAATGTTTGCTTCAATATACAAGTTTAAACGATAAATAAATACATTTATTATATAACTTTTTATATCATAAGTTGTCGCCAAATATTAAAGTGGCTGTTACTCATTTAAAACGTAGACTCTTGTGAGATATAGTGCCATAGCTCACTCGTAGCTGTGTCGATTCTTGTAGCCTCACCAAAACTCTTGACTGTCAGTTTCTCCCCTTGTGCTGACAAAAAGAATTTTGTGATTACTTGTAAATGTACCAGTCTCTAACTAGTAATTGAGCTGTTACTTTTTTATTAGTTAGTGGTCCTCCCTCTTTAATACTCTACAAGTGCCTACTATAATTATACTCTATATACCTATATAATATGGTGGAAAAATGTCTATAAAAATGTGTACACATAGATTTTAATGTACATTTTTAAAGGGCCATGGACTCGCAGTTTAATTGCACCAATAATGATCTTAAGGTTTTACTTTATTGTTACCGCTAAGCATGTATATGATGAAACACACGACAAGTTCAACGACAGGGGCCTGCGCTTTAGCAAGTCGCTACCGCTCGTGATTTGTAACATTCTATTGAATCACAAAATCGGAAGTATGAATTACATTATTAATTTACTTTGTCGGGCCTGTTAGGGGCACGCGTGGCTCTGCCGCCGATACTATCTAATGAGTAATTGTTTATTGTTTGTCGCCGGCGGAAACTTCATTCGTCTTCAAGTGTGATACTTATTAATGACGCGGTAGTCGGGACACACCAGTCCTTTACACTTTGATTAAGAGATGCGATTTTTTATGTGAATTATTTTCGCCTTTTTAGGGTTCCGTAGACAAATAGCAAAAAACAACACATATAGTTTTGTCATGTCAGCCTGTCCGACCGTAACAGAGACGTTTTACTCAGAGATTATGGGTACAATGTGTTTGAAATTTTTAAGGCCTGGTTGTGAAGGCTTTTTGTGTTATGGAGGTTCCCGAGTAATATTTTTGAGTATGCTAACACTCTGCGAGACATCAGCTGCTAGAGTGATAAAAAGTCTATCTTTTAAACTACCGGTGGGAAATTTATAAAAAAATGTAAATGAAAAATTCAACAAAAACTTCAAATATAAATTCATTTGAACAACATCGATTTGGTAGCTTAAGACATACGCCATATTTTTATTCCTTGCTACAGAACCCTTTCTAGGCAAGACTGACTCGCTCCATTGTAATATAAGTTGTTAAGGAGCAATCGAAGCCATTTCGGGACTACCATCACCGATAGAAATAATAATTGTTTTACAAAAGTGTTTTATTTTTTCCCTCCTCGTCTAAAAGGGACACTGGATTTTGCAAACCGTACGAAACACATAATGTAGCAATTAAGTCTTGAAACTTAAATATCTTATAAAAAAAATTAAATCTATCTTAAATCTAGATCTTTGACTGTAAGGCTTAATGTGCTACGTGTTGAAGAAATATCACTCTTTTTCCTTCTGGCGATGTTGGGGATATACTTATGGATGGCTGACGCTATCTGCCAGTCCCAAATCATAATTAAATACTTTTTATTTTCCGCCGGAAACCTACATATTCGTGTCACGATATATATCGAGTTATTGAATATAAGAGGAGCTCTACTCCTTTTCTTTTTTTTTCTTTTATTTATTAAATTGAGATGTAATATTAAAATCTAATAGCACTATATTCTTTAAATATTGAATATAAGGAGTGAAGTACAATCCGTGAAAATTAGTAGTTATGGAACAGTAATTATGTATATATAACTGATCTTCAGGGCACCTCGACGGCTAGACAGCCCCCTATGGGACCAACTCGACATTCACAGATGGGGTCGCCCAGTAGTATACGACAACCCCACCGACTTTGGGACAGTGCAATGGGGTGAGGTTCCCATCCTCGTCCCTTGCCCCGTGCGCAAAAGCACCTCCGGTTGCTCTCAGGTCCCCTCTTATAACATGCTTGGAGGAATAGCAGAACATGTTATTGGACCAGCAATAGTTTGTTAAAAAAATAGGATATTTTTTATTTTATGCACATCATTTGGATTAGGTATGAAAATTTACATTTGTATTTTTTATAAAATAGGGGGCAAACTCGCAATCGGAGCGTTTTCACTACTACTGACGCCCATGAACATCCACATAATTACTATGCCGATGCATTGCCCTCCTCCCCCTCCCCAATGATGTCATTTTACGGTGGTATTGTGTGAGCGAGAGGTACCTCCTGGATCGTGCCGGCCCAATCCCGTTGCTTAGGAGGATGCAGTGTCATGTACTATACATGGCACTACCTCCTCCTATGCAGCATGGCACTACCTCTTCCTAAATTTATTTTATCTGAGATTCCAATCAGTGTATCTTTTGTTCAGGTTTCATGGAATGACCCGACAGATAGACAGGCCGACAGTCTTATTAATACGTACCCGATTTTACCCCTTGAGTACGAAACCCTAAAAAACATTTAAGTGTAAAATAAACACATTAAAGTACCCATCTCAACATCGATACTTATATTAACCCCAAAGTACAAATGAAAATATTAAATCCAATTATTGACTCGCGCATTACCCCTCGATTATCCACTCCGAAATATGAATTATGGCTATAAGCTCTCCCATTGTGCGGTAATCGTCAATTTGTTATAAATACCGTACCCCGATATTTGCACGAAAAGTATTACATGCCAGGTTGAATCTATTATATGGGATTAAGTTATGAATAATATTTCTATTGGGGGGCAGTTAACAAGCTATTTGACACGTATGGGGCGAGACCCCGTGGTATATTTTTTATTTATAATTGGGGTATTAGTGTATGTATTATGGTAAGAGATTTTCATAAGTTGTTATCTTTGTAATAAATACATGTAATTTGTGACGGATTTCTTAGGGTTTTCCTAAGACCTTATTTGTATCTCAGTAGCCGGGAAACAAACAGTAGCTAAAACAAAACTCCTAATGTTAAGATGTCTGTGCGTGCCGGAGGTCATTTGGCTTTTGGTGCGAGATTTCCCTTTTGCCACCTATATTTTTAAAAATGAATTGAACAAAAACGTTCAAATCTTTTTTTCAATATTTTTATAGATAAATTAGTGTAAGTATTGCTTTTCAAAGTATCATAAAAATAATATTTTGGTTTGCGCCACTACTATTATACAATAAAGCTTAGTTCCAACAAGAAAAGAAATATTGAAAACATGTCATTTTGTCCCCTTACAATAATATGAAAAAATCCTCTCCAATTTGGTCTTTCATCATCCTAATGTCTTGTAAATAAACCAATGTATATACAATGTGTATTAATTCGGGATCGAAAATCAAAGGCGATCCCAGAGGACTGGCTAATACGTCCATCCCGTGGACAAAGAGGATTACTGACATCTCCAGTTATTATCATAATGTTGTGACGTGTGGCTTTTTGCTGCGCTTTTTTATTTCGCTGTTAGGTCTTGAGGTCCTGTTACAATTACATTAATATACCGGATATTTCCTTAACAAATTATACACTAAAACCTTGCTCGGAAACTGCAGCCAAATTGTGTCAGAGCAACAGACGAGGAAGCACTCTCTCTCATGACACAGCTCACCAGGGAGGAAAGATAGAAATTAAAACAGACAAAGCGTCTGTAAATACTGAAATTTTTGTCATCTATTTGATTCGATCATTCTAAGAAAAAAAATGATCCCTGACTCAAAAGGTTAACGAGCAACTGCGACCCTATGTGGAGTGTATTGGACGCGCAGGACAAAAGAGTGTCGGTGAAAACAACATTCAGTTATTATAAGTACGATCCAATGCAACAGACGCCAAAAATTAAAATCTAAATTCAGTGTAACGTTTGTTTCGAATAAATTTCATGATGATACTCAGCAATTTGTAGGAAATGAAATTTTTATACCTTCAGAAGACATTTATATAACAGCCGCGTCTCAAGCGCCCGCTTACTCCGCTCCTATTGGTAATAGTCTACATCGTCCTCCATAAGTGGGCTTTCTAATATCAAAATAATTTTGCGAACAGGATCGCTGTGTTTAGTGCATTCAACCAAAAATAAAACTCTTTAGTTTTATGATACTCATTTAAGTTATTAGTGTAGATTCAGTCTGTTTATTCAGGGATCTAGTAACGCTGCACTGTATATATTACCTGGTCAATACCGCAATCCGCCAGACACGTGGTATACCTGTAATAGCTATTAATTAACATCGTTGTAATCCTGATTCAATAACTATTAATACACATCTAAATTATTCTGTTTGATATTATTTGCTGCTGTTATTACTGTTGCGTCACATGCAAATCAGCGAGCATGAACCGGACCGGTAAGTGCCTCTCGGAGGGACCTCTCACTAACATTACACCGGCATGAAATGATAGCTATTCTGTCGCTTTTCGTGCCCTTTTTGATCTTTTTCGTATAGTATACCAAGTTTTTATATGAACAAGTATACGAAGAGTCGTAAATTCTCTACGCCCGTATTCGTTATATTTTCGTTATAATTGTTAATCAGACATTTTGTTCTCCTTCACTTGAACGGACCATCGGAAAGCTGTTAATTTGCGGCGATATCATAGCACTCCCCTGTTGTACCGGTAAAATTTAGCTACAATAAATATGTAAACACTACTATTGTGTTACAAATTTTTTTATAGATTAGGGGGGCAAACGAGCAATCGGAGCCTTTTTTGCGACTACCGACACCCATGAACATCCACATAACTACTATGCCGATGCGTTTCCCTCCCCCTCAGTGTGCCACCGGCTACTCACAAACCGCATGAAACGTGACACTGAAGATGTCACTTTACTGCGGTATTATGTGAGCGAGAGGTACCTCCCTGGTCGTGCCCGTCCAATTGCGTTGCATTGGAGGAGGTTGTGTCATGCACTGTGCTTGGCACTACTTCCTACAATGCAGCAAGCTACTACCTCTTCCTAATATATACTATTACACTACTGGGGTTAAAGAGCGCAACATATCTTTATGATCTCTATTGGTTTAAGTCACTTGACATCCATCAGTCGGAGCTGTAACTCGTTTGCAGTGCAAACAGCAACAATATTACTATCGCAGTTCGAAAGAACCCTGTACGGGTTGTTTCGAACTGCAATAAAATAATTAAAATGAAACGCTACCTTTGAAATTGCTACGTAGTAAAGTAGGCTTCCACACAAAGCTAATTTGATATTTTCACAGGAAATTACTGAACGTCGCCCTTCGCAAACAAAATACTCAATTACGTAAACAACGACGGAAAACTTGGAACCCCCAAGAAAACTCATACAGTTGGCAAACAAGCGATGTTTTCCCATAAAAATACGTGGTTTTAGCATTAATAATTGAAAAGGTTATTGTTTGTGAGCGAAACAACCTAATGGGCGGACTTGTAAAAATCGATTCACCCATATTTGTTGTTAATTATAGTGGCTTGAGCCGCCTTTCGCCTCCACTGGCTCGAATGCGATTTGAGACCCTCCCTGGTCCAATTACAGAGTTCTCAAAAGTCCCCCCTTTCGCCCCCTCATTTTTAGATCGAGCCCCGTTTTAATGACCTCTCGAGCGATGTTCATTTGTCGCAAGGGTTTTTTTCGTACGATTATTTTCACATTTTTTCGACCATGTAGCTACCCCGATTGGAGTTCTCAATGGCTACCCTCGAACGGATAACATTTCTTGGAATTATTTCAAAATATATATAAAATACGAGTGCCCACTTACCTGGAACCACTTCCAGTCGAGTGGTAGGGTTACGCCGCTATTAGGAAATTCTATCGAGGTTTTTCTAATGGGATCTTTTTAAATACACAATGCGTAGTATTTGTGCTGAAATTATAAATTATGCTGTATGTATACTGAATAGCGGCGGGAGATATATACCTGTCTGATACAGAAAAATAGAGCATATTACGCTTTAAATTGCTTTATTTTTTAAAACACGACATACAGACTTTGACATATTCGTTCATGACGGTGCTTCTGTCTCATTCCACAAGAAAATCTAAAGAAATGCGATAAAATCCGTTAAAGAGACACAACAATGAATAGTATTCGCGTAAATATACGAAAACAGTTTTTAAATTAACCAACACATTAAATATAAATTGTATATTTGGCTCTCTTGTTCATATCAAGTACTAGAACGAAGTGTAATTTTGAATGAAGGATGATGATGATACAGTAATCCATCAGTGAATCAAGATGAAACTTAAACTGCTGACAGTTGAACGTGCATTTTTTTCTAATTGTTTAAAAGCTGTACACCCCATATTGAAATGTGTCCCCATCTACGGTGAGGGTTCTTTTGTGTCGTTTGTTTGGAATCCTGTAATTTTCTATGATTCTGCAGTTTGGCCCTAGATGTAATTGCGGGGCAGTGTTCTGCGCCGCGCCCTCGCTGGAGTTGTAAATATAATCAATTGATCGCTCTTGATTAAAATAAATACACGAAAAAGCCAGCCAGTATTCGAAAGGGAATAGATGTACGTATTTTGAATATCTTAGATTTTTAACATTTAGGGGGTTTTGTATTACATTGGTTCGGATTGTTTTAAATTAATTTTAGTGTAGCAATTTTTAAGGATCATTTTTCTGTATCATAAAGCTGGTCCGTCCATCACCATTTTTACCTACTTTGGAAGTGTGTGCTCCTAATGCTTCTTTATATAGTATGGGGAGTAAAAAAGAAATCTGAGAGGCATCGATTTGACGACTGCCGACGCCCACAGACATCCTCATTATTATTATCGTGCAGATACGCTGCCTTCGTTTTCTCCTTCCCTGGGTCCTAATGTGATAAAACGTGGAAAATAGTAATCCCTGACTCTATTAGGTGTACATCGTAATATTACACATTAGGTATACAGCTATCATGAAACGACTGCCAGGCAGAACTGAGATTGGCTTTCGAACTGTTAGCTTCTGAATATACCTCGCCTTATGTGTAATTTGTATATTAACACGAACAAATATATTTTAGTTAAAACAAACAATCGTTGTTCATCACCGAGCCCTCGATGGAAGTTCAAACAGATTGAAACTGAGGCGAGAGGCAAACACTAAAGTACGTAGTCGTATTGTGAACTGTCCTCATCCTACCTTCCCAGGGAGTACAAAATGAAGTTACCAATCAAAAAAATCGACTACATCTCTAAAACCATGTCCACAAAGACTAAATTCGTGTACCGTCCTGCGCTACAGCTGTGGTTTTGGTATTAAAAATTCTACAACACGACTGCCCGACATGTGTCATCACATCATGTCAATGGGAGGATTATGATAACTATCGTACGGATGCCATCTAGCCTGGGGAATCACCCTTCGCGATCTCATCATCTGACGCAAGACAAAAGGACACAACTGTGTGAATTGAGCATTCAAAATCAGCCTTTATCGTCTCGCATTAAAGATATAGTCTGCTTGATTGCTAAACTCTATAGAGGGTCACCAAAAAGACAATTTAACCCTAAAAAACGGTGCAGACATTAATCCGCATGTAATATCGCAAATTTGCAATCGCTCTGGTGAACGGCACCGGCCCATCTGTCAGAATAAATGCAATTCGATTTGCAGCTATTAGACGTGGTACGGTGGAGGTGAATGGGGCACTTATTAAAAATTAAAGCCCCTGACCACTTGTAGGGCTTCATTATGCGACCTCTAGTTACATCTCAAGAGCATACTTCGTGCTAAAGATACGCCGTTTTTGCTTACATTGTGAAAAGACTTAAGTCATGTTAGCTGTCTGCAACCCTTACATCTCCGCAGGCTAGTGGATTTTCATCAGAAATTTTAAAGCAAAATCTATTTCACATTTATATTTGATGAGACGATTTTACTAGCTTAGTTACTAGATTGCTTAGTACAGTTAGCAAGAGTTCGCAAAAATATTAGTAAATTAGTACTTGTAAGCAATGTATCATTATAAAAAAAAATTATACCTCTAACATGCCATTTTACCATCAAGCACCGTGTAATGAACAAATCCCACAATATTACAGTAATGCAAGTATGAATTGGCCTTTTTGACATCTTATTGAGACATATCAACGTCGAGGGGTTCGAGTTCAGTGGGGTTAATACAAAATGCATTTCATGTTTCAATGAAGAGCCACGCGCCTGCCGTCTTCAGGTAATGACGTGCGCACACTTCGTGATATTTATTGCATGTCACAATTGGGACATTAGGGACCCTCAAATATTTTATGCTATATGTAAGGTGAGCCGGTAATACAATGTCGTTGAACCTAATTAGTGGGAGTGTTCTGCTTTCTGTTAATTTATTCTGGGTGTTCTGAAATACCAGTCCTAGTTTATGTCCTACCTTATGAGTCATGAATATGGCATGATCTCTTAAATATCTATATTTATTATTAAAAATCTATGATTATGACTTGTAAAAATTCACGCTTACGGTGAAATATGTGAAGTATGATAATACAGCAGTAAGGTTTTTATTACAAACATTTGTAACTTGTATGTTTAACATAGTGTAGGTACATACTATTTTATATATTGCATTCACGAAACAATTTCATACGGCGGAAAAATTACGAACAGAAGAAACCAATTTTTATTGCATTGCCTTAAATACCCAACAGTAACAGAAATGTTTTTTTTTCTATGAGCCGAATCCAAAAAAAAAGTTGTAAAGGAGTATTCACATTAGGAACGTTAAAAACCGTTTTCCCCGGCTAATTTAGCGAGTGCTCGTTAGAGACAATAAGCACACGCCCATCGCACACATCTCCTGCAGCCGACCTAAATCCCGGCTGCACGGCGCTCGGTGCCGGCCGCCGGGTGCGCTCGCGAAACACTGCGGAATGTTACGTGAAGCGCAATCTTGTGGATGAAAAGTGTTGATTCATTAGCGGATTGAAAATTTAGTTCGCGCTTAATTGTCTCTCGTATTTAATTACCAGTACCCGTGGCGCCTGTTGTAAATTGAATATGTGATATTCATGTTTAGTAACTTATATCCTAGTACTTTCGTGAGGGCATCGACTGATCATTTCCTATTCCGTCCGTCGTATCTGTACTAACACAGTAAAGCTACATTTGGTTTGTTTGGTCGCGCTAATCTCAGAAGCTCCTGCTCTGAAGTGACAGAATATTTTCGTGTTATTTGTCTGTGTGTCTATTTATCAGGGAAGATTAGGTTATATGCCACGACGCTACGACTAACCAAAAGCACCTGATAGCGTGTGAACGTAACTGGTCACCACAGCATTAAAGATATAATACCTTCACACCTGAACCCGTTCGGTTAACCACGACGATCCGCGAGTTCCACCATCCGAGTGGCAGAGGGAATGGTCCCAGACATGATGAATTCCTAGAGCCGCCCTTCAAACCCCATGAACCCATAATGCCGACGCCAACTGAGATACTGCTCGCGCGTTACCCCTGTCGTTATAGGCGGGGGACGAGAGGACCGCGCTCCTCGACCATGGTAATAATATTATAGTACATCTCTCTATATAGCTATTGTCAAGAGAATATCGTGATGCACTCTGCCATCTACGGAAATGAGCAGGTCTGTCAACTGTCCCCTTAACGACCATAAACAGCACCTATAACGACGATCAATGAGTATTTTAGAATCGATGTAGCTGTACTGGTTATTTTTTTTATTCTATAGGGAGGCAAACGAGCCATGTAATAGCCAGGCTTTAAGGGGAACACAGAAAATCTACCTATAGAGGCACAAAAAAAGTTAAGAGTATATTACCCTTACTTTTGCAGTCGGGTACAAACACCAAGCCATATGGTTAGCGGTTGAACAATAGCCTCATAAATTTTCGTGCGCTGATTGAAAAGGTTCTGGGCATAACTGCCATGCTGTCACAGTGTCATGCATCGTCTAATGAACTTCTTAACAGTGTTGCTGCCATCACCATACATCATGCGCTTGTGTACGGAGTTTACTCCTTAAGAAATGAAGGCATGCTGTATGAATATGAGGCGTTAAATCTGATTGGGACTGTCGCGTTTGTGTACATTATGTAGTTACTTTATGGTTTTTAACACGATAAATAAATACTTAATTTATGATAAAAAAAACCGATAAAGGGTTAAACAACAATGCGCGCAAATACCATAACACCACAACACAACTTTCGTCTTGTACGCATCTTCGAAATGCCGTTCGTTCTTAAGAGTAAACTAAAGTCGTGTGTCAAAGCCGAGATACAGTTTTTTCCGTTACGTACGTAACTTCATTATAATCCAAGGTTCTGACAAATCATGGATGTACGAGGAGTGATTGAAAAGTATCCGCAACGACAAAGAAAAACTTCAATAATCGCTTTAATTTAATAATTTAATAAAACAATTTTTTTTCTACGTAGTCTGCCACTACCTCGATACATTTGATCCAGCTCTTCTGTAATGGCGTTACACCAGTTTGATAAAATGATTTCTGTAACCCCCCAAAATACTCGTCTACAGCGACAGAGACTTCATAATTTGATGAAAACCTGCCACCAAACCATTTTTTGAGATCAGGAATAAATCGAAGTCGCACGGAGCCAGATCTGGGTAATAGGGGGGAAGCGGTAACAATTCGAACCGCAATTCATCGAGTCGTAGTGGAATAAGACTTTCCTTTTAGCTAAATGAGGCCCGTTTCTTTCAGATTTCTTCACAAATTTTTTGCAACAAGCATAATACTCTCCACTTGTTGTTTTTCCTCTTTGCAAATAATCCACTAAAATAACCTCTCGAACATCCCAAAAAACAGTCGTTATCACTTTGCCGGCCGACAAAACCGTTTTTGCTACCTTCGGCGTAGGTTTTCCGCTCTCAGTCCACTGCTGAGATTGGTCTTTTATTTCAGGAGTATATTGATGTATTCATGTTTCATCTACTGTCACATAACGCCGCAAAAACTCGTTAGTATCACGCCCAAACAGCGCCAAACACTCCGACGAATCGTCCACTCGACGTCGCTTTTGGTTAACAGTGAGCAAACGCGGCACCCATCGCGCGCAAAGCTTTTTCATTCGCAAATGTTGGTGTAAAATGTTAAAAACTCGTTCAGAGGAAATGCTTACCTCTCTGTTATCTGCCGCAACTTAAAGCGCCGATCATTCAAAACGATTTTTTGATCAAATAGATCATGTCCGGATTCGTGACTTCATTTGGACGGCCAGACCTGTTGGCTCATTTGCAGCTCTATCTCACATGTTTAAAATCAGTTACCCAAGTGTGAATTGTACTCAGTTGTATTTTAGAATTTAGGGATGGACGTAGGGGAGGAACGCGTCTGCACATGTGGATATTTATTGATATGCCAATGACACCAATAACTCCGGTTATTCTTTCGTCCCGGTATTCTATTAAAGAAGACTTATCGTATAAAGAAACGTATTCTTGTGAAGGAACTGGGAGCTATACCATGGCTTCAGCCTATATGTTAACGGATCCCCGGGATGTCAACAAACCAGAACAAAAACTGTTTTTTTGCCGTTTTTTATAGTATAAGAGAAAGGTCAATCCCTTACTCTCATTCAATGGACGAAGTCACAAACCCCATGAAACACGACAGCAGACCACACCGGTCGGTCCGGCTAAGTTCGGCTGCCAAATACTTGAGTAATTACAAATCAGTGTACTGGGGTCGCATAGGCTAGACGTAGTAAGTAATGGTGACGTCGGACTACCCGAGACGTCCGGGCGCAGGCGTCGCTGGAATAGTGATCACTTCCGTCTGCACCGTGCGACGATCGATCGACGACGATAATCTAAGTAAGGCTTAGTGCTGATAGCGCCTACTGTCACCTGCAACACTGTAAAACTGCTACTGGCGACGTTTCAGTAGCCAGCGATTTTAACAGCCCAATCTGGTTTTTTAGTGATCGATGAACATGCATGTGAATTTACGGTACGATCTATACTAATAATATAAACTTATTATTTGAACGCATTGATCTCAGGAACTACTGGTCCGAATTGTACATTTATTTGTGTGTTGAATAGTTCATTTATCAACGAAAAATATAGGCTATATTTTTCGTTATATCGTATATACCATGACGTTACGCCTAATAGGATCGGAATTAAGCGGGTGAATCCGCCGGTGACGCTAGTTAGAAATGAAGTAGGTTTTTTTTATTCACAAAAGCAATACGTAGCACGATACACATAAGGGTTAAACCTAGTTAGATTTCAAATAAACAATATAATTAATTAGAGCGGTGTATTGTAGAAACAATACCACAAAAAGAAACATTTTTTTTTATGAGCGCTGCATTATGGAAACAATACCACTAACTATATGATATAGTGTTTTATTATAAAGAATACAAAATAAACATCGAGATCGTAAATAAATAAGTAAGAGTGTGGTAGAGGCAAGCATATATGCAGTATGTAAGGCTCGTGGCCTGTGGCACTCCGTTGCCTCTGTCTGTCCCACCAGGGAGTTGGATGTTTTGTTGTTGTAAATTGTAATCGTAATGTAATGCTTTATTAAAATGTTATAAGAGGCCAATAAATCTTATTGATGAATTCAATTGATACCATAATGTGTTTTTCTAAGTACAGTAGTTTTTACGTAGAAATTTAATTAAATTATAAAATGTTCTGAAAATAAAAATAGAGGCTATACAGGTGGGATTTAATTGAGAATGCGTCACCAGAGTTGCAATTTTTATTGGCAGCGCTTAGGGGAACAGGCAAATATTTAGCGAGGGCAATATTTAGATAAGCAAAATTAACAATTCATGTTCAAATAAAAACGGCCTGCAACTGACACTAAAATAATACATTTTCGGAAACTCGGGTAGTCAGAGGATAGCTTTTTATATGGACATTTCAACCGTATCTTGTAGGTACTTTATTAAACGATTTGTATGACCGGATTCATAGGTTAATAATAAAGTGCTTCGTAGCGATTTGATACTTTACTACCACATAAATGTTTCGTATTAATTCTGCGACCTGTGAAAGCTTATTTGACATTTCCTTTCCTAACAGGCTTATCTTTGACATCAATTTATGAGTCTCGAGAGACTGAAGATTAAACCGAACCTTAAGACAAAAATAATCCTACCATTAGTGGCGTAGGTACGTAGGGTGATTGTCCACACATCTAAACAAGTCAGAACATAGGACAATGATTTGCAATATTGTCTGGAATACTCACTCAATCCCCATTCATCTGGGCTGGTCCATTGGATTCTCCTCCGATGATATCCCGTTTCCTCCGGTCTTCGTTGTCGGCATAGTAAATATGCGGGGATGGATTTTCGTGGGCGTCGGTAGTCGTAAAAAGGCTACTATTACTTGTTCGTCCCCCTATACTATAAGAAGTGATTTATAATATTGCCATTAAATTCGTAGACATTTGAGTCCGTAAAATTATTGCATACCTTCAAATTTAATCCATATCTATCCAGTAGCACTCATATGTTAGACAAATATAAGCCATCAAGTTTACCGTTAAACTAGCCGAGTGTTCTTCCAGCAAGTTCTACAAAACTTTTTCACTGTCTACAGTTACTAGATAAAAGGTTGTAAAGTACGGTAGTATCCCAGACGTATTACATGCAACAACCTAAATAAGTATGCTTATTTAGTCAAATAGGACTAGGCTGAATAATACAATAAAAAAATGGGTCTGACCCTCCATTGTGTGTGTTTAATTTAGAGCCACTGTTTAGAAGCGAGCTGGGCTGCATGTAGTTTTTAAAACAAAAGACTACGAGACAGGTTAGTTAGCAACCCGATATTACTAAATGTAAAACTAATATCTAGATTAATAATTAGGTTTTACTGGCTGGGCCCCGCGATTTCACTCGCTTAAAATCTAACCGACGAAGTGCACAGATATTATTATTATTAATTGTAGAAACAGTAACGTTATTCCAAATTGTAATGTACATACATCTGTCCCAAATATCAACCAAATCGTATCACTGGCTTTGTGTTAAAGCAATAAACAGCTACATGAATCGTTGCTCCGGACATTTTTTGTGTTTAGCTGCTTAAGGTAGTGTATTTAAGCCGCGGGATATGAAAGAAAGGCGTGAAACAGCGAACGCTACCCCCTTTGGTAGTCTTGGACCGGTACGACTTAGGGATCTTCAAGAAAAGAGACTATTCATCTCTGAAAAGCCGGCAACGCATCTGCGCGTGCTCTGGTGTTGCGGATGTCTTTGGGCGTTGCCGATCACTTACTTAGTAAGTAAGTGATCGGCAACGCCAACTTTGCCTCTTATGCTATAATAAAGCCTATTGGCACTTGTGCCGATTATTTCTCTTACGCTTTTCACATCAGTATTATGTTCGTTGGAGTAAACTCTAGAAGCGTGTGTGTGTTAACACAGTTGTAAGGTGCATAAGAAGTGGTGTGTTATTGTTGTGAGTGTGTTTGTGATCGCTGGACAGACAATTATCGTGTCGTATCGACCTGATAAGAGTGGTGACTTCCTGTTCGTGTCGTCACGCCCGTTATCAGTTAACACTTGATAGATAATTCCTGTTCACCATAATGCATTCGATACGCGGAAGATTTGCATCGCTTTTTCAAGATTGTTTATATCACATACTTCATGATTTACATTAAATATCTTTTAATACCTACGCTAATTGTTAATGTTATATATATTTTTGAAGTAATGTTTCTTTTGGCGCATTAGGGAAAAAAATATGAGACTAAATTTTTAAGATGTGCTCACGCGAAAAATCAAGACCCTAAAGATAGCTATAGTCAACATTTGTTTTTCAAAATATAGTACCGTAATGCTGTAATTATTACTATTTTATTATTATTTTCTTTTGTTAGTGTCGTTTTTTCTACTAACGTGGAGTAAGGCGAGAGATAATATTTTAAAAAGATTTTTATGTTATTACGTAAGACACACACACGTCATTCAAATAATAAAGACTTCGTCCTACCAACCGAATCTTCAACCGCCAACTGCGCAGGGCACGTTACAGTGCACAACTATATGCTCGCATATTCCCTCATTCCCTCATTCCCTCATTCCTCCTTCCGATGGGACGGCACTCTGACACGACCGTAGAGAACTCGGGTGCAGGTTTGGCGGCTAAACGTGGCAAGAGGCTAACACCGCCACTTTGTGCCGGATATACAACAGAATTTGAACATTCCGAAATACAATTTATTTTCCTAACTTAGGCTGACCTTACCTTACTACCACGGCAGTCAGCAGAGAAATCATTATGAAGTGCCTCTGATATTTTATATCAAACTTTGCACGTATGGTTAATTTTCGTGAGAATACGCTAAATAATTTCTAGTCCTTGCTCGTAATTATTGTGTACGTGGCTTTAGCGACGTCCGCGCACACCATCCGCCAGCCCGAGACGTATCGTCGACGATCGCTCAACACTTCCTAGCTGAATGTATTAGGGTGAAACTGTTTGTGAACGTGACTTTATATTCAATATCTATTTAATATCAAAACTGTCATAGGTATTAATTGTAGGAAGAAGATGGTTACTCGTGGTATAGTGGTAAGCATTATAGGCTCTCCTCTCTGGGGTTGGCCGTTGTAGCCGAAATTCAGCTAGGATGACATTATTATCATTTGAAGCAGATGGAAAATTCTGAGGAAAGTGTAAAAGTTGTCTGCATAGTTTGATGCGAATATTTCCTGTTTCGTGGTCAACAACAGAGCTACAGATAGTTATAGGATTTTGACGATTTCTAATACTATTTTGAACAAAAAATTCATTTTGAAAAGTGTTTTTTACAGCTTCAAAATACATATTGATATTTTTTTATAGAAAAAATTTAAAAATATCTATATATATATATATATATACATACATATATATATATATATATATATATATATACGCCCATAAACATCCGCATAATTATCTATTTGTTGCCCTCTTCTCCTCCTCAAATGGGCCACCATCGATAAAGTCGTTTAAATGAAGACATTTAATTAAATTAATACTAAACACATTAATACTAAACACATTAATAACAAGACCTACACCACTCGTTAGTATCTACGACCTCTAAATATATACCAAACACAAACACAAACACTAGTTATTCTACTTTCCAGTTATGACCGAGTAATTTGATACAATAGGATGCTAAAAACAACACAAGCCTTTTCTAGGAAAGCCGTTCGAAAATGCTCTAAGTTATTTTATCCAAACACAACACCAATTTCCCGTAAATCCCAGTCACCTAGATAGCAGTAAAATATCGTTTTAAAGCAAAACCTTGCACCTTCTCACCTAAATCTACTTTTAAGCCCTACGTTGCAGACTGCTCTGAATTTTTCATGTTCAGCGCGACGGCTTTTAGCGTCGAGCATTAAAGATAAATCGAGGAAGCGAGCGGTGGATATGACGCGTCAGGCGTTTGCGGGATCTTATAGCTCGAAGCTCAAATCGGCGACTCAAGCGAACACTTTTATATTGGAAATGGAAATTTTAGGCGACTATCTCGTCTCCGTTGGTAATATAGATTGCGCACGTAAGGCTCACGGTCCCAGGAATGAATCTCACCGGTGTTTTGTGTCTTATACATATAAAAATGTCGTGATTTTTAAGAGGTAAAGCCATGCTGCGTTGTAACCGGGTCGATACGACACTTCGGTATCTCTCGCTCATATGACATTTCCTCCAAGTGTGGCCCATTGGAAGGAAGGAGGAAAGGAGGGTAAACCCACTATACTAAACAAAATACCTATTATAATAATAGATATGTAAGGTTATTTATTATGTAACTTTGTCGAATTTTAAAACACTTTTTATTTTACTTATTGTACGTTAATACGTGGAAGGTTCAGCTGGTTTATAACCAGTCTTAATAAGGAAAGTCTTAAACAAACGCTTGACTCATGTGATGTTATGTTTATTGCCCTATTTAAAACTACAAATCCCAATGGGCCACCGAACATAAACCGCAAGTGACATCGTAGTTTGACGCCGGTACTATATGAACTAGAACCCCCGTCCATAAATAACACTCGGGTTTTAAATGGAAGGTTCCAGAGCGTAAGGGCGAGGCCAGGGGTGACCAGCGCGGATGTCTAATTGCGTTGCGATGCGTCATGAATGATAACATCGCCGTGAATAGATTCCCAAAGTATGGTCCGTGTCTATTTTCCATTATATTTAAATTACGTAAATTTCAACACCCAAAATGGTGTCGATTCCTACTCATATACATGTTCAGTGAAGACTTACTGCGATTGTGAATTTTGAATACGTTTAGGGTTAATAGATCAATTGGCAATAATCAAGTTGACAAAAAGCAATTCGCAGATAATTCGCACCACGAATATGATTTATAAGTTTTATCAAAATCGTAGAGATAATTAGAAGTTTGGTGACTAAATTTTACTAATATTACTAACCAGCATTCGGTCCAGGATACAGGATACCCACGACTAATTTGCAAAATATGAAAGATAAAGCATTGAATTCTTCAAATCGTTGCTGTAGTTTCATAGCCGCACAAACAAACATGCATATGTTTCCACTTTATGGTACTGGTATAGATGGTTAATTAAAGTTCTAGTATAAAAAGCCCCAAACAGCTCCCATCCCTTACCAAGTAAAGCCACGATAATATACTATTTTACTATCGGCGCTGCGCAGTTTCTTTATCAGTGCTAAATCAGCGTCGTACGCTAATAAACAGTTGATATAGTGCCTCGCACACGCAGCCACTTGCCTTGTAGAGACGAGAGGAATGTCGAGGACCAGATGCTCGTCGTTAACGCTGTGTCTAGGCTAGGCAATACTTCGTTATCGCTACTTCGTACATTGTTAGTTAAAAGCGTTGGCTGTCGCGTTTCGTGCAGTTTGTGCCTAGTTATGACCTCGTGGCGAGATGAGTTGTCCCCCATACAATAACCTACGTAATCATTCACAGTGCGATGTTCGTTTGTCCCCCTACATATGCTAAAACTAAAAAATATTGATGTTTAAGTACATTGAAGATCTATTCCAAAAGATAATGATTAATACGTTAAGCAACAGAATAAGATTGGCTACAAGGGTGGTGGTAATCAGCAGGTGTCCCACTGCAACATGTTGTACTTTATATTTCAAATAAAAATCATGGACTCGAAAGATATTAGATTTGATAAAATTTTCATACGATTTCAGATTCCTTTGGGCCATAACCTCTTTTAGGTTGTAGCCTAGAAAGATAGATAAAGGTGGAATTTTGAAGTATCTTAAGATTATAAGCAGGCTAAAGGATGAAAAATAAATGAAAGCTGATTGATTCATGTATACAATCCGTATATTGTGTGAAAACTGAAAAGTCGATTAAGTTCGAATTTACACATGATAAAATTTAGCTTTTCGAACTTTTAAGACGTACGCCAACTAACATCTATACTTACTATAAAACGAAGTCCCCAAAAGCTGTCTGTCTGAATGTGATCGATTTTCTCAAATTGTTCTGAACGGATTTCCATGCGATTTCACCTATGGTGAGATTTTTTCCGAAGAAGGTTTAACTGTACAGTTTATTCACGGCCGCAGCCGGGGCTGTCGCTAGTTATATATTAATGCCTTAACCGACTTAACACATGTAGATAAGACCTTAATGTAGATGTAAGCAGCGATTATCTGCCTTGTACGCTAACACAGCTAATGTGTTACGCTATGCGTAGCTCGGTAGCGAAGCCACGCCTTCTTTTGGAATATGAATAAAACTGCTTAAGCGGACAGCAGCGATTTGCGAGTGTAAATATACACGGCAAATTAAACCTTACGAGTAAGCTCAAACGGGTGACTATGCCGTGTGGCGGTCACGGTGTTTATATAATTAATTAATGAGGTGTTAGTGATACGAGCGCCGCCCTCTGCTTTATCACAGTTATAACATAGCGAACTAATGATGTATGTCATTACAAACTCACCGGTGAACACAGCTTCACCATAAAAACTCTCAAGGGTTGTGCCATGCTACAGCCGAATTGGCCCGGCACGACCGTACTCGCCTCTCTCATTACTGTCGCGTTTCGTGCAGTTTATGAGTTGCCCGGTAGCCCATTGAATAATAGGAGGAGGCACCACGGGTGCATATCAGTTATGCCGATGTTTATAAGTGTCGGTAGTTGTTAGACCACTGGATACACAAACTGCTCGCAACGCGATAGCGTAGCTGGCCACTTTAAGGCGGTACATATCACGTGATCGAAGTTCACTCAAGGCATTTAGGTCCTAAAATATTTCCAGATACTGTTCCTTTGATACTCCAAAATCGTTGCCATTTCCAAAAGTTCAAGTGATGATGTGTTCACATTGCATTTATACTATGGAAATGTAATGTAATGTAATCACAAACACAGCTTATTTTTTTTTTATGTCTATTATCGTTCCGTTTTTTACTTTTTCTTTAAAGACCCTCAATCTCACGGCACACCGTTATTGTGCGCGTGATTATAATCTACGGACACACTCTTCGTCTCATTATTTGAACAAGTGCGTCTCATAAAATTGTTAGGCAAAGTCGAAACAATTGCCTGTCTTGTAGCGTTTTACCGTCACGCCCCATAAATCCCATAACATTCAACTCAAGGTGTAAATAGACACGTTTATAAAAGTTCTGGGCTTAGTGCTAACGTGCCACAAAGCTAGAATACGCTGAAGCAATTTTGAATGTGTAGGAGGCAATGCAGGGATGTGAGGATTGTGATGTGTGGCCATCCGTTCTCTCTGCCTACTTGTCAGGGCGCTGGAGTGAAGATGTGATGTTGTTGTCGTTTCATAATAATAAATACTAATGATTCTATCTTTTTTCCAGATACGTTTTTCTGATAACAGCACTATGATTAATTTTTCGAAAAATGTAAGTCCTATTTAATATTAGTAATCATCATTAACATTTCATAATTCAAATATCTTTCGAGGCCATAATTTTTATTTGAAATATAAATTTGAAATACAACATGTTCTAGCGGGACACTTGCTGATTACTGCAACGCTCATGGCTGAGCCACTCTTGTAGCCAATGCTTTAATATGTCTTACTTTTAGCATATATAGGGCATTATATTAGCATATATATATATATATATATATTAATATAATACATATATATATATATATATATATATAATTCCAAAAAAGTGGGTGTTCCAGTATTCCAGAATATAATAAGCCAAAGTATTAATTAAGTAAGTAGGTATTCTAGTATTAGGTAGGTAGGTAAGTATAGTAGGTAAATATTCAACTATATCATATTATGTTCAAAAATATCAACAGCGCAGCATAAATTATATAGTGCACAAGTGTGCCCAGACACAAGTGCAGGGAGTGCACTCCCTCATTATCCTATTCCGACGGGACGGCAATCCGACACGACCTGCGAAACTTTCCGATCTCTGACTGTTGTTCGAATTTGAAAAAATCTCAATAACACTTGATCCGACGCGGGAAACGAACCCCGGACCTCACGACTATGATTTAGCGTGCTTGACACTAGACCACGAGTCAGTGAGAACTAAAACCCCGACATGTCGTGTCGTGGCCCTTTAGTAAAGTACTCACGTGTGAATTGCCATTCTCACCGCGTACTCTGTGAGCTCCCTCCTCCCTCTGAGAGCCCTTACGGAATCTCAGCCCTCTGATAATCTATTAGTAATATTTCTCTATACATGACGTTGCTAGTTCTGCTGATCTTTTCAAGTATGCTATAGGAATAAGGTATTTTCTGATACGATTTTACATAGTTTTTTCCCCTGGGCGACAGCAAATTCGCATCATCCAAGTTAACACACCTCAATCATTTACGCTACTTTTTTTTATCAAAAATATTTCTGTCACGCGTGTAATATTTTGTCTTAAATTGGTGACGATGAAAGAACTGTCACACTGTAGCGGAATGAGATAAATGCGACCAGGTCTATAGGTGTGGCAATAGGAACGTTAAACGAAAGGAGGCATGGATGGTCCCAGATTGTGCGGATATTAATAGACGTCAATAATCACTAAGTTGAGCCCATTTCTTTTAATGGTATAAGGAGGCCTCTGCCGTTTTTGAGTTTACTCACATTCACTAACACAGCACAGATGTTATGCAGATACCTCTTTCACTCCCATGTCATGCCGGCGAATTCTGCTGCAATGCTGCAAGAGCATTTCCTCCAGCCCCCCCCCCTCTTACATGCCATGTTATAAAAAATGCAAGTAAATAAAAAAAGAATTATCAAAGTCCAATCAATAGTTTCTGAACTATACGTGGGCAAATATAAACAGACAGAAGCCGTAACAGATTGGCATATCCATGTGAATATTTTGCAATTCCGATAATATTGCATAGACACTAATGATAGTGTCAAATTGGTAACCTCCTTTTTAGAAGTCGGTTCATAATTAAATATAAGTTGCCACGGCAACGGAATACAACATATTCCATCACACATACTGCTATCAGATTGACAGGGTAACATTTCCGTAACATACGAACGTATAAAAATACGGTCAAAGGTTAAACGTAATGGAGACATCAAAGGAAAGGTTCTAATTTGAATAGATTAGTTGAATGCAAATTGGTATAGACATCATACACGTGACAGCAGTATACCCCATACAGTGACCACTTCTCTACTGGCGCAAAACGGGACATGTTAACGTTAGGCTTAGGTTTTCTTACGTCGCGTCTGTAAAACCGCAAAATTTTGAAGGTTACCAGCGTAAAAACTTTCCCTACTTTCCCGAGAGAGTCATTAATGTTTACGGGTGGAATCTCCTAATAGTAATTATATATTTGTATACAATTTTATCATATTATATATAAAAAATCAATATAGTAATTTTTGCGAGAAAGATTAACAAACGTATATATAAACTTTCGCATTTATAATAATTGTAGATTAGTAAGATTTTATTTGTACAATCAAAATTGCTATAGACTTTTTATAATTCTAATAGAGAAAGAGACTAGTTAAGTTTAGTGATCAGTTTGTTAACATATGTAGATGTGGAAAAACGGGACTTGTATGAATTTCCAAGATTTTGTCGTGATCGTCCTGTTCAACACAGGACGAATGGTCACTTTAGACATCAGTTATTTATGCGACGGGGGAAAGGGCGAACCCTGTCGCTTTTAAAATTCACTGCGTAAAGAAAATCGCGTAAGGAGCGTTACAGTAAAGGGATGAGCGTTGATAATGAGCAAGAGACATATGCTCACAAAATACCGCCGTGAAGTGACGTCCTCAGTGTCCAGTACCGGGAAGTTTGTGAGTAGCCGTTCGGAGGAGGGTAACGCATCGACATAGTAATTATTTGAATGTTCGTGGGCGCCGGTAGTCGTAAATAGGCTATAATTGCTCGTTTTCCCCCTATTTCTTAAAAAAATGCGAAGTAACATAATAAAGGGGACAAATTCGCAGTCAGAGCCTTATGACAATTACCTACGGCCACAAACAACCGCATAAAGGCGAGCCACCGGAACCTCTCATCGCACGAGATGCGACAGATAGCATATAGGATTGCAGCGGTACCGTGCGAGCGAAAGCTCTCGACTCGCGCAGTGTCAATTCGGATGAAATGCAGCATGGCGCTACTGCCTAAACATTGAGCTGCTGATGATGATGACGAGAACATCAATAGCGCCTACCTAGTCAATAGCAACTACCTAGTTACATGAGACGTTCAGAGCAATTACTAACGAGATGTCATCCGCAGCATCCTGAAACCTATCACTTAACTGAAAACAAAGCGCCGGTTAGCCCGTAGCCGCTCGCGCTCGCAGGCGCCGCGGGCGACCACTACAAAGGAGCAAACGCCCCCTCCCCTCCCCCAGCCCCGGCCCCGGAACCCCGGGGCTCCCAGTTGACGGATTTTATTGTATTTAGACAATTCATATGTGTTTATTTGGTACTTAGCAACAGGTCAAAATTACTAATTTCGGATTGCCTTATTCATCTGTCTAATTATACTTTTAGCCTAAGTTTTATCATGTGGGAACAGGGTTGAGTTTTGTTTGGTCTGTTATTTATCGTGCAAATGTTGCCGGGAACTCCAGTCTCCTGGTGTGGTAGCTCCATACGTTGTAGTCGAAATCGTTAAATCATCATAATCTATACACATAACAAAACAAAGTACACAAACGTAGTCTGTCGTCTGTATGTGGTCGTTTTCTCTCATAATTTACTATACGGGACAGATTTTGATGCCGTTTTCACAAATGAATAAAGCTATTAGCGGGGCAGGTTTTAGTGTATAATTTGTTAAGTTACCAATTCGACCTATGTTGTACCTGGACGAAGTCGGGGCAGTTCAATAGTTTTATATAGTTAGGTAGGTAGTTGACATACTTTACCGCTATGCTGCATTACACCCTCACTGGCCAGGCGCAGCTGCGCCGTTACCTATGTTACATGTTTCTTTCTGACAGATTTGCTGTCGCATTTCGTGCGGATTGTGATCCCTCTGGAGGTTGGTTTTCAAACTTTACTAAGCTTCGTTCTTTTCTGCGTGATCCCAAGTGAATTTACTCTTGTAACACCGCCCTGTAAAGTTCGTTATTTGCTGTGCTTCTCTTGGTTCCATGTTTATTGATTTTATTAGACGAATATATTTTTATTGAAGGCCGTCTGTATCCTATGCGGTTACATGAAGAAGATAAACTCCAGTCTGAAGTGTTGGCTCTATGCACACTTATCGCACAACTGTTTGAAATTCATAGACAATTATAAATACTGAATGGTATATGATAAGTCTAATGTGCTATTCTGTACTGCTCAGTTTCCTGACGATAAACAAACATAATATTATATTGTTTACAAATATAACCATTGTGTTGACATGGCGAGTAAAAATTCTAATGGACTCGACGTCAAGTTATGTGGAACCAGGCATCAGCATAATGAGCGATATCAATATTCATAGATCACGTGCCGGAAAGAGCGAGAGATATATCGGCCGTCCTTATCCCTCGCACTTTTTAATTTCGAAACGATCTCGTGGAGCCTGTCCCCATTAAAATTCGAACGCGCACTCCCCTTTTTATTGTTTGTGTGCCAAGGAAATTGTAATTTTAAATATTTTTTTCTAAAGCTGGCACGCTACGTTGGCGGGCAACAGCCTGTAGTGTTTGTCTCTGTGTCACATCATTGTTATTTTTAAGCAACACGCGTATAAGCATATTTAAACGTAGATTATAGGCAATGACATCGGAATTTAAATAATTTGTAATCGGCCATTATAAAACTAGAGATACACGAATTAATATAAGTTTAAGAAAAGTTCTTACGGAACTGTCACCATTTTCGGTCACGTGATTCTACTATTTAAAGTCTAGTGTTAGACTGTTGAAGTAAGCACACATATTCAAACTGTAAGCTTATTTAAGTCTCTTCTGACTGCCGGCCGTGCATCTATACTTTTTACAATCTTAGCCTTAAATCTTCCTAATTTGTTTGATGTATTCGTGGTATTAAAATAATTACTATTATTGTTATTAATTAATAATTATTATTGACGTTCTCCATGCAGTAGCCGGGCCGGGATGGATGCGTTGCGTGCGTCTTGGCGTTCATTGAGAGAGGCCTATGACCACCAGTGGACCGATAAGGGCTGATAATGATGATGATCACAACGAATAGTAGCATTATCTATTAGCTACCCGATTAGGATTAGGATTATTAAGAGTTTGCGTCGTATATATTTTATCCTAAGACTAGCAGTCCCGGCTTCGCACGGACTTTTACGGATAATATAAATTACAATTTCGGTACTGTAAACGCTACACGTCCACATGATAAATAATTAAATTTACGACAGAACAATGTCTGCCCGAACCGTTAACTGTCAATAAATGTCTGATTGTAAGGGATATTACAGATTTATATCAAATCAGTCAAGTAGTCACGGAGCCTAAAACGCAAACAATCAAATAAACAAATAAAAAGTTTCCTCTTTATAATATTAGTATAGACACTTAGGAAAGTCACGAGTATCAACTTGCTAACATTCCACTCCGTATAACTAACTCCTTTATTGTTTCACTACTGAATGTAGTCTACATTCAGTATTTGCGGATCTTATCGGATATTGGTATTCAGTTTGAACACCAATATCCGATAAGATCCGCAAAAATAAATTTACTAACATCCATTTGTATGTCAATCTGTTTGCAAAAGTGAAGTAAGTAAATAATTACAAAAATGAAACGGATAATATTTATACCGTATGTACGTATAATGTATTACTTACTTCACACGCGTCATAAAAAAGTGCTTAATTTAAAATGAAGAGCTCGTTTGCGGTGACAATTCTGCAATAATTAGTGCAATACATTCAGAATCACGAAGTCCCACGCGGCGCCACACACGTCTAATTGGTGATTCCGTGGTAATTGGACGCCGTGCGGAAAGAACCCGCCGGCTTGTTATAAAGACATTAATTTCGGCTTAGCATTTCGCCTCGGGTAGACCGATTTGCTGATTGATAAACTATTCGGTTGTTGCAATAAAACATAAACGGATGCGGTTTAGTTAGATATTTAATTTACTATACCAACGTTTCGGTTTCTCCTACATTCCATATATTATATCTTTGAAAGTGTGTATGTGTTTTATTGTAATGTTTTTCAGTTACTTTATTCCAAATGTTAATTAGAATATTTTTTATACAAATTTACTTAATACGTTTTACTATTTAGATTTTCACGTGTTTTAATCGAATTAAAAGGAGTTTTATACAATCGATCTTATACCATAATTAGTATTGGAATGCAGAATAGAAAATACATAAGTCAGTTTAGTTTGAATAATATCTTCAAAGCTCTTACATACTCTGTTAACTCCAACGGGCTACGGGTACTCACATGGCTACTCAAAAACCGCACCGGTTCTCTCTTTACGGTGGTGTAGACTTCTCCGGTCGCGCCGGCCCAATTCCGCTACAATGCAGCATGAATTACCTGTTACTAGACCTAACCGAATGTTGACCTAATATTAGTAATTTACAGATAAATCACTTAATAAGCAAAAATGTTCAATAATAAAATCTACTGTAAACTTTGTTCCATAATAGAATTTTAAAATACGAACACGTGAGTTTTGGTTTCGGGACCCAGATCGAATTATCGGTTTTGGCTGAATAGCCACTTTCGGTCGGACTCTAGTTGTCACCCAATAGGTCAATTCTCGAGAAAGGTTTCAGTGTATAATTTAATAAGGTAACAAACCGGGCTCTGTTATCCACGGGCGAAGCCTGGGCGCATCGCTAGCAGTGTTATAGATTAAGAGTGAATGTACCTGTTAGATATTTGCACACGTCAATTGCAGAATATGTCGGAAGACTGTACTTACTACCGGATGTTATTCATGTACCCATCCATATTCACTAAAACATCTCTCCTGCTTTCGTTATAATTATATGGTATGGAAATTTATTTGCAACGTAAAGTACACAAATGACAGTAAAAGTATAATACAAAGTGAGAAGCACAAAGGGCGCTGTACGTAGAGAAATGTCATTTGTTCCTTACAACAAGCGACGTAGCGTATGCGTACAATGGTAAATTGAAATAAAGATTCATATGAAATGGTGGGGATCTATTTATATAGTTTGTACATTAATATCACAATAGTGAAAACAAATTGAACTTACTTTATATGATATTATACGTTTATAGTACCTGGAGATGTTGTACTATGATGTCTGGAGATCTTAGGCATTGATGGTAACTGGAGATTTTATACATTTATAGTACCTGGAGATGTTATACATTTATGATACCTGGAAATCTTAGACATTGATGGTACCTGGAGATGTTATACATTTATGATACCTGGAGGTCTTTGACATTGATGGCACCTGGAGATGTTATACCAAGAACTAATAACTATCTAATAGTTGCTACGATTCCAATGTCTTTTTAATTGTATTATGATGTGATATGCGGCACTCCGTTCGCTCTGCATACCCCACTAGTTAACTGGTACGAAGGTGTTTCATTGTTATGAATTTTGAAAGTCTCTTTAAATGTTTGTTACTCTTTCATATAATAACCACTGAACGTATAATGGTTACAATTAAGCGTAGATGTAAATTACGATCTGGAATCATCAAAGTACTTGGGAACCGCGGGGCACGTCAGTAATTGTATAGTTATACGCTCACATCCACACGCCTGTACCCTGACGGTACTAATCTTTATGATGTTTAGAATATTCAATCACTTGACCATAATTAAGAACTCGATATTTAGCGGCAAATTTGGCCACTACGTAATATTTCCAAATGAACTTCAATTAGTGCCAATATTTTTGCGACTTGGTATGTTATACGGTCCAATGTGGTACGAGCAGATTCAACGAGCCGCCGCGACTTCGCTTGTGTATACCAGACAGCAATCCGGATTGCTACCATAACAAACTATTTACCGCTCCATCCGTTGGTGAAAACCGCACGAAAGTCATCGTAGTAGATTGAGAGAAAATGGATCGCCTATAACTGACGTATAGGCTATGGTGAACTTGTTTTACAACATGTATAATTATAAACCAGGGACGTTTCATTTCATTAAGCTTTAGCGTTGTTTTTAACATTGTTTTTATTGAAGTCGCATTTATCGTAAAAACTATCATATATATGGAGGGGCGCCAGGAACTAACAAATCAATGTAGAACTGTGAAATCGGCGAAACAAATTATCCACGGGTCGCAGCGGATTTATGTTCTCCTTTGATCTTCTAATTGTATGTTATGTGTGAAATAATAAATATATATCTTCATATTTTACTACTATACAAATATTTGCTGTTTTCCGTTCTTTTAAAAGAAGGGGTGTGTGTGTGTGTGTGTGTGTGTGTGTGTGTGTGTGTGTGTGT
>JAFELO010000301.1:460899-472637 GCA_017140195.1 Eumaeus atala
CGTGCGTGCGCGCGTGCGCGTGCGCGTGCGCGTGTGTGTGTGTGTGTGCGCGCGCGTGCGCGTGCGTACCATGAGATTAAATTGTCATTACCATGAATTTATAAATTTTATTTTTGTAAATCAATATTTTTTCCACGTATCGTAATATATCCGTGCGAAGCCGGGACGGTCTGCTAGTGTGTAATTAATGTTTTCTTCTTTCCTAGTACATTAATTGCTACATGCGTATTTTAGATACTTGAGTTTTTTTATTAAAGGGATTAAAGCTAATTGGGACTTTTATAAGACTCCTTATAAAAGTCCCAATTAGCTTTAATCCCTGGTATTAGGAATTTATTAGCAACTTCAATTAACAGCTCTTTTTAGTTAAAATACATTAAAAGTAGAATGAAATAAAGATCAGACCAAAAAACAAGGTTTGCCTGGCTTAATAAAGTATATACAATATTAATCAACATTTTATTATTGAAATTTGAATACAAAATATATTTATGCGATACTGAAATATCGAATAGCCACAAGACACTGTAAAAGTTACCTGTGAAACCGGCCCCAAATCTTCCAAAGTTATATTTAACTGAAGTGGTGAAGGGGGTTTCACGAACGGGGATCGAGTATTTTATCTGGTTAATTAATAATACCAAATTCAAACAAATCCAACGACTATTGATACACTCAGCACTGTACGAGAGGGATGTTGTTTAGCGGCAGGGCTGTCACCTCACAGCAGGTTAAGGTTTGCATTAAGGGTTGTTATCACAGGTTGTCATTATTTTGTGAACTAGTTAGTCGATACATAAATCGTAGTTACTACATAAATGCTTCATATGAAATACTTCTAACCTAAAACCGTCGCTTAGGTCCTGTTAATAAAGCCATACACAGTGGGCCAATCATCGATTCGCACGACGGCATTTATAAACGCCGTCCTATGAACTGATGGTTTCATAGTTTATGAGATTAGCGCATTCAAACCAACCAACAAAGTCTTCTACTTAAAATATTATAACAGTATACATTAGAAAAAAGATGTAAATTGTTTAATATGTCATCCTTTACCCATTGAAATGTTATCTCAAATATATAACCACACATTGTACAAGCCCTCTTAAAATGCCGCAGTGGATTATTCCGGACATGTCCCGAAACACCTACGACGAAACAAACATGCGTTGTTTAAAACACATTAAAAATTCCGATCACGCACAACCCTAACGTGGAGTGGACGAGCGAGGGTCCAGGTTCGATCCCCATTGTGCCGATACCCACTTGTTTTTTAATACTTCTCTCGGAGGGCATTTTCTATTATTCGTCATTGTGACCACGCCGTTGTCCCGCGGTGGGACGAGGCATGGGACATTTCGGATCATTAGTGATCAGACAAGTGTCATTCAATTGTGCAATTCGTGCAAATTAATTAATGTTTGGCCCCTGGTTTTATTTCATTGGTTTCATGCAAAGTTTATATCATATCAGACACGCCTGTGGGTGTACACACAGACAACTTGGCTCTTAGTTTACACTTAGTTTGAGATAACTTCCTGTGAATCTAAAGTTATAAAAATGTTGTATAAAAAGTGTATGCCAAGTTCTGCAGTTTCACTCTAAAGTTACTATCTTTTAAGTTATTTCGTAGCATAAATATATATGTTGATTTTAAGTAATAAAATTTATATAACATTAATTATAAGAATTGTATTAATTGTTGTGTGTATGTATGGCTTCTTTAATTATTAGTGGTCCTAAAAATGATTTTTACTATCATTTAATATTTGTGTATACTTACTGTGGCCATAAATAAAACAATTAAAAATATAAAAAAATTACATTTGAATTTGGAATCTGACACTTTTGTACGATCGTTCACTGTGTTTTTCATTGTGGATAAATAGAACAGAATCGCTCTGATTGCATTACACAAAGTAGGTATGGACCAAATGCAATTTATAAATACTCTCTCTCCACTCCATACGCTTGATATTCGTCAAATATTTGTGTACCGAGCTATTAATGGGTACAATGAGACTTACTCTGTTTGTGAGAGAGAAAGATCTGCCCGTCCACGTACTCTTTTTAGCTCGCCAAAGCAGTAACGGAAATAATTCGAAGAAATCCTGTCCGAAATAGATAGATTTTATCTCGGGAAATGAAGCTAGCGCCTAGAACCATGTCGCGTATATTAAACATGAGATGAGCTAGGACTTGCAGTCTATATGAGACGAACTGGTCATGTCCTAACTGATATAATAGAGATAAAGAGGGTGGTAACGTCGAAACAACCACTGGAGCGGCACTGAAGGAGAGGTCAATAAGGTTTTATATTCCTAATTGTTTACATGTTACAAATGTTATTTGCAATTAAGAAAATATTATTTTTCTTTGTTCCAATATTTATGGCAAGACTAGGTATTGTATAGAAAGAGCTTCAAATGGTTCGAGAAAATTATGAATTTTCCAGTTATATCGCGACACATTAAAATATGATATGTACTACTATGGTAATGATTTTGATAATTATGTTATAACGTCGCTGTCGCATTTCTTGTGAGTAGCATTGTTTGTGAGTAGCCGGTGGCCCATTGGGGAGGGAGGGGGGGTCTATAGGAGGGCAACACGTCATCAACAATCATGCGAATGTCCATGGGCGTCGGTAGTCATCAAAAGGCTCCGTTTACATGGGAAATAGACTCGCTACGGCACTACGCACACAACATTTACGTTTATGTCATACACAAGTCGTGACACTGTCAAATGTGTTATGACGTGATGTGACGTTTAGTTTACATTACGTACAGAAAGTGTTTACAGTCGAACTGATTTCGAAGTCAAATGGTTTGCTTTATGATTGAGATCGAATTTCGATCTCTGGGCAGATCACCCCTATCATTATATTATAATCAGATATCTTTATTATATAAGTACCAATATTTGATGTACTAATAAAAAGGTTAAACCGCCGTAACGGTTAGGTTAACCACGACAACCACATGCGAGTCGTACCACCGTGATGGAAGGGGAGGGGGAGGACGATTCCTCCCCAGTCATGATAGCTAAACGAGCTCTTCCTCACGTCAATGCAAATCCAATTTTATCTGCCGAGCGTAAGATACCCCCCTCGTTAGAGGGGCGATGGGACCCGGCCCCCTCGGCCAAGAAAATAATAGTTACTTTATCTAATCTTAAATAACTGTCAGGGTGTGTCCTTCCCATCTGCGGAAAAAGAGGAGATTCTACCCCCTATCAACCACATTTTATTCGTGATTTCTATTTTGAGGGCATGCTAGTTCTCGATAATTGTCAGTCCATATTCGAAATTACCTTTCGCACGTGCACCAAGTTTCCCTACTAAAAACCTTTAGCGTATGTCAATATTTTAAAGAAATAATATATTTAAATATAGAATACAATAAAAGTCAATTTTTTTTTAAGAGTAATACACAAACAATACATTTTATGCACATGTATAGATTATTCTTATTTCTTTTAAAAATCAAATAATTGGCACTAAGAATAAATAGTAGTGCAATATTTATATATAATTAAATAATTAGTATATTTAACTTTATAAAGTGTCAGTCCACTATTACATTAGTAGAAACAACTACAATAGTTTGAGTTTGCGTTACAGCTTTTTAGGACACAGATGGTGTGATTTGTCTAGCCACATTACAGACTTAATCAACCACTGCAAGTCGCAAAATTATAGGCCGTAAACGGTCCAGGCGAGCAATTATGCTAATACTAATGGCAGCACAATTAAAAACTAGTAAAACAATTCTAACACTTCCCTAAACGCGAAAATGAGACGCATTTTTAATTAAACTCCACCGGAAGCCGCCATGTTGCCGCACATCCGCCCGCCATCTTGCGGCGACCGTTTGACAAATTGGTACGGCAGAGTGACGCGCAATTTTCCCGCTTTTTTCCTGCCATTGTTCGCTTTTCCCCAACAAAATGAAAAGTCGTGCTATTTC
The DNA here is from genome assembly GCA_017140195.1 of Eumaeus atala. NCBI lineage: Eukaryota > Metazoa > Arthropoda > Insecta > Lepidoptera > Lycaenidae > Eumaeus > Eumaeus atala. The sequence goes on from JAFELO010000301.1 coordinate 464,874, forward strand.
TATTTATTTTTTTTCGGTTTCGGCTCTATATTGCTGAATGTTTTGTACTTCAGCTGTTCATTTCTCACCGCCGTTTTGTCGGTGTCAGATGGTGGAATCACATGAATATTTTTATTCAACAAATTCAAATATGAAAAGATACTTTCTGTACGTATCTAGATTTTTATCCTTTCTTTATTGTGGTACAACGCTTCAATGCTTTTATGAAATGTCAAATGATTTTTACATTTCACAAAACCATTGAATTAAAGGGAACGTGTACTGTTATCTGTCCACAAGTAGCTGGTTATCATAAGAGCCTCATTTAAGAAGTCACGTTGAAAATGCTACTACAACACAAACTGAACCATAGAGATCTATAAATGATCCTTCTCATATCTGATCAAGATCCTGTCGCTATAGCCAAGAAGCTAAGCACCATGGAGACGGCAGCTTCTATTTTCACTGAACATTGCTCGAAACTATCCCGATCGTGGTAGATTTGGAATGAAGAAAATCGCACCCAAGTCGTCCATTACTTGCGGCGCTGTAATGCAACAGACAGACACACATGTGTATGTTTTTAGTTTGAGATAAAACATAGATTTTTTAAATGTTCAATTTAGGAACACTAACAATTTTAAAGCAGAAAAATATAACAGGTTTTTTGATAAAGTCTGGTATTTCTAATTCCATTAAAAATGTTATGTTGCCCGTAAATATTGTGTCCTACATAACTTCCTTGTGTCAACACAAGCGCAGGTTGAGAGGTGTCGGCCTGACTACCAGCAGTAACAAAGACAATAATTTATTTCATATAACAGTAAAAAGTTGTATAATCATGATATCATGATGTACATGATAATACAAATGAATGATACAAAAAAAATATACTGGAGTTTATTTCTGATCAGTTGAGTATATGGTTAATCATCATTATGTGCCTCGGTCGTTCCGCTGATGGTCATAGCCCTCTTCTACTGGAGTTGTAGATCAAAACTAAAAGTCTAGTATTTTTATAGTATAAGGGGTAGTAGTCGTGACTTCTGATGACTATTGATATGTAGTGTCTACTTTTGTCCGACCAGTCAGTTGAACACAGCTAATGAATATACACGTTTGGCGAATAGATTTAAGGAATTAGGATGTAGTTTCGTACAGTTAACATCAAATAGAAGTATTTATGGTTATAATTAAACTTTACAAATCAGCGGCAGTCGGGAACAATTCGATCTAGTTACCGACCGGCTCGTTAAAGCGGCGAGATCAAACGACTCCGAAATGTGCGCACAGACTTATGCGATTCCAGATAGTTTCATAATATTTGGATAATGTTATATTGCGACTGAATTAATTTAAAAAACACCGATTTGTTCCTCGGTTTAAGAGAAATCACTATAGCTGCCCTACCTACATCACTATCATCATTATCAGTCCTTATCGGCCCGCTGCTGGACATAGGCATCTCTCAATGAACGCCAAGACGACCGATCCGATGCTACTCGCATCCAGCCCAGGCCGGCTGCTGCACAGAACCACAAATTTTGAGTTCATTAAATGCCATTGAATGCCATTGTCCAGACAACGAAACCAACCTCGACAGATGTATTTGTTTTGTATTGTCGTGATGGTCACGTGATCACCATCGCTCACAAACATCCGCAACACAAGAGTGATGTGAGGAGGCAGATGCGATGCCAGCCTTCCATACACGAATGTTTTATTTCATTTTTTTAAAAGTCGATTTTCATAACCCAAAATTAAATCGGGGAAGATTTAACCTAACGTGCATTAGTAGTGACATCAGTTGGCTCAAAAATAGTTAAAAGACCATTCTAACAGCACCAATATCCTTACTCGGTATACGATACCTGTACGAAAATTTACTAAAGTCCGTTGAATTAGTATGGTCCAAAGAATACTTTAGGAAAAGGTAGTGCCATGCTGCATAGGAGGAGGTAGGGCCATGCGTGGTGCAAGACTCTACATCCTCCTATGCAGCTGTATTGGGCCGGCACGATTGAGGTGGTACCTCTCGCTCACATAATACCGCCGTAAAATGATATCTTCAGTGTCGCGTTTCATGCGGCTTGTAAGTAGCCGATGGCCCATTGGGGGGGGGGAGAAGGAGGGCAGCGCATCGGCATAGTAATTATGTGGATGTTCACGGGCGTCGGTAGTCGTAAAAGGGCTTCGATTGCTCGTTTTCCACCAATTCTATTTAAAAAAACTAACCTATCGGACTTTAGTCGGATTTAATTAAATTCAATACTGTTTAAAAAGAATGTTATGTGTTTAATCTAGATTAAGTCTTAGGACTCCAATAAAAGCTTCTGGTCTTTTCTTTCTACACTTTTGAATGAATTTATTCCGTTAATCAACAATCAAATGAAATCAGATTAATTTCCATAGATTTTTAATGGGCGTTCGACGAACACGCACGGTGGCCGAAGATTTACGAACGTCGCCGAGTGTGCATGCAGTGGTTTATTGCCACAACATTTAGAGCGAGTGTTTTTGACCGATTTGCTCAAACGATTTATGTTGAAAACATTTCAATCTCCGATATCCGAGATCCGATACGTGGCTGATGTTTATTTCAGATATCTAGGTCTAACATAATTTCTACGGCAACCTACAGAAATTAACCCCTTGAAAATTTTAAAAATAATTGTTATATTTAGATTTTTCGTCTATCGGATTGTTGGTACGCGCGTTATTCAAACACTCCTTAGCTCTTGACAAACGCCATTTAAACAAGATAAAATCCTTAATATTCCACGCACGACGTCCATGGCAGAAACTGGTAAGATAAAAGTAAAAAAGAAGAATAAATTAATGATCGCAATAAATATCATAGTGATCACATAAAAAGCATCGACTAATTATCTTATGAGCAGGACCGGGGAGGGGGAAGGGGCGAGGGAAACTGGAACTTATGCATAAATATTCTTAATGCCGTCCAGGGGATTGATTGGAGCTAATTGCCTCGTAATGTGGAAGAATGACGACCAGTTAGGAAACTGAACTAGTCTGTGCGCTCTACTTTTGCCTATTCGCGGGTCTTAATATATATTAGTTCACATTCTATATACTGGATGAAATGCAGAAAAAATATTTGTAAAATTTGTATAGATAACAAATATATAGACATTTTCGTTAGTCAAATGCGTATTTTATTTATTTTTTAAAGATCTATGCGGGAATTAAACCTATAGTCAAGTTGGTTCACACAAAAGCGCGAACTGAATATTTTTGGTTGCTTTACAGAACTAAATTAATCTAGGGTTAATGTTTTAGAAGTTTTTGTGCACAAGCGCTGTAATTATTAACTTGTAACTCTATGTAGGTAAATTTAACGGTTGGAAATCCGTCAATAATTCTCAACAAGCCATCTCCTCCCTGGTTTCGTCCGTGGACGGAGACCAAATTAAACACTAAAATATTCCGCAGGGATCGCTCTATCCGTTGGTGAAATCCGTATCAAAATCCGCTGTATAGGAATGGAGAAAATCGATCATATATAGACAGTCAGCTCTTGGGGACTTCGTTTTATAATACGTATAAATGATGGAAATAATGTTGGTCCATCAAAATAGACTCATTGATTGCATCTCATCAGCATCTATAATTTCCGTCTTTAACGAGACTGGGAAGGTTTTTATGATGCAACCATAAAATTTGGAAACCTCGTAATGATGTCTTGATACTTTGTTCTTTAACTCTCGTGAAACTGGATTGCTCCATTTATGATCTGTAATGGCCGTTTGGTTCAGACGACCATCAATCTAGGCCCTTGCATACTTTTGCTTTATAGCCCAGGAGGCAAATGTGCACCGTGTGGGAAACAGACTAAGGTATTAGGTGCATAATATAGTTCTTTTTGTAGTATAATAGAGGTCAAACTATAAATCGGAGTCTTTTTAAGGTTACCAACTCCCATGAATATCCGCACAATTATTATAGCGATGCATTGCCCTCATTTTCTCCTCCCTTCCAATGGACAACCGGCAAGTCACAAGCCGCAGGAAACATGACACCGAAGATATCTCTTTACGGCGGTACAATGTGAGCGAGATGTACCTGCCCTCATGCAGCATGGCACTACCTCCTACCAGTAATTTGTGATGTCCTTCCTTACTCGTATACTTACGTAAATTAAGTAAACGTAAGCGTATCACACTTTATGCTATATATTATTTAGTAGAAAAATTCTTCGAATTTTTTGACGCAATGGTTTCATTGTTTTATTACTTAGTAAGTGTAATATCAGTTGCCGCGTCAGTGAAAACAAATTGGGGTTGGACAATCTCAGACCATCCCAATTGCGGTGATGTTATGCTACACCGGCGAGCGGCGCCCGTCGCCCGTCGATCATCACGTTCACACTAGTACCATGTCTGTGGTGTCGTGCGGGTGAGAGGCTACCCGGTCGTACCGCCCCAATTCGGGTGCAATGTCTCATGGCACTACCTCTTGCTAAATGTATATTAGGACGTTTGACAGAACGGACGAAAAACATCTGAATCAAGTTGTATACGGATTTCATTTGTCTTTTTCAAATTGTTATAACTTATTTTATTATTTACTTCCAGAACAAGACAGAACCTCGTTAACTAACGATCTTTTAGGATTCCTGGTTCTTTTTCTTTAGATGTAACTTAAAACTGGTTTAAGTGTAATATTGTTTTCGTATAGTTAAGTGAATGTTATTCATTATTATATCTATTTGGCAGATTTTATCTCGTTTCTTAAGATTTTTTGTATATATGTAATAAATGAATATTTTTATATGATGTAATAAATTAATATTTTTATTACAGGGCAGCAAAAGGATTTCGATACATTCGTTCATGACGGTGAACATGATGTTATATATAATTCAGTGTAATATGTTATGTATAATTCAGTGTAATATGTTATATATAATTCAGTGTAATATGTTATACATAATTCAGTGTAATATGTTATGTATAATTCAGTGTAATACGTTATGTATAATTCAGTGTAATATGTTATATATAATTCAGTGTAATATGTTATATATAATTCAGTGTAATATGTTATATATAATTCAGTGTAATATGTTATGACGCTCGCTTAGTTCGTACAAAGTGAAATATACCTTCAGTATACATTGTAGCAAGTAGCTGGAGCTGTACCAACGTTACTAAAGGTTTATATGTATGTTCGTTATTCACGCAGGATCTATTGTACGAATTTAGATAAAATTTTGCACAGGCATAGACTACATTCCCTATAGAAACCATATATAATAGTTTCTGTATCTGTGTGATATTTGCATGCAATCTGTGTGTTGCGTTTGCAATGCAATGCAAATGTTTGCAGGCAATCAAAATTTGTGTGCAAATCTGTTGAGCAGTTTACACGTGAAGCAGTTGGCATACGCGCGAACTATTTTATCTATAATTAAAGCTGCTGAGTTTGTTTGTTTGAACGCGCTAATCTCAGGAACTGCTCACCCGAATTTATGAAATATTCCTGTATTGAGCAGTAAATTAATCGAGAAAGGATAGGCTATATACGATGACGCCACGGCTAGTAGGTCCGAAGTCCGGGCGAAACCGCGGGCTGATGCTAGTTTATGATATTAGTAAGACGACTGGAATAATTCGTGTGAGACGCGGGCACGGGCTAGTTCTTGCTGTAGTATTTTTACTGTCCGCCGCTGGTGTGCGTGGCGCGTACAGCGCTGTTCGCGTGTGTGTGAGTGTGTCCATGTGCTGTGAGGACCATCAATTTTTGCATTTGACATTTTTATGCATATTTAAAATTTCGCTTTGAAAAGATCTAGTTTAGATTTACGATTATGATTGGCACACACGGTTGTGAAGTAATGGCTACATTTAGATTAATATGCGGAAGTGGCGTTCGCTTCGGGGTATTGGTGTTTATTTAAAGAGCACGAGATGGTGATTTAAAATGTAATTTTCGGAGTTATACTTCTGGCGCGGGTAAATTGTTGGTGCACTATCAGTGCCCCCTGGTTTCGCCCTCGTAACATGGTAAAACTCCATATTATGAATTACACCACCCTACTTCACCGTCCTTAGGGGTGGAATTTATAAAAATCCTTTGTTAGTGTAGAGTCACTTACATCACGAAAGGAACCTCTGAAACAAATTACAACTTTATAGGTACAGTAGTTTCGGCTGTTCCTTTTGTGTCAGTCAATCACTCAGTAATGGAAGTTTTATACATATATATTTACACGAAGCGCGCGCACTGACACCACAAACAGACAGATGAAGTATAACAGTGTTGTTCATTTATATTTATACGTCATGACATATATGTAATTTCTTATGTGCGTACATACTTACACGCGGATGTTTTTCATGACAAACCTGTAAGAATTCTATGTTCGTTCATTACTGCAGCACATAGATATGTTAAAATGCTTCCACGATGGACGTCTTTTCGCAAACATCTATGTTTATACTAATGTTAAAAATAAGGAAGATTTGCATATATTTTTATATCATAAGGGGAACGAAAAATTAGAGCCTTTTGATGACTACCGTCGCCGGTGGAAATTCCCATGATTGTTACGCAGATGCGTTGCCCTCCTATCATGCCCCAATGGGTCACCGGCTACTCACAAACCGTACGAAACGCGACAGCGACGCTGACACTTTACGCTGCTAACATGTGAGCGTGAGGTACTTCCCCGGTCGCGGCGGCCCTATTCCGTTGCATAGGATTGTAGTGTCATGCACCATGCATGGCAATACATCCTCCTATTCAGCATGGCACTACCTTCTTGTATTTGTGTTTGCAAGGAAAGGGCCCACTGGAGGGGAAGAGGAAACTAGGGCAATGCATCTGCATGACAACTTGTTGTGCGGATGTGCGTCGACAGTCGTCAAAAGGCCCCCATTTGCTTGTATGTCTACACTATACACATATTTGCTCAATATACTTGATGGAGTGTATCACTGTTCGATGGAAATTCATATGATAACTTAAATAAAAAGTATACTCTTAATACTATTTCCACAAATTTATTGATTAAACAAAATATATATATTTAAATCAAGAAATTTGTGGAAACAGTAGAAAGAGAATACTTTTTATTTAAGTTATATTTGCTCTAGCTACATTATTCATGAATAGCACAGGTACTAAGAAGCTGTGGAACCACCCGATCGAAGACGGGACGGGCCACTAGTTCTTCATAAAAGAATAGTTAAACGATGAATCTGCTAGAAGAAGTTCCGGTGAATGAGATATGGACACGGAAACCGTTGGAATATGGTACTCTAGATGTGAGAGCCCGTAACGGATCCTGAGAGCTACGACTTCTTCGTAACGCCATTTTCGAGGAAATCAATCACATACATACGCCACGTCGAACTTCGCCAGTTGTACTATTAAACAGGACCTATAGTTACTTATTATTTAAAACCTAACAAAATATTGGCCTATTTCGAAGCATTGGCATTGCAATTATGTGGATGTTGATGGGTGTCTCTAGTTGTAAAATGGCACAGATTGCTCGTTTTAATTTAAACTGTTTATTTTTTTTTGTTTTGTTTTTAAATACTCTATTGGTATTTCAGACGCAATTACTAAGTCTATATAGAATTATGTTATAGAAGGCAAAATATTTGATTGTTGTTTATTTGCATTGAATAGACTCTGGAAGTACGGGACCGATTTGAAAAATTGTGATAAACACACGCGGCTACATAACATTTTGTAAAACGTGTTGATGATTGTGAAACTTCGAGAATGTAGCCAAAATTGTGATGAACACACGCG
>JAFELO010000301.1:479727-501985 GCA_017140195.1 Eumaeus atala
AAAAAAAGTTATATGATGAGATTATAATAAATTTCATGACGAAAATTATCATTATTTTTCGAGATAATTTCTGTTCTCTACCGTAGACAGCGTGTTCTATGTTTTTAGTCTTAACTCGTTGAGAACATACAGTAGAGTTGTATTAATAATAAACGTCTGTCCCCGCACAGCTCACAGGTCAGTATTAACCCTTTGACGTGTCGTGTGCTTTAATTACCCCGCTTGTTTATTAAACGGTGTCCCCGCTAAACACCATTTGTCACATTATTTTGTTCTCACAGACTTATTCTGGACAACGACAAATTATACACAAAAAACTCAAATAGATTTTTTTTGTTCGGAGGCTAATAAATTTATGCTGTGGACGTGAAGCGAGACCCAAGAGTGCTACGTCAGGCGAAGAGAAGGAGAGCCCGGCTACTACTACTGACTACTGAGAACCAACAAGACGATCGTTCTATAACATTATCCTAGTTGAATTTTGGCCACTGCGAATATCTCTACAGAGACTTGCCAACTGCGCAATACATATGATAATTCGCAGGTACAATGTATGTGCGCAGGCATAAGTGCACTCCCGTGTTCCCTCGTTCTCCTATTCCAATGGAACGGCAAAGCGACACACAAAACACGAGCGAAGGGATTTCAGGGACAGGATCGACGTCATAACGTGGTCTCCGAGGTGCGGGGATGTGATACCACCAACATCCTGACGTCGGACTGTTATTAGAAATTTAAAAATGCTAAATAACTTTGATCGGACCCGGGTCTCTATATCTTCTAGTCTCTTATCATCCGCTGAATTTTAATTATAGAATTTTCTCGCTCTTGCTGTGATTTGTCACCTGATTGCGCCAGCAGGTTAAATATGTCGTGTGTACTTTTCGTTGGTTGTTACTTTTTCCGTTGGAACAGTTAGTGATATGCTTTATTGCAGCTGAATTTGGCCAGCTCGACTTATAAAATACCGTCGCAAAGTAACAGCTATGCTTTCGTGCAGTTAGCAAGTTCGCAGTGGTACATTGAAGGGGAGCAACACATGAGCTTAGTTATTATGATATGGGCGTCACCAGTCACTAAAAGACTACTTTAAAAAACTGTCCAGGATGAAGTAGTCGGTATTTGCATTAAGTCATTACGTCCACCATATTACGTGTACCCGCAGTGGGTTGTACTGATAATGAACACTCTACCGTCTGCATCGTGCCATTTACTTATCAGGAAGCACATGTACTGATTAATTGTGCTCGAACTGAGCGGGATCAAGTAATGTTTACAGTATGTATATTGAAGAGAACACGTCCGCGTGCTGTTGCCACAACACAGTTGCCAGTCTTTTTTCATACAAATATATCTTTAAATACATTTTAATTTAAAGTTTAGTGGGGCGTGTAAATTTGCATGAAATTTAATTAAATACTTTATAGTTTGAAAGCTTATTGACCACTCTACATTATGTTGTCTAACAAATTAACATGACTACATAATTTAAGTATGTATGTTTAAATCAAGTCAATTATGTATACATAATATGAATTATGATACAGTATTTATCAGTTGTATCAAAAAGTTATGCAAAAATTAGACTAATAAATGAAGTGATTACAAATAGGTTACCGTTACCATATGTGAAATACACATTCTCTTCAGAAATACGATACAAAAAATGGCTTAACCCAGAATATGTATTATAAAAATAATTATCTTTATTTCTAGGACGCCTTATAATCACATGCCGATTAGACCGGTGTCATCTATCATGTGATTATATTGGAAATTAACCTTTCAGTGCTATCATTAAACGGGACAATTTATATGAATCGGTCCGATTCATAAAACATTCGTATGGGGTCTTTTTAACGCACGGTAGTTAAAGGTTAAATTTATTGGACCAGCTTTTTGCAGTTTTATATTTAAACTCTTAGTTAATGAGGGAAGCGTGCGTGCAAAAACTGAACCGTTCACTGTGTGTGGCTTAAATATTAATTAGACCCATAAGTATGAGCGTTAAAACAGCTTCTGGTTGTAATATAAATGCTTCATTGGTTTTTATTTTTATACGAATATTTCTTTTGCACAACAAGACGCAAGAACTTTTGTGTACATATATTACAACGTTTATTATGTACATTATAGGCAATAAATTAGTAATTTTATTATAATTTGTTAATCTATTCATTAAAATACAGACTTATTCTGTAAGCATAAAGTATTCTCATAAAAATGAGGAACATGCTTTGCTCATAATAGTAAAACGGCCCCTAATCTTTACCGCTTCAGTAAATTTTAACATTTATAAATGAACTAGCCAATAGACACGACTCTCTCTGCGTTGTTTGTCTAGTGAATTATTTTGTATTTAGTATTATAAATGTGAAATTTATATATGTTTAACTATATGTAATAATGTCTATATATATATATATATATATATATATATACTTAACGTTTAGTGATAGCACTGAAAGGTTAATTTCCAATATAATCACATGATAGATGACACCGGTCTAATCGGCATGTGATTATAAGGCGTCCTGGAAATAAAGATAATTATTTTTAGAATACATATTCTGGCCGTTTTAGTATCGTAATTCTGAAGAGAATGTGTATTTCACATATGGTAACCTATTTGTAATCACTGACTGACTATTAGTCTAATTATATATTTATATATATAATTAACATTTCATCCAAAAGACCACCGATCACCGCTAGAATAATTTAAGCCCCCCTGAAATAAGCGCCAGTTTGTTTAAGTCAGCAGGAATTAAATGATAATTACTGTTTTTGCTTACCGTGTATCGCCAGCCAGATTTCCCTTTCCTTTATAGCAATCATCAAAATGCGACTAACAATTTGATGGTGTACCGATTTATGTTCGTCACAAACGACCGTCTTCGTTTACAGGACACTCAAGACATCTTAGCTTTAATCTCAAATGTGACTCATGAATGACTATTGAATGAATGTGTGTCTATTGAGAATATCGCGTAAAATAAGACCAGCCACCGTTAAGTAGCGGAAACTGCTGAAATTCTCGAGATACGAATACTGAGCAAGGAAAAACGACAAGTTTTCTACTATTTAGCATCGCTATTCGGCAGTCACTACTCTCCACTGCGCCACATTCAATTGATTTTGCGACATCACTGTCACGCAAATGGGAATTCTTGGCGAGCATACGACGCTTGGACAAATTACCACCTTAACTGTGTTGACATAGATGTTATCTTACGACGAAAGCAATAAAATGCCTGAAATAATTTGGAATCCTCTGGCGTTATAATAAACATTTGGTGCATGTCGCCCGACATCATCATCCGTTTCCGTCCGTTCACAAAAGTATATTATACTTCTATGACTGTCAATGAATACCAACACAGCCGATCCTCTGCTATTCCCACTTGTCACAGGCCCGCTGCTGCACGTATAACGTTTTCTCACCTGGTGTTCGGTAGACCTTAATTTCACCTGACTAAACGAGGCCTCCAACAATGGAACCTTCCTAACAACCCTGCCACCTGTTCTCCGTAGGGTGTGGTAATCCCATGGGACTCTTTACAACAACTATACTGGATATTATAATATGTTTAAGTGTTGTCTTTCAATTTTTATATCAACAACACATTCTTACGCCAGTTCCCTAATGTGGTGAGCAGAGTGAACCGAGTGCTATGTTTATGCCTCGTTTATTCCACATGTATAACTCTATAAAATAAATTCTTTTAACTGAATAATTGAAAGAAATAAAGAGCGATTAATATAACTTAGCCCATGCGTAATTTCAAGCTATCGTTAATTCTGCCTTATAATATTTGTACGTATGCAGATGCTATCTGTTTGCAATTTACTCGAGTTGAGTCGGCGTCGGAGCCCGGAATCTGGCGCGTTAACACAGTGCGGGTTCTTAGGGCTGGGCGGCTGCTGCCTCCTTCCAGTCTCTGCAGATGCTAATGTGTGCCAGTATTAACTGCTTCACTAGAACGTACTACTACCCTGCGATAAAACTGCTATTTATTCTACTAATATTACAACAAAACGTATGAATGTTTTTTTACTCTTTTACGCCTAAACGAATGAACGGATTTGGTTGCAATTATTTACAGAAAAATTGTTCTTACCCGGCAAGATTTTATATTATATATAGTACAGGGGACCAAAGGACTATTCGGAGCTCTTTTACGACTACCGACGTTAATAAACATCCGCATTAGTGTCATTCAGATGCGTTGTCTACCTTTACCACTTCCTTCCACCACTCATAAAGCTCACGAAACGCAATATCGAAGATGTTACCTTATGGCGGTATCTGTGAGAGGTAACCCAGTCGTACAGGCCCATTTCGGCTGGAAATTGCAATACAACATGGCACTACCTCTTAATGATACACCTTAGTACAAAAAAGTAACTTCACGGCTGTTATCCCCGAAGAAGTAGGTAGAGATGTGCCAGCACACCCACGACTAGCCAAGGTACAGAGACCCATGATGTCATAGGCGGCAAGCCTGTGGCCACTTCGGGCACATTACAATCCCGAACAACGTAATGTATGCTCAGAATAATCTGAAAAACATTTAATAACAGTTGCCCGACATGGGGATCAAACCCAGGACCTGGCTAAGGGACTTAACAGGCGACACCCGCACCTTAGTAAGAGATATTCTCATTTCGATATTGCAGCCGATTTAGGGAATAACGACCGGGAAAGTGCTTCACGATGACGCCTATAAATGACAGCTATGCTGTCGCGCTTCCGGTGGCCCGATGTAGGAAAAGACAGAAGAAAGACAACATGTCTGCGTAAGCCCATTATCATGATTATGGGTAATAGAACTACCAGATTGCCACCTCTCGTTTGTTCCCTTATACTCAAAAGTACCATCACGTAAAAATATAATGAACAAAAATGAAATTATGGAAAGCATTACAAAATGCAAATAGCAACATCTCCTACGCTTACCCTTGTGTTCACCGAATACATAACCCCAAAACCTCCCCTATTTCAATTTGCCGTGGAAGCGGCCGTCAAAAACATAATTGGCATACCCCATGCCCCCAGCTAAGTTTTCACAAATACCTAAGCTGATAATCAATTTCGTAATGCCTTAGAAAATTCAGAAATTAAGCCTTTATACAATTTCTGTGAAACGTGTCAGAGGCCTTAAAGAGACGCTACTAATTTGGACGATATATTAAATACCAAATTCTATCTTAAAATTTGAAATATTTATAATATTAAATGTATTATAATAATAATTACTTAATTATTGATAACGATAATAGATAATGTTTTTATCAAAGTATTTCATATAGATCGAATTAGTACATTTTCATTCAGTTTGAAGAGTATTTCTTTTATTTTTTCTGGCCGCATTGTGGTGAAAACATTTAAGTACTGATCGGGAGATTCCGGGTTCGAGTCCCGGTCAGACCTAAGACTGTTGTTTGATATCCCAAAATATAACTTACACTATAGGGGTAACATAGATAGAGAAGAAATAGTCTAAAACGTGTCCGTCAAAGTTGAAAGAGAAAGCAAGTGTGGCTTATTGTCTCTCTTTTTTCATTAATTTTTCCCTGCGCATGCGAGATTAGATAGACCAAGATAGTGTTGTATTTCTCACCTTTCTTTTCTATTAACCAAGACAGCCGCTCGCAGTCTCAGGCGGGCCTGTGGTTCCCCTCTCTATGATGTACACTCCCGCGCTTGGGAGAGCAAGTTAAGTCGTCGGTCATTATACATATTGATGTCTTGATTTTAGGCGAATATTACAATAATACTATTCTTACGAAGTGCATCGCGGTTTATTTAATTATTTAACTAGTCCGACGTTTCAGCATCTTTTCAGCAACCATGGTCACGGGTGGACAGAATTGACAGATGTCCTGATGTCATAAGTTATTAAAAGTACTAGAAGAATTATAATTATTTAGTAATTCCGATTAACACAAACAGTACTTATTTATGTTTAGTTATTGATTTGATTATGTTTACCACTGGGTATTATAATACACTCGATGTACCGAGTGACACCGGGTACATAAAAAAATATTTTAAAATTTGTGTTTTTGATTTTACAAATATTATTTTAGGTTTATATTAATCTTATAAATCGGAAAAAGAAATTATTTCTATTTAGTTTACAGATACTGTAATCATGATCTTTAGTAAGTAGTAACAGCCACGAGTTAGTCACGATGACAATAACGGTCAATTATTTTGTTTCAAAATAAGTCCAAAATAAGTCAAGTTAAGATAGCTACGCGTCACCAAGAAACGCTTCGTAAAAGTTCATATATCTCGGCCATCAGCGCTGACGGTGCGCGTGCCGTCGGCGTGAGACTAAAATCAGCCTAAGTAGTTAATGTATCTGTTGTAATCGATTTTCATAACTTTAAAATAACTGGTCAAGTGAGAGTTGGATCCGCGCACAACGGGCACAGTGCGCGATCAAAACCGCAATAAAAACACAACTGGGCACAATTTAATTTGTAACATAATTCTGCGTTTAGGGTGTTATTAGGAATACACCGTCTATAAACTTTAGATTCTATAAACACAGACAGACAATATGATAGTTTCTTTATCACAATTTATAGATGGAACTCTAAAATTTTACAACATTAAGGAAATCAAATAGATTTATTATCTACTAAACGTTTAATGTTATATCTGATGGGACGGAAAACCTCCTAAAATATAAGTTAAAAGTGAATTTATATGAGCGGTTTATCGTCACCGTAAATAAAAAAAGCCGATCTCTCCGATCGGCTTTTTTTTAGTCGACGCGTCGGGGGCTTGCGGCAAATTGCCTTGTTAGGGCAGAAGTAACAAACACACGAGTTTGAGAGGTTAAAGACTAGGTCATCTTGTCAACTGAATTGTTCAAAATTATATCTATTGGATGACTCGAAATGCGAGACTTTAGTGAGTAAAAAAGGTATTGATTAATGATTATTGATTTTAAACATATAGACTTTAAACCTAAGCTGAAGACTTGAAATGCAAAGTTTACTCAGAATCCAAGTTATGGTAATTTGTGCTTTTCGACTAACAACGTCAGCAATATAACTGTAAAATACGAGTAGCACGGACATAGTAATCACGAATGTGTCTTTTTCGCATAAGATATAGATACTTCATTAGTTCACACTTCATTAGTTCTTCATACACTATAACATTTAGTACAAGATCACGTATTTGGAGGCGTTCAGACTTAATTTAGGGTCAACAATCCTGTCGAGTCAACCGTCCACCAGCCAACAACGTTAACTCTCCTTCATAAACGTATAATAATTGGAAAAATATATAATATACATGTCACAGCTCTACGTAGCAGCCTCCTGATAAGGGTCAACAACCTCCACCCTAAGCGCCACCCCGGTATTTGTAGATTTGAATATTCAGCAGCCCTCGAAAATTTAAGGATTAAATTTTCCCTCTCATTTTATCTAGACTCAAACTTAGCTACAATCAGATTACAATTCAGAATTGAAAATAAAATGAAAATAGAAAATAAAATGAAATAAAATTATTCCTAAGCTTTATTCAATGTCATAGATACTGAGATCAATGTATAAATTTGCTCAAAGCCTCTCGTTATAAGATTCCGGCGACGGTCGCATCCGGCTCGAAGGACCAACGGAGGAAATCGGTACGATATGATGCGGAATAATCTCCAAGGGCGGCTTGTATTAGCATTAAATCGAGTCTACACAATTGGAAATCTCACTACACGTAATTAAGCTTCAACTTTGTAGACGACAAAAGGCATAAAAAAGTTCTTCAAGGTTAGCTTTCGTGCAAAACGAGTGCAAATGTAACTAGACCGAAACTTCCAAGGTCGCGCCTAAACACACACTGATAACCCGCCCCCGCCACCCACACCACAGCACGTGTACACTCACCCTACACGTGGTAGCCATGGCAACGCAGCATCCTACTTCCACGCCCACTACCCTAGGGGCGAACTCTCAAGATATTACGCCCTACTTCGTTCGCATTGGCGAACCAAAGGGGTGTAGTGGTGTGGGTTCGTTTAGAGCAGCTGCTACGATCTCGTGAAATTCCATTTTGCACTGAAATCTTGTGACATCGAATGCTAGGTTTCTATTATTACTTTAGTGTTGTAATCATATGTCTCGGAGAATGCATTTTGTGAAGAAAACATAAAAGACGAAGATGATATATGCATGCGGCAGTTAGTGAATGCTAACCAAGTACTCGAGTTCATTCGTAACATTCAGCCGGCCGCTCGTTAACAAACCTATTCAATTTTGAAGTATTAGTCGATTGAGGCAACATTTCTCGCGTCCTATCGCCACGAGTTCCAATTAGCGACTGGGGCTTGTCGCTTGAGTGGCTGTGACGTCACGCGGCGCTTTCATTCGCCTTCAATAACTACCCTCTCGACGTACCTTCAATAGCCGGCCACTCCACCTGGCCTTCATTAGGGACCTTCTCAATATACGCAAGAGCTGAAAAGGCAACGCAAACTTACTAATTTAAAAAATGCAAGTTTTAACGAGATAAGTTGTTTAGCTAATAACAAGCGAGTTGCAGCGCTATGATTGCATTGCAATTGCGTCATTTAGTTTTTTTAATGATTACTTTTTGTTTTAATTATTACTAGCTGTCAGTCGAATAAAGCCTGGTGTCTTTTGTTAACTCGCGCGATAGACAAATCTTATTATGGAAATATTTTCAAATTAAGAACGCGCTCTGCTCCCGCATTATGCGTCTCGACTGTCATCATTGTCTATGCATTCTTTTTTGTTCGCCCTCGCATGTTGAAGCTTTTCGACCACCGTTTCGGTTATTTTTTTCTTTTTGTTTTTTACATTCGCTGTCCCGAGCCTGAATGGAGGGCTTTGTTTGTGCGTGTTTTATTATTAATTAGTGGGAACGCTTTGTCCCTGGTAATTATTGTCTTAATAAGCAGTTCCTGCTTTAAAATAAAGGACCGATTAAGTGCGTTCCATTTTTAAAATAATTTATACAAAATGAGATGAATTGATGCAGTGCCTTATTTTATATAAACATTTTACCCAAAAAAGTATTGTGTTCCATACATTTATTTGAATCTAAACATTAAAGAACATAAAAGATGCACACAAAAGATATAAAAGCTGGACTTATATGGAGCGTTATTTTTATTTTTACAGTACATTTGTGTACCGTAGGGTAGTTTATGTTATTTTATTACACGCACGCTCATTCACAACAATAACTGTAAGAATAAAATAAAATAAGAGAAAAAATATAAACCGGTCGAGTACTCCCAATTTGTATTTTCATTGTGCGCCAAACTTATTTTTTGAAAAGGGCACCATAATTAATTTACGCCTACGTGTCACCATCACCCATCAGCAATCCTGTCGTTTATTTCGCACAATAAAGTGCTGAAAAGAAGATCCAGTTTAATTAGAGGTGAGACACTCGGCTCGGAAGTGCGACGCGGCTGAATGGCTCTCGGTGGACGCCATTTTGCATAATTGGGCGGCTGAGGGTAGGACGAAATTTATACGGTCCCGGCGCCAATTTACTTGCTAATGACGTCTTGCCGCACTGCCTGCGTTTTGTTCGTGGCCTATTCTCTATATTTTCATTGCTTTCATTTGAAATTAGCGACGCTTTTTTGCATTGCCATTTTACCTGTAACGCGAGGTTTCTTTCATTGGAGTGCCTTTCATGTCGACATGTGAGGAGTCCAATCTTTGGTTTTAGACAAGTAGCATTATGAGATTCTGAGAGATCTTCTGAATCTTTTTAACGCATTTATATGAGTGAAAAATGTATACAAATTTTAGTTCGTTACTTCATTATATGCCTCTGTGGATGAGAGGGCCACACACGTATCGTCTTTTAAAGAATTTTCTTTAGAATTAGATGTGTTCCCTCCCTCCTAATATAATGACTAATTCAGGTATAGACAAAGCTCTACATAACACATAATCCGTAGACAGTTGTCTACTTTATTCATTTAAAATTTTGCTCATATCATATCAAGAAAAACGTTCGAAATTTAAAATAGTCCTTTTATACAATTATTATTTTTGAGTTTTATTAATGTAGAATAAAAATTTAAAAACTCAGAAATAAACGAACATAATTACAATTGTTAACCTTTCAATATTATCTGTAATAAACAAGTAATAAAGTTGAACATTTAGTACTAAAACATCGTAAAACATTAACAAAAGCTGAGCCGCTTACTAATTTATGTCGTAGTTGACATAGGAACAAAATGGCGCCATATCCTAGAACATTATCTATGAAGTCCGAAATTAGATTTTACAATCTGTTTATGACGTCATAAATATCCAATTATCATCGCCTGCCACTGGACCATTTTACATTACCGACAGTTATAGCATAGGGCCACAGGAAACTACTAGTTATATATGTAAGCATGCTTATGTAAACTTATGTCTATATCGTTTGTTTCAGACCAGCAAGATGGGTCTACCCGCGGGCGGCAGCCTGTCCCTGTTCTGTCCCGGGGGCGACCTAGGGCAGCCGCCGCCGGCGCACATGGGTATCCCTCCCCCTTACCAGCTAGATTCTAAATTAGGTGAGTGCATTTCAACAGAAAAAAATGTTAGATGTCGTCATGGCAGTCACTTAACGACCTTATCATGTGACGAGATAAATGAAATAAAACAATGGACTAATTTCAATAAAAATTGCTAACAATGATAGGCGAAAAAACGCACAAAATATAAACAAAAATTATCTGAGATACAAACTTTTTTTTGAAAATAATGAAAAAAGAAACCTAAAACTCTGTAAATGAAAATTTAGAATGTTCATTTATAGAGTCATTTCATAAAATACGTAAATACACAGCTCGTAAAACGTGTTGACCCTAGAAATTAAACAGGATTTTTTTTTTATCACTTAGAGCCCCCCCAAATATTTGTGTACATACACAATATATATTTTATACGCCATTAAATTATATTTTATACGTTCAACAGGGATCCTGTTGCCTTTTTTATGTAATTGTTAATACTATGTGTCTGTAGCCCTGCTGGTTTGCTTCTAATAAACAAAAAGAAAGAATACTCCTTTCAATTCACACCAAGACAACGGATCTCCTATTGGAATCCAACCTGTTTGCTACGGATATTAAAAATCACTACAAATCGAGTCGACAGTTTAATAATTGCTTCCATTATCATAAAACATAAAAAATGTTAATTAA
Organism: Eumaeus atala; assembly: GCA_017140195.1. Classification (NCBI taxonomy): domain Eukaryota; kingdom Metazoa; phylum Arthropoda; class Insecta; order Lepidoptera; family Lycaenidae; genus Eumaeus; species Eumaeus atala. The sequence continues at coordinate 490,935 of JAFELO010000301.1, forward strand.
GTTTAATAGATGGCGTCTTTCTATAGAATTTCGTAACTAACCCGTCTATAGACATTAAGATTATATTCTTGAATACTTTACTCAGTTATATGTGCCACTGCTTACAGATGAGTGGCGGCTCTTTATATCTTATGCAAAACTACATTATAATTTAAAAAAGAAACTAATAAAGGCAACTGCTAAATTTGCTTCCAATGTTCTCAATTAACCTTTGTTTGATATATAGATCTTAACGTTAACTTTCACAATAATATGTTTGAAACGTAATATTCTAAAAAAATAAGTTTAAAGTTATCGCGAATGTTACTCATTACAACAATTATATCGCGGTTTATTTACTTCTACAACTGGTTTACAGCTGGTGACCGGAGTCTTGCTGTGACCGCGCCTGTAATGCATCTGAAATTTAGGGCTTGTTAAATAACTCACTAAATACGGAGTCCGTTCGCATCTAAATTATTTTATTCTTTCTTTTCTTTTGTAAAGTGTATCTTCTTTTGTCTTTTTGACATGGAAGTGAATAAATGGTTTAAATCGCGATAAAAAAGGCAATGAAGTTATTGTAGTAATATTTTTAAATCGAGATTAAACAGTTAAAATTTGACGATCAATGCTCGGGTCGGTCGACTTTTGGTGTTCACTAAATTTGTCTGACATTAGATTAATTAATAAATTAATAATTTTGTTCACAGCGGCGGGATTAGCAAGAACTCCAATGTACCCCTTTCCAGGGGGGACGTACCCTTATCCTATGCTCAGCCCGGAAATGTCGCAAGTCGCAGCTTCGTGGTGAGTCTTCTTTTGGACTGTAGTACTTATTACTTACCCATAGAGCTATGAGGAATCTCGGCGGCTCGAATGAGTTTATGTACAAATCACCATGTCATCGTTCGTTGAAGGACCTACTACTGTTGGCGATGCCTTTGCCATAACAGTTCCTCGGACTAGCGAAGAGTTCTGTGTTCTAGTCTAGGGAGAGGAGAGGGGGACAGACCCACCTCTTTTCGCCCAGATGGAAAGAGATGTGCAGGATCGGTTGTTTACTCAACTGCGTTGAGCGGGTGAATTTTAGAGCTCTTATATGTCTCGATTGCTTTGTTTCACATTCCTATGTCCTGTTACAGCATGCGCGACGTTACAGATCTGAAACTTGTTTATTTTCCATATTTAGAACATTACAAGTAGCATTTGTTTCTTGAACATTAAAATCAGCTTAGCGCGTTTACAATATTCGTGTAATTACCTACATGTTAGATGGTCTTTACCTATCTTATAAATAAATAAATATGAATTTCTTATATATAGGTAACATAAAGGAAATTAAAGATAGATAGAACGACTATGAACCAATCGAGCTGAATGATTTAATTTTCAACCGACAACTTGTAGACACGCTTGCGCTATCAATCATAGGATTTATGTCCTATAAAAAACCACTTTGGCTCTCACTGTTCTCTTATAATGTTACTCTGTAAATAGATTCCTCATAATGAGTTGAAATCGTAAATGCATTTATGTTTAGACAATTGAGTTTGAGTCTAATGACTTCAATAAATATGTATCGAAACGAGTTAATTTTAAAATTGTTCTGCGCTGATGAGATCCTATCATAGATACCGGTGCCTTCATCAACTTCTATTATCATTAGACTTGTTAGACCCATACTATGATTAGATTACTACTTCACCGCCCCGGCATTTTGTGGTCCCAATCAATTAGCCTCCCAGGAGCTGGGTGTGCTCAATAGGGCGAAGCAGTACTTCACGCCACATCATCAGATGCAATTATACAAGACGCTGGTCCGACCGCATATAGTGTGCTGCTCTCACTTTTGGGCTGGTGCCCCCAACTAACAACTCGCATCGCATTTGACCGTCTTCAACTCGAATTTTTGACGACCAGGTTCTTTCCGTGCAGCTTGATCCTTTGGCATTACGAAGAGATGTTGGCTCGCTCTGCATCTTCTACCGCATCTACAACGGGGAGTGTTCCGAGTTGTTCGTATTAATACCAGCAGCGGAATTCCACTCTCGGACATCACGGCTGAACTCGTGACTTCCACCGTCACCATCTTGATGTCCGAAAGTCTACAACTGTGCGTTTCAAGCGCAATTTCCCACCGCGCATAACTTTAATGTGAAACCAGCTGGCACCGTCGGTATTTCCGAACCGATAGGATATGGGGTTCTCCAATAAAAAAGCCTACTTCCATCTTAAAGGACTTCAACGTACTTGCATAACCTCGGGTCATGCGGATGTCTATGAGCGGCGGTAGTTGCCTACCACCTGCTCGTTTGCCCCTATTACTATAGTGTTAATAACTAGATTATTTACAATGTAAGCCCTACCCCATTTCACACCCTCCCACTCCCCGCACTCGCCCCGGGGCGTCAGTACGTCGGCGCACTGTATCAGAGCACTCTTTTGACATTCGCGACGTCACGTCTACATATCTTGTAAGCGAGATATGTAAAATATTGTTTAAAACCTGTAATGGTCCTGTTTAATATATCTTTGCATTCCAACTCGTTGGTTGGAAAAAGAACCAATACTGAAATATGGTGCATATCTAAAAACAAGTATCTAGCTAGAGAACCTACTGGAGGTTACATGTACCAAAATTGTACATATTGCTACTAGGGAGGATCTAAAAGTTCGTGGCCTAACCTACATGGAGCCATGACATCTTTTTAAATCTACCGTCATTTGTTAGTATGTGTCATATTGATTTATTGTGCGCAGTGTCATTCCGATACAGCACAATATAAATTTTCTGTGATTATTTGTTTGAAGCAATCTGACGTAATTTTCAATAATGGAGAAAATTGAACACCGTGCAGTCATTAAGCACCTCAATAAAAAAGGCCTATCACCAAAAGACATCCATCAAGATATGGTGAGTACTTTGGGGGAGTCTGCTCCATCGTATTCCAGTGTCAAGAAGTGGGTAGCCGAGTTTAAGCGCGGTCGTGAGAGCATTAAATGTGATCCTAGGAGTGGAAGGCCTACATCCTCTACCACCAGAGAAAACATCGATAAAATTTGTGATCTCGTACTGGGTGACCGACGTTTGACCATTGGTAAGATAGGTAAGGGTGCAACACATAATAATAGAAGAGTTGGGGTTGCATAAGGTTTCTACTCGCTGGGTCAAGATGTTGCTTTCAGCTGAACAAAAACGAGTTCGATACACAATTTCGCGAGACTGTTTGGAACTTTTTGATACTGATCCCGAGACTTTTTGTCTAGATTTGTTACCGTGGATGAAAGCTGGGTTCACCACCATACTCCTGAATCAAAGCAACAATCCAAACAGTGGAAAAGATCAGACTATTCTACACCGAAAAAGGCTAAGGTCGTTTTGTCGACTAACAAAGTCATGGCTTCTGTTTTTTGGGATGCGGAGGGCATTATTTTTGTAGATTATTTACCAATAGCTCAAATTATAAATTCTAGTTATTATTGTAACCTTTTACGAATACTCCGGGAAGAAATAAAAGAAAAAAAGCCGGGAATGTTGCGTAAGAAAGTTTTGTTTCATCAAGACAATGCACGTGTTCACACTTCGGTTGAAACAATGTCAGTAATCCATGATTGTGGCTACGAATTGCTGCCCACCCACCTTATTCGACGGATTTAGCCCCCTCGGATTATCATTTATTTCCAAATTTAAAAAAACATTTGGGGTGGCTCGAAATTTTCGACAAAAGGTGAGGTGATAGTCGCAGTAAACGATTATTTCGCCGACCTTCCGGAATCTTTTTTTTTCGAGGGGATAAACAAGTTGCAGGTCAGGTGGAAGAAGTGTGTTGAACCAGATGGAGATTATGTCGAAAAATAAATTTAGATGCACTTTTCTTTCATTTTCTTGGTCGGGCTTAGAACTTTTAGATCCACCCTCGTAGCATCAACTAGTACCAACTGGCTCAAACTAGTTTCGTTACAAATATCTACGAGCCATCCTATGATGGCATTTGTAATTATATTATAATATTGTTTAATGTATTATTTCTTTCTACTGTAATTTTTATTATTTATTTAGTTGAAAAAATATATAAAAATTTTACACGGAATGTTTGAAATTAGCAAATCGTGACATAGATAGTGTAAATTAGAGATTTCAATAAGTTTTACAAAATCGTTAACATTTCGTGTTCTTTTTTAGTCAATAAAATGCAGTCACTAATGACTCCATTTTATTTTTAAAGTATTACATTGATGTAATTTAAAATAGTTGAACATTTGAAGGCAAATCGATCTTAAAATTGTTCCTTTGGAAATTTGTGTGATAAAGTAAGGTTGTGTTCAGATTTCAGAGACTCTGTTGAGGTTACCTATTACTTTTAAAAGAATGTTGTCCTAGCCGAACTAAACACGGCGGTGATCACTATGGACACCAGCCAACTGCGCAGGACAAGTTATAGTGCACGAGTGTGTGCACAGGCACAAGTGCAGTCGTTACTCCCTCATTCTCCTATTCCGATGGGACGGTAATCCGACACGACCGGAGGGAAATCACACGTAGGACCGACGGCTCTCTGAGGCACGGAGGTGAAACACCGCCAAGTTCCTGACTTTGGACTGTTATCCTGGACCTAGGGCCTCCCCACTATAGTTAAACATGTTGACCAACTGACCATGAGGCAGACAACTGTCCCTTCTGTTGCTGCTGTGGTAAAATCTTATTCCCATTTTTAACATATAAGTGAATAACATACAGTTGTTTGTTACAGGCACACACCGAGCATGTACCCCATATCCTCGGCGGCCAGCGGCTTCCGGAGTCCGTACCCCACGTCTCTACCTATCAGCTCATCTAGTCTATCGAGGTAAAGAACATAAATATTGGTATGCAGATAGGCGGATTATATTGAGTTTGATTGAGTTCGCGTCTTTGTTTAATGGCTCCCATGTGACTTTAATGTACTCTTAGCACTCACTATTGATTACCATCGTTATATGAGATTTTTAAATATAATAATTTCGTATCACGATATTTGTTCGCACTAATCTCCGCAACAAACGGTAGGTCCATTAGTTAGGTGGAATGGTGTAATTTCCCAACAGTGTGTAACTTTGTGCATCTTAAACTATAGGCTACATTTTATTGAATGCTCAACGTGTGGTCCCTGATGAACTAGTCATTTAAATAAATGATCGTATATCAAAATCCCATATTACGTCTTCTCACTTCATTTAAAAATAAAACGAGTCGCCAGATAAATAATAACAGATACCTTTGCCGTGAGTTTCCCATCCACCAGGCGCGATAAGGAACCAGCACTTGTTAATTACAGTCATAGCATGTGATAGCAATAGCAGCTACCCGCAGTAATCGATCACCAGATGACGAGACGACGCGTAATTAGGCGTCACACCACTTCTACATTTAACGAGCCCCGATACCACCGACCGGTGTCACTCACTCTCTCACACCACTGTCAATTATTACTGTTTCAATTTAATCCCTTATTCCCTGTCGCCCCCTTATAAGTGGTGCAAGTTGATTCTGAGGGACCTGTACTCTGGAAGATAAGACTGGATCTGTACCCTGGAAGATAAGACTGGATCTGTACCCTGGAAGATAAGACTGGATCTGTACCCTGGAAGATAAGACTGGATCTGTACCCTGGATGATAAGACTGGATCTGTACCCTGGAAGATAAGACTGGATCTGTACCCTGGAAGATAAGACTGGATCTTTATAGGATCACTCTGTTGTACGTAGAGTTGGTGCCATGTTTGCACAGGAGGAGGATAGCACTACCTCCTCCTGTGCAACAGAATAGAGCCGGCAAGACCGGGGAGGTACCTCTCGCTCAAATAATACCGCCGTAGAGTGACATCTTTAGTGTCGCGTTTCGTGCGGGCAATATATCGGCACAGTAATTATGTGGATGTTCACGGGCGTCGGTAGTCGTAAAAATGCTCTGATTGTTCGTTTGCCCCTCTATTCTATTTAAAAAAGAATACGTCCGGCAAGGACATTAATTACATTACTTCCAGATTATGAAATTTGATGAGAAGTAATTTACAACGATTAAAAAATATTTGTGCAATATTTCATTAAAAACCCAAAACCAAAAAACTGCTAAAATGGTTTTCGTGGAAGAAAACAAAAAAAAACTTACACATAAATACACTTTTCAAAATGTAAATAATGATTTAGATTGTTGATCCACTGTACGTGTACAGCGGTCTAACATGTTTGATGTATGATACCAAGCGCCGTCTCCAGATTTGATAACAAATGATATAAATAACAATTTAACAATTGCTATTTATATTACATGTCACAAACTTCCCGAATGAAAAGCAATCGGCAAATAGTTATCGACTCGAATTTTTTTTCTCATTATATAAACTTTAATATAACGAAGGCACACAGATAGATGTAGGGTTGTGTGTAATTAGTGTTGTCATATATTTTTACCCGTTGTTAACAACTTTACGCGCAACATCGAATAAGACGACGACTGTTGTCTGTGAGGTAGGCGCTTCTATAGTGCAACCGTAGTTAACCATAAATACCCATCCTACTAACATTATAGAAGCGAAAGAGTATACTTAATTAAGCTTTTTATTCTTCTACGAAAAGCTAGCAGCGTACGAGAACGCAGTAGGTACCTATGTCTAGCAGCGTACGAGAACGCAGTAGGTACCTATGTCTAGCAGCGTACGAGAACGCAGTAGGTACCTATGTCTAGCAGCGTACGAGAACGCAGTAGGTACCTATGTATAGCAGCGTACGAGAACGCAGTAGGTACCTATGTCTAGCAGCGTACGAGAACGCAGTAGGTACCTATGTCTAGCAGCGTACGGGAACGCAGTAGGTACCTATGTCTAGCAGCGTACGGGAACGCAGTAGGTACCTATGTCTAGCAGCGTACGAGAACGCAGTAGGTATCTATGTCTAGTAGCGTACGAGAACGCAGTAGGTACCTATGTCTAGCAGCGTACGAGAACGCAGTAGCGTACGAGAACGGGTTGATCATGATCATTATTATTTTCTTTCACGCAAAGAAAAGAACAGAACGGATATGGATGAAGTTTGGCACAGATAATAGTTTTAATCCCGAATTTTAAAACTTTCCCGAGTATTACGAAATATATGAAACCACGGGTCGCAGCTAGTGATGTTATAGTTTGGGTATCGCGAGAGAAGCTAAGATCATGATTACTGTTATCAATCATGTTAGAGGTAATCATTTCTATCAAAATGAAATGGATTGTTGATGAGGAACAAAGCAATATCCCGCTGGAAGTACTCACTCGCGGATGTTCTAGAATATTTCTTAATATCGATTATTTTTGTGCAGTGAATTGTACCGATTCTCTCCGACGCTGGGAGGGGGTTTGGGCCTCGGTCTGGGGCCCGCGCTGGTGCCCCCTCCCCCCTCCAAGACTGACCTGTTCACCCACCATTCGAGGTGAGTTCTGAGTTTTGCATTTAATATTGTAGCTAGTGTATACTATGATGTGTTTCTTTATATGTACATATTGCCTCGCTTGAAACATTATTACATTTTGGACAAAATACTTGGATTTACTCGTAAATTACGTTTTACTTTTATAGCAAATCTAATCTTGAAGATATAGAATCCATATGACTGCGGGCTCCTGTTACCATCCTCATGGATTGCCATGAACTGCACGAACCGCAATATACTCCACGCCGAAGCGATAATGTGACCAGGATGTACCTCCGCGGTCGTAGGGACTATTTGCGTGCAAAGAAACAATGACGCTATCTCTTATTCAATCTTTGGGTCATCATCACCATCATTATCAGTCCTTATCTATCCACTGCTGGTCATAGACCTCTCTCTATGAACGCCAAGACGACCGATCTCCTGCTACTCGCATCCACAACGGCCCGGCCCCTGCACGGAGATCATCTTCTTGAGAATGTCTCTATCTCTTAATCTTAGGGTAAATCACCTTAAATATTATAATTTTTTCACCATCATCAGGTAGTGTCTCGCGTGACATACGCAGGACAATAAACGCATGAAAATCAATAGTAAATTGTGACAAGTCGTTGATTCTCCCGCCGAGCCCCTTTTTATGCCACGGAAGGCAGAACGAGAAATCGAAGCCAGTTGTTGACTACCGATGCCCGTTAAAATCAGCACCGTTAAATGTTATACAGACATAGCCGACGCTCCTTCACGCTACTTATGTTTTGTTTGTTGTCTTTATGTCGGCTGCAATGCAGTACCCGATAGAATTGTTACTAAATGAAACGTTATTAATTATGTATAAAAATATTTAAAGAAACTAAGAAATGTTTTTATTTATTACAATAAACTATATTTTACGGATTTTATCGCGGTTTGACTAGCCCGACGTTTCAGCAGCATTACAGCAACCACGGTCACGGGGTGGACCTCGCGTATATTTGAGACAATATGTTTTTATTTGCTCGAATCCATATTTGTACTCGAGACCACTTGTAAATGAGCTAATCGATACACATAGTTTTTATTAATATTTTAATGTGTTGCTTTATCATAACTCATGTGCCGCTAACAATGTGTCCAATAAATATAATCAACAGTTTAGTCACGTGTCTAATAACATACCGAGAACGATGTGTCAGTTTGTATGTTGAATTGAAATTATTGTATAACTTAAATAGCGCGATTAAATCTACATTGCGTCCGTGGGGTGCGGGCGGAGTAGGGGCGATTTCGTGTTTTATTGTGGTGTCGGAGTATTTAGGCATGTGATTATCGACACTCATCCATCTCACTCATGCGTTTCCGTCCACATAATCCTCATAATGGGCTTACTTTAAAACCGCACCATACGCGACAGCATAACCGATTTACGCCTACATCATGTAGAGCTGGAGTTACCATCTCTATGCTCTCCCTCTCGCACGTTCAGTATCGGCATGAAGCGGACAAGTCGTTTCGTCCGGTTTGGGGTTTTGTGATGGCTCATTGAGGAAATGGACCATCATCAAGCACATCTGCATATGCTCTGCGCGGAAGGTTTATGAACGTCGTTAACCACCAGGAGGCTCCGGGTGCTCGTCAGCCCCCTTATCCTATATATAGTTAAATAAAACCCGTGTCGAGTCGGCAGCTGCTGTGCGGCAGTTACGTCGGCTCGCCTACGATGGTGTTTTTCAACAATATTAAAGCGCTATTTTTTTCTTTTGTTCCTGCCCAGCTACCAGAATACGCCATGGCAAGGTCACCCCCTGGGCTCCCCGTCCATCCCCAACCTTTACTCTTACATAGAGTCCGTTAGGTTAGTGGTTTTTAGACTAGCTATACTTTTGTAAACACTTGCTGTACATACATCCAACTGGCAGCTGTGAATGATCCTGTTACAGGTCTATAATGCAATGATAATGATTTCCATTTCGACATGGAATTCTAAAGTTCTCTTAAGACAATTGAAAGTATTACAAGCACCGCTGGACTAAGAAGAATCGGCGAAACAAGCACAGCGTCATAAATGAGTCTTATTCATACAATGACGTCTCAGGAAGAGGTAGTGCCATGCTGCATAGGAGGAGGTAGTGCAATGCATAGTGCATGACACTACATCCTCCTATGCAACGGAATTGGACCGGCACGATCAGGGAAGTACCTCACATAATTCCGTCGTAAAGTGACATCTTCAGGGTCGCGTTTCGTGCGGTTTGTGAGTAGTCGGTGGCCCTTTGGAGCGGGCTACGCATCGGCATAGTAAATATGTGGATGATCAGGGGTGTCCTTAAATTTTTCGTTTGTACCGTATTCTATACAAGAAGATGAAATAAAATCCTGTCGATTAATACCGATGCGGAGACACGGACCAACGGAGCCTGGCATATGTAGAGCAAATCTTTTCTGTCATATGGTTATGCGGAGCCCGTAGTCACGTGGCATAATTTCCGTCTCGTTGTGTTCCGTATGTAAAAAGAAAACAATATTTAATTGGCAATATCTTTTTAAAGCATAGAACACTGCCTAATGCTGCGCAACACAATTCGTGCACATAGGTTATTTGGATAATGTCATATCATGAGCGGAGCGCAGGCGCGAGGGAGGTCCAGCTGCCGTGTCCCGGGTGCCTTATCAGATGTTATCGGCGCTATTACACGTCTACCCCTGGAGATGGCAGATAAGCGCTGGGGTGCGACGGATTGACAGATGCATTTTTTACAAATCGCATTAGACCCATTATTAAATTTTTTATGAGCACTTTAAGCAGATGCCTGTTTTTATGTTAAATTGTGTATCATTCGTTTTGTTTTTCAAAATGACATAATTATTCCTATCTTTGTTTGCTGAATATGATAATAATATCATATTCGGTGACAATAATGTCACCGTTTGATGGTCTGTATATCTTACCATTTCCTAGCTTTCTTTGCTTATCTATATATCAAGAAGAAACAAGATCCTGTGTGTCACTACAATGAAATTATTTTTACGGATTTTATCGCGGTTTATTTAATTATTGAACTAGCCCGACGTTACAGCAGCTTTACAGCAACCTACGGTCACGGGTGGACACAAACGTCCAGATGTACCAAGTTTTTAAAAGTACCCGACGACTTACAATTTTCGTTGTTCCGATTAACGCAAACAGTACTCATTATATGTTACTGTCTCGAGGTGTTGTGTTTACTTTTTGATTTGGTTATGTTTACCACTGGGTCCCAAGCAGAGGGAAGAACCCAGCCATCTTTTCTATTTAAGTTTGGATATTTTTTTAAATATTAATAGCCTCACGGATCATCCTTGGAAGAAGTCGGTGTTCCCTCGTGAGGATTTGCGCTTCATCAAATGTAATGTAATGGCAGGGGCCAACTTCAGCAGGCCCACAAACAGTAGATTTTGTAACACGTCGGTGTTTCATATCGGAAAAACATCGATTCGAGGAATTTGAAATTTGAAAGTTTTTCAGATGTGCTGGAAGCAAATATTTTTAAGCAATAAATGAGTGCAAAATATTTGTTTTAGTGAAATAAAATGATACACAAACTTCGGCACGCACACATCGTACTACCCTCATATCGGGATGCATCTATCCCATCTGCGGAAGAG
>JAFELO010000301.1:501992-534978 GCA_017140195.1 Eumaeus atala
GGGGGTCGGTCGATCTTTCGACACCAAACCTAGTCTTGTCGTCAGACAAGTACTCACAGTAATCCGATGAAGCTGTATAGGGCTTACACAGCGTAACTACTGGCCCGCGAAAAAACAAAGTAGTAAACTAACTAAACGTAATTAATTTACATGTAACTCACAAATTAATTACGTCTGTTGTGACAACGTTGACGTTAATTACGTATGAATTTACATCTGGGCCAGCGCTGGTTATCGTGAAATCGCTTAAACTTATTGTGTCTATGTAAGCCGTCCGGTTTCGCTGTATTGTTTAAACACTTCAATTTTTTACTTTGTCTATCACGAAGTTTTGTTTTCTTAGTCAAATATTGCACCAATCTATAGAATACCGTGTTACAGTGCGCGACAACGCAAAACAGAAGTGTAAACTTTTCAAAATATTCTCGACAGGTATAAGGGGCACGATATATGATATATTCACGGCAGCCGACACACTTCTAAATCGGTCTTCGATACGAATGTTGCTGCTCCTTGATTAAAACTTAACGAGCTGCATTCAATCACTAACATAACTAAACCGCTAACACAAAGGATGCACATTAGTCGTGGTGAATATTAAAAATTAAAACGGCAACAAAACACCGGCACGTCCAGTCCCTGGCACTTCGTAATGTTACACGTCTGACGTCACGGGCGCGTTTAGTACAAGCCACATCCGTCAGGAGCGCATAATACCGGCCTGGGGCGGGGCCCCACTGTCGGCGGCGATACTAATGTAATTCATAATTTACGAAGCGTTTTATGCGTCATTTTTTACATTTCGTAAGTCTTTCTGGTGGATAGATGATCTTTTGTAGCACTCGTAATGCGAAGCAACAGAGAGCGCTTTACGATTTGATAAGTATTGGTAATGAGGTATTATACTTTACTCATGTGTATTTATAATATGGATCCAGACAGTTCGTCTCAATAAACCAATTCATTTGTTATGAATACCAAGTACTGTGCAAGAAATTACTTTGGTAGCGTGGACTTATTTGGATGTAACTAATGTCGTATCATAGTTTGAACAGCCGGATCAACCCAATAAGAAGAAAAATAAGACTCACGTCAGTGAACTTTCATTCGTTTGTCAGCTGTCGGTAGTGGTCCATGTAGGTAGGAACATCTGGTCGCCCATCACTCTTAAAATGCTCAGCAGATGTAGTTCTTCCTATGACTATATAGTCGTAGGAAGAGCTACATCTGTTGTTACGTTCGGGGCTTGACCGACCTGGAGTTGAACCTAATCGGCGTCTACTTCAGACATCTTCCATCATGGTAGCAGTCTATATATTTTACACATTCAGACACACTTTGTACAGTCTCTCCCGCTGCCACAGGCGCCGCACGAGCAGCCCAAGTGCTATCATATGAATAATCCGGTGGAGAAATTTAATTAAGATGATACATGAGGCGGGCTAACGGTCACCGATCCCGCGACAGCGTCGCCGCCGGCCGCAGCCCGCGGAAGCGACGCGGTGAGAAGTTCAACAGCAATTAACATTGTCACATCCATCACTAAAACAGTCGTTTCAATTGAAAATTTTACTTTACATCTTCACGAATTATACCGTGTACTCAAAAAATAGGAAATGCTCAATAAACCTTGGCGAATAGTAAAGCAGCTCTAAATCCTATTACACCATAAACGTTAAAATCAAGCCGTCCAAGCTGTACTAGGGGACAAATTTGATACATAAATACGTTTAAGAAACATTATCATTTTGACGCAGCCCGGTAAAAAGGAGCTGTGTCCTTGCGCACAGATGAGAGAAACCTAGCGGGGAACCTTGGAACCAGTCGGTAGGCGCTATGTCTACTCCCATCTCAGACGACCTGCAGGTGATACAACTTCACCGAGGCACATGTGTAATAAAAATTCCAATAATGTGTGTGCCATTATTTATAATGAGCCATTAATATTTTTATGAATATTTTTATATGTTCCTGATTACTTGCAGACCAGCAGTTACATATACGACTTGAGTACTTGTAATACCACATTAACGTTTTATAATATAAATTATTAGTAATTATTTTAAAAACGCAAACATTCAGTAAATGTACGCAGTACATTTATTTTGTAGAATTTACTGGAAGGTATGTCGTTTTATTTAATTTAATAATAATACTTATTACAATAAAATGTTAGCTTTCTGCACACATTCTCCATATAACCTTCAACTGTACCAAATTTTAAATTCCTGCATTCGGGCAAATCTTTAAAAAAAGGCATTGGCTATTTTTTTTAAGATCCCGTTGCAGTAGCCTGTCCGGGGATGCGAGTATCAGGAAATCGGTTGTCTTGGCGTTCATTGAAAGACGCCTATGTACAGTAGTGGACCGATAAGCGCTAATAATGATGATGATATAGATGAAGATATGAGAAAGAGCGCCGCCCGTGTGAATGAAACGTGTCCGCAAGTAATTAAATTGGCGACGCCACTTTTGGTAAATACTAAATTTTCGTTGGCTTGACTCGTGGCGGAGCTACTGATAAACCTTGAATTTAGTGGTCTTTTTACTCACCCAGTATTATTGACTGCATCTCTGACCCCCGTGTAAGTTGGTCGTCCTATATCTCTACGCTCCACAGTGAACGCGGGCCTATCATTATGTCGTGTCTTGTAATGATAATGAAGTTGAATCATCGAGGTGCTGCGACTGCAGGACAGTGGAACAGATAAACAGTCCGTCCGGTTGGAAATAGACTTGTGTTTCCGTTCCTATATTGTAATTCGTCGTGTTGCATCTGCAACTATGCGCCTTGTGCCGACTGCCGTGTGCCGCGTGCGCAGATACAACGTGTTTATTTGACTCACGGATCGATGGACAAATCTTAAACACTACCGGCTCTACAAATATAGACTTGACAGAAGCCCCAGGTGCAAAATTCTATCTGCAGTAGCCAAATCCATCGCAATCTGTGCCATATTTCAGCCAAATCAATTTGGTGGATTTTGCGCGAAAGTTAATAACCATTTAAACGTTTTCAATTATTGAGTAGTATATGATTAGGTACGTCGAATTGAACAGGAAAATACCAACGGAAATTGTTTCCTGTGCTGTGCTAAAATATGTTTCGCCCAGACATTTCGGCAATGGCATGTTTTGTACTTGCAAGGAAGTATGTAATGTTACGTAGGAAATGTGCTTGTCATGCAGTTACATGACACTGGACACTGAAGAGACGTTCGAGCGATGCAGATGCAAGAGACGCTCACGTAGCTAAGAATGCTAACGAATTTCTAAACATTTTTCATAATATGCTGTAGATATACACAGTTTGTAATTTTGTTTAACGTGGTAAACAAATAAAAGCAGATACACTCGGGAGAGGATCACAGATCCTCGCCCAGGATTCCCGTAGCTCGACTGCTGCGGACTTAGCCGTTTATCTTCAATAATCCCATAGAATTTGGGAAAAGAGAGGAACATTTTAAACGCAATAAAAATAACGCATATTAATGCGTTCTGACAAAATTAATAAAGGACGCGTGTGCCCTGAGTAACGGCTTCCCGCGTGGAAATAGATGCGATAAATATAAAGCCGGAGTATGTGTTAATTTGTGTCCGATGAGGTGTTTGATGGAGCCAGTTCGGGGAAGACGTGGACACGAATGTATTGCTTCCTTCGGGACGAATAAAAGGTTGCTTCCGATGTCACAAACTACTTTATCGGGGCGGTTTTGTGTTGACATGGTACGTGAATTGCCTTGTTAATGTCTGCACGGCGTTGGTTAAACTAGCTCACATCGGCCAGTTTCCCTTACTTACTAACATTAAGAAGAGTTTCTTTGTTTGGTTGAACGTGCCAGTCTCAAGAACTACCGGCCTGATTTGTAAAATTCGTTCGGTGTTAGATAGACCATTTACCGAGGAAGTCTGAGCTATATACCACCATCATGACAAGGAGCCGAGTAAGCGGGTCACGCGAGTGAAGTCGCAGGTCGCTACGACTTTTTTATGGTTTGTTCTTACCTATGCCAACTCGATACGGTGCCAATTCCTACGCAATATTTAATCAAGTCATTTAGGCTTCAGGACGTGTCACAGAAATATACATACATACATCCAAAAATATAGGTATGTTTGTTATTTTCACGCAAAGTTTCTGATCGGATTGGGATGCGATTTGCCGCAAATCGAGAAGGATATCCAATAACAGAAAAATACTCTTTTTTCTGTATAAAAAAATCTTCGGGCAGAATTTATGTAACAATAACCCGCGGGGGACAGCGTATGTGTATGTATGATTATTTAGTTAATATTATGTGTTAATACTAATTTACGACAAACACAAATTTGCTGCTTACTTTTTTCAAAAGCAGTTTTGTTAGAACTCTACATCTCTTTTTAATTAATCATTTGATTTGATTGATGAATGGTATTCAATATGGCGATGCCTGCGGCGTCACTTAATACATTGTAAAGGATAATTTAGTGGCGAGATCCCGCTTGTTATACGAACAGGTTTGAGCGATGAGAGGTGGTGCTTATACAGAACAAAACAGATGGAGTAATTGTGTTAATTTTATAAAATGGTAGAAATTTACCCGTGTCCTGGCAACATTATGTTTCTACTGAGTTTCGGAATTGTGTTCAACTGGCAACTTTTAATTTTATTGTTAGACAAGTCGGAGCTGGCACGACCGCCGAGGTACCTCGCTTATGTGATTCCGCTGCCAAGAAGCACCATTTGCAGCTATGCTTTCGCGTTTCGTGTGGTGTGTACATTTTCGGTGAGTAGTCACCAAAAAGACTGACTACTCGATTGCCCTCCTTAGTCTTACTTATACTTACGATAAATAATATAACATTTTACTTTCAATGAATATAGAGCATCTGTTCAACATACTGAAGTGAATATGTGAATGTTTCAGGTCACAGGAGAAGGGCAACGGCGGCAGCTCCAGCGAGAAGCAGAGCGACGGAGCCGCCAGCCAGAACAGCAAGGAGCAGAACAAGAAACCTCACATAAAGAAACCGCTGAACGCGTTCATGTTGTACATGAAGGAAATGAGAGCGAAGGTGGT
Source organism: Eumaeus atala (assembly GCA_017140195.1). NCBI lineage: Eukaryota > Metazoa > Arthropoda > Insecta > Lepidoptera > Lycaenidae > Eumaeus > Eumaeus atala. The sequence continues at coordinate 507,053 of JAFELO010000301.1, forward strand.
GGCGGAGTGCACGCTCAAGGAGTCCGCGGCCATCAACCAGATCCTCGGCCGGCGGGTGAGTGCTGACGATGATAGCCGTACACGATGACCAGAGACTTGCGCACCACTCATGAGGACTGCTACTCCAATGTAGATAACCTCAACGACTTGAGAGCCTTTCATACAGAAATAATTATGTCCGTAGCCCAGTCCGACTGCATTAGCAAAAGTTGAAGAAAGGATGTTTGTATTCACATGAAGTATGGGAGAAATAATCCCTGTATTTTTAGTGCTTTTATCCAGAGGCCGCCTGGAGAACTTGAGTACAGCCTAACGGCTGGCCTTGCTGCATAAACTGTCCCATCACAACATGCATCAGCGGAGGCCTATGGCCGCAACAATGACGCGTATTATAAGTAGAACTATCGAAATATTTCCCACAAACACAAAGCCCTTTAACGACGTAGTTATAATACTTAATCAGCATTATGAAGGCATCTACGTCATCACGACATCGACAGATGCTTTCGACGATGGAACCATGTTGAACTTTATCGATACCTTTTCTATTTAATAATATGTTAGTAATCAAATTTTATGTTCAATCATTCAAAGTTTTGGAAAGACGAAGAATTGTATGACTAACTTATAAAAATTGTCAATCGATCGTTTTAGGACGTGCCGTTTATCGACGTATTACTATGTCGTGTACGTTGGACTGACGATCTGTCGCCGATCTCGTTAGGAATACGGTTCGTGATGCCAACGCCGATCGCCGCAGCTCGCGATTGTTCCCAGCCCTATCTGCCATCTATACTTTATGTATTGAATAACAAAACGAGCGCGACATACCGAGAACCTGACCGTTACAATACCGAGAACGCATCCTATTCCTAACGAGTACGGGCCGGAGTCAGCATCGACACAATCGTAACACATATCATAATACACAGTGGCATTCGTTGAGTCGCGAGGAGCAGGCAAAATACTATGAGAAAGCGAGGCAAGAGCGACAGCTTCATATGCAGCTGTACCCCGGGTGGAGCGCGCGAGACAACTACGGTTACGGTTCCAAAAAGAAAAAGCGGAAAAAGGACCGCGGTCCCGCAGAGCTGGGAGGTATTGGACCCTTGGCCGAGACCAGACGATGGGATGGGTTGTTACGTCGACGCTTCTGTACACTCGCTTCATCCCTACCCGACCCCCGTCCCCTCACTAACATCCCTCAAACGACTTGCTTGCCCAGGGCTCCTAACACGAACTAACCGGCTCGTCCAGCACCCGAGACCCGTCCCTGTATGTGAGTGTGCGTGTGTGCGTGTTTAATCAAATGTTAGTACGGCGGCCGGTGGTGCCTGTGCTAGAAAAGCGGCTAGAACCGTTGCTCAGAGGCGGACGGCGCGGGTCGGCTGCGACTGGCCGCGTCCGCTGCCGCCCCGCGCCGGCCGCCTCGCTCTGTGTACTGTAGTCGTCGAGTGACCGTGTACTCGTGTTACCCCTCCCCGTTCGCTGATCGGAAACATTGGTTTGATGTCTCGACGAGACGATACACCGCAGAATAGGTTCTGTGAGGAAACAATTGGCCATTCTTTATAGGTTCAAAATTTGGGGGTACGCTCACTGGGCTGTTTTTCTAGCACTCAAACTAGGGTCGCGAACCGCCGTCGAAGTGCATTTCTCTTTTCTTTCCATATTGCTGCGTACAGTGGCATGCGCTCGGACGCGAGGAGCAAGCCAAGTATTACGAGCTGGCGCGACGAGAGCGCCAGCTTCACATGCAGCTATACCCCGACTGGTCGTCTAGGGCTAATACGCAAAGGGGCAAGAAGAGGAAACGAAAACAGGAGACAACCGATGGAGGTACTGCCTTTCAACGAGCTGCCGCTTTCCATCCCCCGTCCAGTGCCGGATTTACCGCCTATCTTAGCAAGCAACGACGCCTGTGGTGTACAAAAACAAGCACCACAGGCGGGGGCCGCTCGGGTTCTTGTATAGGGCCGCAAAAGCCCTAAATCCGGCACTGCTCCCGTCCGCAACCGCTACGCAGTCAAACTACTATACTATGCGCTCGGTTAGCGGTTGCGTCGGCGGACGGTCTCGACGCGAACAGTTGCTCATTATAAACGAGGTCAATTAATAAAGGATTAGCTAGAGACGTCCGCCGTCCCGTCCCTCCACCTCCCGCGTCCCTCCCTCCCGTCCAGGAGTTCAATTGCTTTGAACTCGGTCCTTTTATGATCGATCGACGTAGATTGCCGAATGTAATGGTTGAAGGGGTACAGGTTGTAGATACTGTATTTTTATTTAATATTTACCGCCTTTATTTATTTTTCAAACGCTATTTAAAAAATATCCCCATGTAAGTGGCACTCCTTCGAAGGTTGTCCCGGTTTTTGGCTTTCCAATCTGCTCCGTAGTGCCGAATATACCGGGGAGCGTGCATGTTCTCGACAGTCAATTGAATACTTGAGTAATTGCTTTGCAGGGATAGTCATGTGATAAGGGCTGGGACAGCCTTCCAGAAATTTGTATTCAAGTATGCGAAGTAGCGTGAGATAAGTATGCATGAAGAGGAGCTACAGGTTGCGTACTATTCGCAGCCCAAAGGACATGCGATGTTCTAAGTTAGTCGCTGCCGATGCTTCAGTGTCGCCGGTGTTACTCACGATAGACTTGGCCAAACAACATAATATTTATTTTGATTCCGGAGAACCTATTCTGCTTCAATTTGCTTATCAGCGTCATGTATATTTGTTTTTTATTTCGATTAGCAGTAACGTAGTTAGATATTTTATGTTACGAAAGTATTATTTAAACCAATGTTTTTTCCGTTGTTCCGTTTCGTTTGTTTCTCCTACCCGGTCCTGCATGATTACTAACATGTTTGAAGGTGTTGGTGCATGTCTAGAAGTAGTTCCGATGGATGTATTGAGAGGTCTTATTGTACTTTTTAATTATTTTAAACAGCAAAAGCTTTAATTTAATTTTTCAAAATGCTTAATAATTATTTTAATTGTAAACATTTTTACCATTTTTATTTGTCTCAATAAATTAAATGTATTTATCACTTTCAGTCTGTCGATTCAAAATTAAAGTAAAATTAACGGTACATTCTCTATTGAATTTAAAATTATGAATTCTAATAGAAATTAACGAATCTTTCAGGAAATAATTTGAAAAAATGCCGAGCGAGGTACGGCCTCGATCAACAAAACCAATGGTGCAAACCTTGCAGGTGGGTAGTCGCATTTTGTTTCACGTTCTCTTCCGACCATTGAACATCTAGTATACATTATCTCTATATCTTAATTCTCTCTAAAGTTATTTTCAATATTATATTGTTTCTATGTGGAAAGACTTGGCTTATCTTTGCGAATTTTATTTTCGGCAAATTGAAGAGGAGCCCGGTCGTAACATGTTTTATTTTCATTATAATTTGTTTCATTTTTTCAATAGACTCGAAGTCTGTAGTTGATGTTATACTTTATATTTCTGATATATTTATAATTGAAAATATCATAACCTGTTACGAAGCGCACTCGTTCTGTTACTAGATCGAGAACATTCAAAAAGCGAAGCAAATTTACTTCAGAAAATGTGTCTTTTCACAAAGAAATAAAGTTTGATGTAGAATCACACAGAATAGATTTTTTTGAAAGTAGACAAAAGTGTGAAAGTCGTAGTGGAAGTAGCACTTATAGAGGAGAGTTCGGTACGATCTAGTCACAGAGGGCAAGGCAATCATTTGTCGAAGAACGCTTTCAAAAAAATCTTGACACATTTTCTGAATACCGCTCGCTTTTCATTTTGATCTGATGAATCAAAGTAATGTTTATTATAAGAAGTAATTCATGTACTCATTGAAATGTTTTTTCCACTCATGATTGCCGCTTCTCGTGGATCGATGATGGATTCCGCTGGCACTATTGGTGACACTATTATATTTTCATTCAAATTAAACTCAACACTCAATTCGAATGATTTATTCAAACCTAACTCTACTTGACTACTTTTTGCTTCTGGTCTTCTTTATTTCTTTCGTCGTCCTTTTTATTTGATTAATTCACCTTGTTTTTTCTTACATTTTCTAAATCCGTTTGTTTCCAAATGATAATGGGACATTCAGTCCCGAGTCAAGTAGCGTAATGGTATCCGGGGGGTTAGGGCTCCTACGACCAGAGCCTGCGACGCCGTTGCCGGCCGCTAGTCTGGTCGGGAGTCCTCCCCAAGAGCCCACCTACGTAAACCTCTAGTGCCGGCCCGCCGCCGCCGGGAGACACACGGTCAGTTGCTAGAGGAGATATTGTGGCCAAACGAAGTTGAAATTAACGTTGGGCAAAAATACTTTTCTGATTTTTGTCCAACGTTTTGTGTGTTGTGAGCTTTTGGAAGCATGAACGTCACATGCCTGATGTGGTTTTTTTGTTAATTCTTATAGACGTGATTTTGAGTTACCCTCGATTGTTAAAATGATCTAGATTAGTGTCTCGGATACTTTGTGAACTATTTACTATTTAATGTTATGCATGTAACTTCAAGTTTTGTATTCCTGTCACCTATTCCCTCTCCATACATTTGTTCTGTATATTTCTTATTATTCCTTTATTGAGTTACTCTAAAGACCTGTGACGTGGTGCAGTTGTGTCGTGATATTCGTTGCAAGCCTCACCTTCTCTACGTCAGCGCAGGGAAGTTGAAGTTTGTGATGATGTCAATATACATTTGATCCCTTTTTTTTTCTCTAAATTTGGATCGACTCTCGTCCCGTGGACGAGTCTGTCTGTGTTTTTGTGTTTTCCTCTTTTATTTTTTGAGTTTGAGTTGTCGAAGATTAAATTTTTTATCGCTATGAAAAAATTGTTATTGTAGGCTTTTTTCGCTGTGATGTTTCGATTATTTTTGATAAAACATCTTGTTTAGACGTTGCATTTGTTTTCATAGATATTGTCGTTTGCTTAAATACTTGGAACTGTCTATAAATGTGTACATTCGTTTGTTCTTCTTATAACAAGTGTAGGCATGACCCGCGTCTCATAACCTAGTGTGATAATAACATAAGCATGACTATTTTTCGTTTTGTTACCGTTCCGATTATTAATAGCTTATATTTTTAGTTTTTGAATGTTATGTGGCTTGTCTATGAGTCGACGTAGAACGATATTTTTCGAACATTAGACATTTGTGTTTTCAAAAATATTTATCCTTTTAATTCTCTCATAGTTTAATATTTTTTTTATTTTAAACACATTTAATTAGTATTTTTCCCCAAAACCCAGTACGACTTGCTAGTGCTGGACCTGATGACTGTTGGGTGACGACGGGAGTCAAGATGTACATGAGCTTCTTTCATTAATCTTTGGAGGAAAAAAACTAATTCTTGTAGCCAGAGAAAAAATTCACCGCCATTTTTTCTGTATAGAAAGTGCTAAAAAAATAAACAAACTTAAAAATGTACACCTTAAGACTAAAGTCTCCCTAAAATACTTTCCACGTGATGACAAAAAAAAATATCAAATAATAAACATTCTAAAATAATGGCTAGTCTGTAGTCCAAGTTTCATCTGTTCACATTACTTAGACATGGAAAATACAAAGTATTGATCACTTCCTTGTGGAAATGATATAATGATACTGTCACAGATAGACATGTAATGGATGCTCTCGAAACGTGCCGAGCTGCGGACTGTGCGCAGTCAGAGGACTGTTTGCGGCCGCGCGGCGCAGCCAAACCACTTCTCAGCACAACTGCACAGACAAAATTAATGCTGTAAATCATTAATTATTTATGGCGATGAATTTTGATTCTCTTTAAGTTCTTTTTAGTGAGGATCGTTATGAAATATTAGTTGCCAATAGATACTGATATGAGTGTAAACGAACTTTCTAGGCGGAAGAAGAAGTGCGTACGCTACATGGAAGCCCTAGCCGCGGCCACGGGAAGCGTGCCCCTGCCGATGGCGACTCCACAGTCACCCTGTTCTGAGGAGGACGTGAAGCTCGAGGACCTTTCTGACGCCTCCAGCGACGAGGCCGACACCCCCCTCAACTCCGCCTCGAGCCCGGGGGGGCTGAGCGCGCTATCCTCCCTGGCGTCGCCCCCCTCGGACCCCCCGCCGCCGCCGCGCAACCCCGTGGGGACAAATCCAAGGGACGCCAACAACCCCCTTTCCGTCGGCCAGCTGACGTCCCAGTCGTGGCCGCGGGCCGCGCAATCGAGGCCGGGACACGAGGTCATCTCGGTCTCATAGTGACGGCGTAGGTCCGGTGCCCGCCGACACTCGGACGCGACTGCGCGCGGACCAGCCTGATGCCTGAAATTCGCACAAGTCAATAATTTCTCAAGTGTCAAATTCGACGTTCAAATTTTTATATTCTGTAAAAATTCTCACATTTCGAGTTTGGGACATTTAACACGAATAGATTTTTTACAAAATATATTTGAAGCTACGATTATTAGTTACCCGCTTATAAAATATTTTAATTATGCAATAAAGTAATCCTCACGAGTGTAACAGTTATGTCGGACGGCGCCATCTAGCGCGCCGCGTCGGAACTATGTCGTGTGTGACCGAGTTCAGCGTGCTCAGTGCAGGCTGCTTCTACGCTAACGCGATCGAATTTGAAACAAATCATTTGACACTTCGGAACTGGCTAGTTGAGGTCATAAACTTCGATCGAGTTAACGTGAAACCCCGCACTGGCTCTACTACGTCTAGATACCTTCGAAACGGGTGCTAACCATGATGTTTGATATTCTGCAGGTACCGGCATGGCGGACGCGATGTAACATGTTGTGATTGTATAAATTCGATGGCCTACTTCATTTGTAATGTTACTCTGCACGGTATTTCCTGATATCAACTGTTTATAGATAATTAATTAATGTTACAACAAACCACTTATATTCATTCAGTCACAATGAATTTGATCTCAAAGCTACAAGTCATTCGATATGTTCCTTTTTCCAAGCTTTTGTTGGGACAAGGCGAGTTTGTGTTATCTACACGGTCTACGTATGTAATTAATATCGTAATTGATGTCTATGTTATTGATAAAGTTGGCATATTGTTTATTTGTTACAAATATTTTCGAATTGTTTTAACTTTGTCGAACCTTGAGGTTATACAGTTGTGTTAACACGTGTTTGTATTACTTTACACAAGGAGCTGTGTGCCTTGTGTTGAAAACACAATGCATTGAGTACTACGTCGTGTTAATGACATGACGTCATGGTAATGATATTGTGACAGATGGACGTAAATGTTAATCGGTGCTCTCGAAATACTACGAGCTGTGTGACTAACTTCACATCAATTTTACTGCTCCTCAAAATATTCTATCAAGTTTTGGGGATGACGACTATTTTAATATTCAATTGCACGTAATCCACGGAGGAACCAACTGTTTACCTAATGAATTAAAAAAGACTATCTAACATAAATTTCACCGAAAGTTTGGAAAAATAAATATATATATGTATATATGTGCCTTCCATCGTATCCACTCGAGTGACGTAGTTTAGTTAGCGACTCGCGCTCAGCTCTCTGCCGACCGTCGCCGCTCCCGATGGTTCAAGTAGCGATAGACATTAGCTGTAACATCCCTCCGCCGCTGTATAAAGTTACGCCCTAAGGTACGGCGGAGGGACTACTGTTTTTCCGTTGTGCGGAATTTGTTAGACTGTCGTAGTTTAGAGCATAGTGCGAGCGGCACGAGGCGCGGCCCCGCGGCCTCCCGGACGAGGAGGCGCGCCGAGTCGCGGGCAGCCGCGCGTGCGCCGCGTATTGTATAAAGTCTAGTTGTATGTAACTGTGTCATATTAGCTTAAGTATGCTATTCTACTTACGTATACATATACACATTATTGCTATATAAAAAAGATGTTAAAAAAATATTAGTTGAATACTGACCGAGACGCATATCTGAAAATTTATTTTAAATCGGACGCTTGTATATACAATAGCGCAGGTGAGAATTTCTTTTGGGGGATTGCATTTATTATTCTAGTGCCCAGGGGACGTTCTGCGGTGGTTTATTTTCGAGACCTTTTTGTTATTTTATTGTTATTATTAAGAATTTTAACATTGTTGTAAATGCAATACGAACTTGACAAATTTATGAGCAATTGTGGTTTTCCGATTGTGGACTATGATCTACTCTGATTTGTAACTACTCATCACCGGTCTGATTTACATTTTATTAACTTTGACGTAATCAGTGGACATGATTCTACATAAAATGAGCTCTCGTGCAATAGAGGAACGATATGGGTACTATGGTTTGTTCTAAATGTAAGTATTCACATTTCTTTTAGTGTAACATTGGATATTATCCTCCTCCGAGGGGTGCATTTTCGTTATTTTTCGTTGTACGCTTGTGTTCGCCGGCGACCAACGGACGAGTGCCGAGCCATCACTAGCGGATTGTCGGCTCTGTTCAGTACTTCATATCTGTGCCAAATTTAAATGCGTCGCCGTGGCCCGCGTGCGTAATACCTCTATACGTCTTATGTTGATATATTTTGTAGGTTGTTTTTATTGTTAAGGTAAAGACGATTCTGGCGACGACAAGCGAGTTATTTTTTTTTTGTAGGGAAGAAATTGTCAAATTAGAAAACTCAATTATTAGGTCTGGACCCATTTCTTGTGTTCAGTTGAACGAATATTATTTTAATAAACAACATAAAATTATTAGTATGCATTTTTATTTGTGTCTTAACTCCGAAAATACAATTAGTGAAATGACTCCTGCCCCCCTGTCACTAGTGTGCTGAGGAGTTATTGCATTCGCTCACACCATATATCACCTTTCATATGGGGACAAATATGTTATATACACTTATGTGTTGATGCGTTACGTCAGGTAGACATGTGGAGGGCTGTGACCATCTTAAGAGGTGGAGTCTGGTGAGGAGTATTACGTGTACGAGGGCAAGCTATAGCACATCACTGCGATACCTGCACCCGAGGTGTCCTCAGCTCATGGCCTGCGGGGCCGTACTGGATATTGTATGTGTAACGCGGGCATCAGCTGTCATAGTTGTTATTACAATACAGACTATGTAAATATCTTGACAGATATGCAACAAAATAATAATAATAATGACCCATAACATGGTACTGATGTGTGAATAATTATTATACACCACACCCACAAGATCGCCATATGAAACCATTTCAATATGAATGTCCATCCGTGTGCCATAGCTCCAATACGTACCAATGTGCACGTCGCGCCTGTGAACCTGTGGTCCTGTGCCCTTTAGACATCGATTTGCAATATTTTTGCTTTGAGACTTGCACTACTTTAATATTTGCTGCAGTTTCCCTTAATATCAATTCAATTAGCGTTCCATTTACAACGAGCTTATATTTCTATTACGTTTTATTAATTCTTTGAGATCTGGCCACGCTTATGTTATGTTCCAACAAAGAAAAATCCTGTGTGAGCCCATGTAGCGAGCTTCATAAATTTTTAATGGAGGACCTAGGACTCGCCAGTCCAGCGAGGAATCATGAAAATCCGGACTGCTTAGAACGTGATGGATACAAAAAGAAAGTTGAATATAAATTTACTGTAGTACCGTGCGCCAGACACTCAACTGTCACCACGACTCCGGATAAGCCTCCTGCGGTCTGATCTGTTGATCACACCGGTGGTAATGCTGTGTACCACCGGGCTATTGTTGTGTATAGCCTCATCTCTTGAGGCCATTCACTTCCGGTGCGGGGCCGCCACATGAGAACTTTTCGTCCCCAACAGTTTTCGGAGCTGCGAGCGATGTCCTGCCCATTGCCTCTTCAGCTTCCTGATTCTCTGAGCTACGTATATAATATTGTATGTAAAATATAACAAAAAAATATTTCTGATAACAGTATACATATCTTAACGCCAGTTCCACAATGGGCCACCCCATAGAGAATAGAGAGTGCCACACCACGAACCTCACATATTTATGTTCCTTTCTCATGAATTCTGAATTCCTAATAGAATGTTATTTATTAATATAAAGCAAAACGTTGATACAAAAGCAACACTCACGTCCTCTTGCCAATACCTGATTTTATCGAAGGGGGCTTTTAATTAGGCTTTTCAAAATTCAAAAATAGCTTTCACTTTTGTTGGCCAAGAGCAGTGGATATTTTTTAGACCAAGTAATCAATCCAGGAGGAAAGCGTAACGTTTAGTCTTTGTAATTTCAGTTAAAAAATAAAACACCAAAATAAATGTTATTGTATATTTGTGACGATGTAAACACGAATGGGAACAGTTTAGAAAAATATAAAAGGGATGTGATGCTAGTTAGAAGACTAGTGAGTCGTATCGTACGCGTACTGCACTAACGTGGTAGCTACTTTAAATCTTTGGTCATAAGCGCGAAAACGTTGAAATAAATCTTCTAACGCCATCTAGAATTAAGTTAAAAGTCTCAGTTTATGTGGTCAGTGGATAGATGGCGTTGGAACGAAGATTTTACATAGTCGTGCAAAATCAGAGCAACGGAATTCAACATCTAATAAATAAATTATCAATAATTACATAATATGAAGTAACAATACAACCTATATTTTGCTTAAATAACTTTAATTCGAGCGATTTAAATATAACAAATAACCTACAGATGATCAACTTTCGTACAAATCAAATCAGAAAAATTAAAGCAATGTAAATGAACCACAAGTATACTTAATATCAGTGTAAATACAATGTTTTTTTTAACTAACAGTTTGCGTCATTGATTAGATTCCATCACAAATCACAAAGAAACGCAAATCAGCAAATAAACTTAAATGCGTAATTCATATAATAAATAAGACATATTCAAAACTTCCGAACACAACTTTTGTTATGATAATTAAAAAAAAAAGGCAAAAAATTATCTTTAAAAAAATTTTAATTTTAAATATAATTTGCAGACTTAAATAGAGGATTCGAAATATGATTGGCTTGTAATCAAAATGTGTTGTTACACTCATGGGTATAAAGTGTTAAAGGTTAAGAAAACGGTTCTATGTCAAAAATCTATTGTTATAAAAATAACTGTGACATTTATATTATCACCAGTAATAACAGTCAAGTGTAGGGTCGTACAAATTGCATATGTTTGATTCTAAATGTCATAAATATAAAACGTGAAATGTACGTCGTCGCCATACATTAAAATTGAACAAGACAACTGGTATACACCACTCTATTGGCCTACGGGAGGAGAGCTGTAAACACATACAATTCTGTTTAACTACAGTCAGTCTATACATAGTGAATATAACTCATGCGCTAAAACTAAGCCAGATACAGGCCCAATACCGGCGGTTGATAACATTCCAGTGTTTTTAATAGACACAGAACAAATAATGATTTCCTTAGTCAACACATCACTCACAAAGGCGAAAGGAAGCCAGACAGATAAAAAGTGGCAACATAATCTCAAAATAAATATCAAGAGACACATTTTTTTCATTGATAACCAATTATTGTGAACAAAATATGGCCGGTTTTACATATTATGTTGCTGTGGCAATATGCGGAGGTTCGTGCGCTGCCTTCTGGACTCATGACAATGACATCACGCATATTTAACAATCCACTTGACCGAGTTACACATAAACTAAAATTAGTTCCTTAATGTTCCAAGCCGTTATATGGTTGTGAAAAAATATGTTCATAGTTATCAACATGTTAAGCATTAAGTATCAAAATTTTGCAAGTAAAGAAAGTGCAAGTGCAAAAGGCACACAATAAAAATTTTGTATTGATTTTCCTGTCCACGTTTAACATGAACATTAGAGATGTGACCTTCGATGCCTACGTACCAAAACATTTCCGTGGCTTCCTTTTTTTTTTACCGCGGAGTTGCCTACATTATTTGAAGAAACAAAATGAAATTGCTAAAATTACGCGTTATGTTAATTTAATTAATGAGGCAATTTTGCCAGTTACATTTTACCAATTCTATAACATAACCTTGGCCATATTTTTTTACACACACAAGCACAAGTAGCGCCCTGAAGCCGTCTGCACCCCGCCGCGGTCGGGCCGCAGACGTCGGTGCGGCGCCCCGCAGACAGCGCACAGCCGGGGTGCACGCGGATAGTCTACCACAGCGCCGACGACTTACCGCCCGGAGGGTTCCGCACGCGGACGGACGTCTTCGTGTCGAGTCCCTCCAGCTCTTCTGTAATTGTAATTGAATATTGCTGTATAAGAAAACATTTTGTAAGAGTGGTATTGTTACAATGCATGCGATTTCGGTCGGCATGACTGCAGAGGTACCACTCGCTCACATCATACAACCGCGAAGTGAAAACTATGCGGTCACGTTTTGTATGGTTTGTGGATTTCCTTCCGGTGGCCCATTGGAAATACAAGAAAACAAGTTTACATAGTAATTACGCGGATGTCTACGGGCGTCGCTATTAGAAGTTCCTCTTGACTTCTTCATACTAAAAAAAATAGAACTGACTGCTGATGGAGAAGGTGGAGTTCTGCAGGTTCCTCTGGCCGGGCTCGCGCATCTTGCGGCCCGTGGGGGTGCTGCAGCCCGACGAGACCGACATGCTGTCCAGGTGCTTGTTCAGGAGATGCAGCTCTGAAATACAGACATACACAGTATACAACACAAATATACACATATTATAATAGTCTTCTAATGTAGTGTGTAGGCACTACATCCATAAACGCTTCCGTACTCAAAGTAATGTATTATTATTTCTTTTTTATGAAAACGTAAAAACACATAACAAGGAACTAATGACTGGGTCATTTTCATATTTGTTGTGCGAGCTGCAGGTCGTGGGGGTCCGCTTGTGACCACGACCTGAACCCTGACCTCGAAAATAAACGAATATTTTATTTATTATTATTATGTATGAAAAACAATGTTTACCAGTAGGCGTTCCGTTGGTGTGTTCGCCGTCGGAGGCGACGGAATGCGGCGTGTGTGGCGTGTGCGGTGTGTGCGCCGGCACCGAGGCGCCTTCCCCGCCGTACACCGCGGGGCTGCCCGCCGGAGTGGGCAGGAACTTGCCGAGCCCTGGCGAGGCAGCAGGTTAAGTTAACTGTCCACAGTCGGTGTAGAGCGGCACGGAGTACACGCGCCGTTGTCCACTCACCTTCCACGACGCGTAGCTCTCCGTCGTCGAGGCACACGCGCCCGCTCACTATCACGTACTGGGGACTGCCCACCACGTTCTGTCCCTGTAACACGTCATTTCACATTGAAATGCAGAAAAGTGCACTTGTGTGCACTCTTTCGCAGACACAAGTCTGCGCGCACACTATATTATATCCAGCTAGCTATATCGAAGTTTTTCTTATAGTATGGGGTAGCAAACGAGGAATCGGAGTTTTTACGACTACCGACGCCCATAAATATCCGCATTATTGTCATTCAGATGCGTTGTTGTCCTTTCCTCCGTCTTTCCAATGGGCTATCGGATACTTACAAACCGCACAAAATGTGACCGCATAACTGACACTTAGTGCCGGTATAATGTGAGCGGAAAATGCTTCCCTGGTCGCGCCGGCCTATTTCCATTGCAATGCGACATGACAATACCGCTTATTAAACATCGGACATGGCCGTCGTAGACGAAACTAGCCCAGGACCTGATCTGGGCGACAGGAAACAACTAACTTTAACATATGTATAATAACAGAACATAATAATTGCGGACACTTGTCAAGGGTTTACATTATCAATAGAAGGTTCCTTGGAAAGTATAATTCCAAGTATCTATAGAGTATGAATTTATTAAATTAATGCCCCTTGGTTTGTGAAACACTCTGAAGTACATGAGTATTTGCGGATCCCAACCATCCGTGAACAAATAGAGATATCATATAAAAACTATAAAACTAGACTGGAAGAACATAGAAACCCTTTAGCTAGGGCGCGCACTAATACTGAGAGCAGAGTACATCCACGTAAAAGGACAAGACTAGCTGCAATATGGTGCTATTTGATTGTGTGAGATGCCACATCACACGATGTGCTAATCTCCATATACAATAAAATTGACATCAAATTTAATTAGAGCTTGGTCAGGCTGATTGTAAATAGAGATAACATAGAAAAAATATTTTAAAAAATATTCTCATTTAACATATAGGCAAGGTTTACACATAGCATATAATCCCAGTTAAAGGGTAGTCAAAGAAGATTCCACTGCTGATGCTGGTGACGCGACGTGCTGGACGGAGTGGTGGTGATGACATCGGAACCCACTAGTTATCTAGTTAAACATATTAGTGTTTAGATGTTTATGTTCTACAACATCCTGACAATGCTTTCACTGCAGAGTTATTCCGATCCCGCATGGTTATTGTCAGGATGTAGTTTATGACTTCAGAGTTGATAGGGACCAAGGTTCCGACGGCACATTTTTCCGTGTACTAAAACGCTGTGTACCTCGAAGATATTGAAGTCGACAGCGTGGTGGTGCGTGGTGGCGGAGATGGTGCGCTGCAGGCGCGGGTCCCACACCACCAGGTCGGCGTCGCTGCCGGCTGCCACCAGCCCCTTCTGCGGCCACAGGTTGAACACGCGCGCCGCAGTCGACGACGTCACCGCCACGAATCGGCAGGGGTCCATCATACCTGAGTGTACATCAGGGGTAAGCTCTCTCCGTCCAACAGTTGTTTATTTATATGTACAACACTGTTCTAAATGCTTGAAGTGACTTTTTACCGACTCGGGCGCAATTGTTGGCCTATTCAAATACTTACCAAGATGAATGTCGGTCTATGTGAATAGACCGCATGTCGCATTACACGCGGCTATGTCTGCTATAGTACGTGTACGTGGCACTTCTTTCTTCTTAATTTTAAAAGTTTCGCTTCTATTGTGACAGGGTCGCTGTCGCGTTTCGTGCTTTTTGTAAGTAACCGGTGACCTTTTGGAGAGGAGGATGAAAGAGACAATATGTGCTGTGCCAACTCAAACAATAGATCAAACGCCAGTCCTCACCGGTATTGACGGCCCGCTGCCACAGCACCGCCATGCGGTCCTCCGCGCCGTTGACGCCGTTGGGGATCTTAGCGAAGTTGTCCTTGCCCAGCTCCTTGTCCTGCTCGTGGAACGTGCAGTTGTCGCTGCCGATCAGCTGCAGGTCGTCACTACAATCACATTTTATATTGAACAAAAAAGACTGCAAATATTTGAAGCAACAAAGAGCACGCATCAGAGTAAGACAGAAGCCCTGATTATTTGTTTGATCTCATGCAACTTCAGTTACTGGTAGTCGTTACGTCCTGTTGACACTAAGCCGCACTGCGCTGGAAAGTGATTAGTGAGGAGGGCGAGTGGCTCATGCTGCTGGCCGTACTCCATCGATTGCCGGTTTTTAGGACGCGAGCCATAAGAATGAATAAAATTTTGTTTTTTCATTAGTAGTGAGTAACGAAAAAAAAGTATAATGGTGCCAAAGGCAGCCAGACTAGTCGACCCCCGAGTACTGACAACCATAGATATCCCTTGTGCTACAAAAAGTTGGGACAATATCGTCACGACCTCACTACAGAACCAAGCAACCTGCTAAAATGTGTATTGTGTCACAAAAACTTACTCAGCCAAGGCTTGGATCATGGCCTCTGGAGTGCTGGGGTCGGGCCGCAGCGGCGGGGACAGCACGTGCGCGGCCGCGTGACGGAAGCACGCGTTCTTGTAGTGAGTGCCTGCAACTCACAAACATTCTTTGTTATATCGACACAAATATAAATTGTACATAAATGTTCTTATGCTATGCTTCTGCCTGCCGAAGAACATCACGTGCAGTTGTGTTACTCATATACATCAACATGAATAACATTTTTATTTAAATAAAAGTGTAAAGCGCGGCCATCGGACACGTCTAATGAAACACGAATCCATCAGTATACACACGCCAATGTTTCCTCTTTCTTGCGGTTTATGAATTTACGGTTGACGCGGAGGAGGTAAGGAGGTTAACATGTTTGCATGTTAATTACTCTCCCCACCGCGCTCTTGGACATCATGCGCACGATGTACAGAGTGTACTACAGCAAGCGGCAGTTACCGTCGGTTCCGACGGTCGCGGCGAGCGTCTCCCCGAACAGCTGCTGGCGCTGGCGGTGGCGCGCCATTCGCAGCGCCTCCACCGCACTCTTGGACATCATGTGCACGATGTATAGAGGCGCGTTCACCTGGAAAGAGATGTACGCCTTTGAATGTAACAGCTGCATGTGCAGTGTCGTGATTGCGTTAAATGTTTGACAATAATTGCTGTTATGAGATTGTATTTGTCCGACAGAAAGTGTCTGGGACGACGATCTGCGATTTTCAAACGAACAGGGTGATAGTCCGCTGCATTTGCGACAACAAGGTCGGGGAGAAGGCGAGGCACCTTCAGAGCTGAGATCTGTTCCTCATAGCGCGGACTCGTTCCTGAGCGCGGTCGTGACACGCTTGAGAATACCGAATCTTGTTTTTTAAATTAAATTAATACGATTGATGTATATATCTAGTAGTATTATAATAATTGGAATGTCTCCGATTCCCGCCATATTCCCGAAACTTGATGTTTCTTCAACATTTGGACAATTTAGTACTATATAAAACTTTCAAGGCCGATGAGGCAGTCAAAACCGACTTCAAAGAATTTGTTGATCGCTCCTCCTATTTTCCAGCAAGTAATCAATGAAGTAGCTATGGATCGGCTAACATGCATACACAGTAACAGTACATGTCTCGGTCGATCAAATACATAATCGTATGTCTGCTAAGTGGATGTGGTAAGACCTGGTTGGCAATAACACAAGCCCTGTTGACCGCCTCGCCCTCCACCTCCTCGTTCCGGGACAGCTGGTGGCCTTCGGGGCTGGTCACTCCCGCCGCCAGAAGCTTCTCGGTGTTGCGCGCTATGATGTGGCCGTTCTCAGCGTGGACCTGGAAGATGTTGGCAATTTCTATAAACTTTTGGTACACGTGAATAATATATGGTCTATGATATCAACATCATTATCAGCCGCACGACGTGCACTTTTGGACATAGGTGCCCCATTATTAATAACATTTTTCTCTTCAGAATATGAAAATATCATATATGTAAGATTATAACATAAATCAGCCCTTGGTTTGCCTGTTTTATTTGTAAATTGCGACTCGCGACTGGAGTGGTTAACTCCTGAAGAACTAACGCAAGAGACGCAGGTGCTCATAGGGTTGTTACGCTCGATTGCTCGATTTCGGATAGCTAAGGAGTAAAGCCAAAAAAAAATCGAATTTTAATAAAAATACGCGTTTGTCACCTGAGGCAACGCCTTCAGCTGTGTGCAGGTCTCCATGGCGTGGCACAGCTCGTAGTCGTCCAACATCCACGCGTCCTTGTACGCCATGAACATTTTGAACGAGTTCACTCCGTGCTCCCGCACCAGCTGCTCCATCTCCCGCTGCACCGACGGCGCCCACCACGTCACCCCCACGTGCAGCGCGTAGTCGCAGCACACCTGGACGATATTAGGAGATCAGATTACACAATAGTTGCGGGACACTTGGACGATACTAGGAGATCGGAATACACAATAGTTGCAGGACACCTGGACGATACTAGGAGATTACAATACACAATAATCGCAGCACACCTGGACGATACTAGGAGATCAGAATACACAATAGTTGCAGGACACCTGAACGACACTCGCAGATTACAATACACAATAAACTCAGCACACTTTTTCATTTTCTACACAACGGGTTTTCATGGGGATTTCACCTATTGATAGATTCCCGAGGAAGGTTTCAGTGTATACCTAATGGCTCACGGCCGAAGCGCCACTATTCTTTTAATAAGCAGGAGATTAAAGTATTACAAGCAACAGTAGGTTACAACTTACAGGATAATAGGAACTAAAGTGCACAACCACTGCTTACATTTACATGTTCTTTAAGGGACATTCGAGCAGTCAGTCAATACGTTTCACCTATTACCTAACCCTTCAATCTGGCGATACCAACATTGTTTACTGTCCTACTTACTACTAATATTATAAATACGAAAGGTTTTACATATGTATATATGTATGTCATTCCTTCACAAACTAGTGAACGGATTACACAGGCAATCTAGAATAACATAAAATACTTTGTAACCGGAAAAAGTGGTTGTCTTAGTTTTGAGTTTATGCGGATGTAACCGGAAAAAGTGGTTGTCTTAGTTTTGAGTTTATGCGGATGTAACCACGCACAGCTGGTTTAAACCTCAAATTTCGAATACAAATCCCAATTTTTGCATCGTTAAAAAATTTACCGTTTTTATGATACACTTCCCTACGCTGTATGTTGTATGCAGCCTGGCGGTAAACAGATAAACATGTAAATTACAACATTCGGATTCAAACCCAGACATTCTACTTGCGCTGGTTTAATTCTCTACTTCGTGCGACAAATTTAGAACCGACTGTTAAAGAAGTTATTTGTACGTAAAGAAGCAGACTGATTACCATTGCATTTACATGCAATAGTCTGCTTTTTTACGTCAAATGGTTTTTTACCCCGAGCGCGTCAGAAATATGTTTTTCGAGTGTTGTGTTTGTAGATCTCCATGTTCCCAGCTGCAGCCTGAACGGCCCGGTTACGACGTGTAAAGTGTCCTAGTGTTGTGTTTGTAGATCTCCATGTTCCCAGCTGCAGCCTGAACGGCCCGGTTACGACGTGTGAAGTGCCCTAGTGTTGTGTTTGTAGATCTCCATGTTCCCAGCTGCAGCCTGAACGGCCCCGTTACGACGTGTGAAGTGTCCTAGTGTTGTGTTTGTAGATCTCCATGTTCCCAGCTACAGCCTGAACGGCCCGGTTACGTGTGAAGTGTCCTGAGACTTGTCGTTATAACACCAGTACAGGTTGTCCAATATTAAAATATATTTTTCTCTCGCTTTAAAGCGCTGTCGGGTTTATTGTTTTCAATTGAATGTCAGGTTATATAATTATGTAGTTTGCAGGCATTAGTAACTGCTGATCTTTTGTAGATGATTTATACGTCCATAGACATCGGCACACAGACTAGCTCTGCCTCACAGTTTCACACGGCTAAAGAGTGCGTGTGAAACTGTGGTGATCTTAAGTGAACCATTTTTTCGGGATAAAAGGTAATTTTATGTTATTTCAGATAGCATATACTTGTGCCAAATTTAGTCCTGTTCTGGTTCTAGCGTAAAATAGTAACAAACATACATACAAATTTAAAACCTTTAACATTTTAGATATTCACCGCATCAGGATCGAACCTGTACCACTCGGTGCACCAATTCCTTACCACTGGGCACTCACTCAACTAACTTCGTGATCCGTACCTTGGTGACACGTACCTTATTATCAGCTTTTTCTCTCCAGTTGTTATAGGCCTCTATCAGCGATTGCCCCTTCTGAGGTAACGCGAAGTCGACTAGAAAACAAGATATAAATAGGTTAATGTATTACTTCTTTTTGACATCATCAGATAATAGCGGAGTCACATTCTCCGACAATTTCGAGGGGAACATTATTCTCGAAATATTTGCAATACGCACTTGGATACCCACTTTCCTATTGTGTACACTGTTGCAATACATAATTACTGGGCACTTGGTACTTAGTAGTTTACTTTATCCTACACATTCCCACTCCATTGGGCGTTAAAATGAAATATTTTAAATTGTTTCAGTTAGTGAATTGAGTTTCAATTAGTAAAAGAATTTTCATTCAAATAATTACCCCCTGAAAACAAATAGAGTTAGAAACTTTACCTATATATAAGATTAGTATACGAATGAACACAGTGCACTAGGTACTAGTTTAGTGTAACAAACGTATACTCACACAACACTAGGTAGGTACTACTTTAGTGTAACTAACGAATACTCACACAACACTAGGTAGGTAGTAGTTCAGTGTAACAATATGTATACTCACAGACCATTTGGTGCTAGTCTAGTGTAACAGCATACTCACTGACAGTAGTAGTGCCCCCGGCGACGGCCGCACGGGTGCCCTTGTAGAAGTCGTCGGCCGTCTTCGCACCCATCATCTCCAGCTCAAAGTGGGTGTGGGGGTCGATGCCACCCGGCATCACCAGCTTACCGGTCGCGTCGATTGTTCTGGTCCCACCCGGGATGATGAGGTTGCGGCCAACTTGCCTGGAAAGATCACGTGGAGCATCAGGTCGGTGGTGTGGCCTAGCGACCTCTCACGGTTTTCTGTGTCAGCAGCCCTTCGGGAAGTTGAACGACGGAGCAGTGGAGGAAGATTGTAGGCGACATGAGGGTTATCCCTCGGGGACGCGACCTTCACTAATGAAGAAACCAATAAAGATACATGATATTATACACTAGTATTTTTATGGTAAAGGGGGACAAGCCATTGGAGCCTACTGAAGAGTACCGACGCCCATAGACATCCTTGTTATTATGATGCGTTGCTCTCCCTGCCACCTTCTCCAAAGGCCATACGGCGGTGTCGTGTGAGCGGGATGAGCCTCCTGGCCGCACCGGCCGACTCTACTCTAACTGAAACTAGTACTAATTCCTGTTATTATCCTACTGATGTAATAAAATGAGACCGCTGAAAAGTACTGATCGTTGCGTCATTTTGGGATGAAAGTCAGCACAGATATAGAATTACAGTCTGAAAATTGAATAGGCGAAGGAGAACCATCATGTAGTGAGTCCTTTGTTAGGAAGTGCGCAGGCGCAGGGTGCACAACTGACTGTACGGTGCACATCTTTTTAAATGGAATCCGTCTCTTTATCAGCACCGCAAGTGGTACGAGCGAATGGATGTTGATAACGCACCGATGCTGGGAATACAGTTGTGTATATTACGAGTCCTTTTTCTGCATTTACGCACGCATAGTGGATATCGGACCGGACGGGATGGGTGCGTGGGGCTCGCGGATGAATCGAACGCCCACTAAAGTTCCACGGGCGCCACCGCCTACACTGAGGTCTGTCAGCAAAAGTGTACATAACAGCCTATCATCTAAGTGATCGAATAATTGAATGTTAATGAATTTGTGTGCCAATAAGTTCAATAGTATGGTGATTTTAGTGAATAGTCTGTAGTGCATAGGAATAGACAATAGTGATATGGCAAGCCATCGCTGTATTCTGGGATCGGCTATTTTATTGGTTTATTTCTAAACTACTTCAAGCATCAAACCATATTCAATCTAGAATCTTTACTCTTTACTTAATACACAGAATCTAGATTTTAGAAGACTTACAAATCGCCTGCTTATGAAATTTGTGATCAGAGTTCATTTTCAAACTATTGATCATTACGTACTGGCAGATCACTCATAATTGATAAATTGTCGCCAGCTACGAGACAAACGGAGAGATCCAAGTTCCAACAGGCAAATACCCAGTAACATATTCATGTAACGACACAAGATCGGCTAAACGTAGCGCGTTTTAATTTCCTGTCAGCACCATCTAGTGTCAACTTCCGCAAATACTCAATTAATTTGTATGTCCTGACTTCTGACTCCCGCCCAGTCTAATTGGCAATTCCAATTTATCTGCCAGCTGTTTGAACATCCGTCCTAGTTACACGAGTATAGTATAGATAAGTTGAGTGTTCATATATATTCAATGTAGTTTTATATGTAAAGTCCCAGTTGTAATGTAAATAAATGTGCAACGCAAAGGATAGTAAAATGTTAAACATGCTGACACAAAAAGGAGGCGAAAGAAATGTTCGGAAGTCGAGCACACTCTAATGTATCATGAGTCGTGAAATAGTCTTTTTGCTCTTGCGCTGAGGCACGCGAGCAATCTTTTTACGACTACCGACGTCCATAAACATAAACATAGTTACCATTCCTGCAATGAGCCACCGGTTACTCACAAACCATATGAAACGCGACACTGAAGATGTCACTCTACGGCGGTGTTATGTGAGCGAGGATTACCTCCCCGGTCGTGCCGGTCCAATTCCGTCATGTGCCATGCATGGCACTACCTCCTCCTATGCAAATACCTCTCCTGGAAAGGTTAGTAATAACTGTTGCTCGCGACTTCTTCTGCATGAAATACCGACAAAACGAGCTTATATATTTATATGGTACATATAATAATATCTATGGGTGTATTACTCCGCGCTAGTCTAGCCCCGTGCTTAAGTACCTTTGTTATAGGCTCTAGACAACGGAAATAAATTTAATATTTTTTATATATTTAAGAAATTTTATATATAAAAGGTTTTTATTACAGAAACACAAGTATACACATCCATGTCGGGTGTCGATGACGCGACTTCCGACGTAACGCTCTCGGCGTCCATCCCAATCGTCGCATTTATAACACTAGTGAGACAATAAAAAGGCCTATTATTAGAGTGTCATGACACCATCTAAGCATGGTAACAATAAAAAATAGCAGGAGAAGAACTAATTTATTTATGTCATGATCTGTACACAAAAGTGGAATAAAAGGTGTCTGCCGGTGAGCACGAGCCACGGTCGTCGACACGTCCCGCTGAGTCATTACGGAATTAGGTTTATGATTTATAACGGGGATGCCGTTAAATTGAATCAATTCGGATATTGTTAACGTTAAAGTATTTAAATTGGGATGCGGGCCCTGATTTAAAACGTCACGTCATTAGGACGTTGTTTAAAATATTTATTTGGAGCAAGGTTTTTTTTTGGGTTCATGTGTTTTTTAATCTACCAGATGATTTCGATTTTTTATTTTATTCTTATTGTGCAAGTAGAAATTAACAATGTTAACGATTTATATGGCAAACGCCTATACCCCTAGGGTTTATCAGCAAAGTATATTTTCGTTACACATGCATATGTATGTTATATAATCATTTTAGTAGATTTCTTTGTTTGGAATTAGGGAGTAACAATAGTGTCAAGGTTCAGAACTAAAGGTGAACTCCACATTAAACTGAGGTCACCAAATACCCTTTTATTGAAGCGGAGAAACGCATTTAGGCGCCTCCACCGGCCCTGCCTGGGGCCTAGTGTGGGGCTCGCGGCACATTATAGTGCCGAATACCCACAAAAACCACCGCGAGTACCGTCAGTGCCGCCCTTGTTGAGGCACCCCGGAACAACAAGTCATCGGGCACCTCGACGGCTAGTCCGTCCGCTACGAGACCGACGCCTCTTCCACAGTAGGGTTGCCCCGCACCACAGGACAACTCCACCAACAGGCAATGGGACAGTGCAGTGGGGTGAAGGTTAGCACACCACAAACCGTCGTAGTCCTACTGATGTTATAAATGCGGAAGATTATGCAAGTTTGTTATTCTTTCACGCAGAAACTATGGAAATGATTGGGGTAAAATGTATGACACACAGATATAGATTACAAAATCTGGAATAACATTAAACTTATTATTCGAACTAAATACATGCGTCCCTGCGAATCCTTGCCTGGGTGGGCCGCGCGACACAGATAAGAAAAAAAAAGTACCTTCACGCCTGTTATCCCCGCAGAGGTAGGCAGAGGTGTGCCAGTACATCCACAACTCGCAAGTCCAGTAGATATGCTAGTATATCTACTGGACTTGCGAGTTGTGGATGTACTGGCACACCTCTGCCACCACGGTTACCCAAGGTACTGAGGCCCATGATGTCATAGGTGGTAAGCCTATGGCCACTTCGTGAACATTCCAATCCCGGACAATTTAATGCGTGCTCAGGATAATCTGAGCAACATATAATAACACTTGCCCGAACTGGGTATCGAACCCAGGGCCCCACGCGGCTAACGGACTTAACAAGCGACACCCGCACCATTACACTACAGAGGCGATACAGGATACAGATAGTTGGCAATAACAATGGGCTAATCCAATGTTGTTCTACTCTAAGCATTCCTTACGTCTAGCAGCTGAGCGCAAACAGCAGGGCGATGCATACACACTTGACATCTAACTTGCATAACCGTCGTGTACATGTGCGCTCATGCGTACACCATAGAATACGCCAGTGTATGCAAGTTGGCCATAGATATAAGATACAGTAACGACCAGTACGCGGTAAGGATCTCAATATGTCCAGTCCAGCCCGATACGGAGCGCACACATACGGAGGTGCGGATGCCAGCTCGTTACCGCATTGGCGGCTTCCGGTGCGCCTCATGCGACGACCGAATATTCGGTTTTGGGACGCTTCCTTATTAATATGCAACAGTTAATTTACATGTACTAGCTCAACCCCCCTCCAAACCGCACATGTTAGTGAAGTGGGGTGACACTTTGAGGAAAACGTATGGATACATTCTGTTCCACCGGGGACTGGTCTACCCCATTCATAATAAATAAGAACATTTAAGGTTAAGGAATATTAATGAACATAATCAAGATATGATAGCGGGTTATTTTATCTGTAGGGATGTCAGCTACTCAGAAGGATCCTCATAAGGCCACCCTGGAATGGGAGGCTAATTTTGCCGGCCTCCTACTGATCAGAACGACTCTGCACCCGTCTTCTTGCGCATAATTTTCAGCGATAGACAACTACTTACTGTTACTGTTTTGCTTACGAGAAGTCCAATTTTTGAATTATATACAAAGATAAAACGTTTTGCAATTCCTTCACCTTAATAAGTATTATTTTTTGGTCTTTGACGGTATACTACTGACACCCCCCCCCCTCCATTTCCTACCTGGATAAGGTACACTCATCAGCTGGAAGCCGTCTACTGCTGTATACAGTACGATATTTTCTTATACACAGAAGTTTACCGAGACCGTGGAATGTATGTGCGGCTGTCGGGTTAGTTTTCACAAACACTTCGTCATTGAGAAACTTGACATAACAAACAATTCATCTCGGATATCGGACGTTTTCCATGCACATTATTTTATTGTTTGGATTTTTTAAAGTAAACTTAATTCCTTTATTTATAATTGAGAGGAACAAAAGCTGAGCATGACTAGAGTATAAAAAAGCAAACAACTTTCAGTTCTCACAAGTTGAAATAATTTCCATACACATCCAATTTGAGCGCTAAAGGATGTACCTTTTTTAGCAAAAAAATATAAGCAGATTTTCGGAAAAATTTAAACTGAATGGTTTAAATTTTTCCTCACAAGGAAATGAATGTTTTCTAAATTCAAAATAGTATATAAAAATTACTTTTTGATAGCAAACAAATCTACTTCCGGCTCAACCCTAGTGCTGTCACGAAAAGAACTGGCAAAATAAATAAACAGCTGCTCTCATCAATAAATAAATGAAATATCTGATTATGAATGAATATCTGAATATCATAAATATGGGCTGATTGATAACTGGCCGCAACGACGAACTTAAAAAAAAAGATAGGCAAACAAAATTTATTACATTATATTCTATCATCTCTTCGAAAATAGAACGCCAAATTTGAATTTATTCAAACTGATAGAATTTGTGTGGGGTTAGAGAAAACATAGTTTCAAACTGGTGTAAAGGCATGGGAGAAACGCTGGATTAATGGATCGAGGTAGAAGGATCATACCACAAAGAAGAAAGATGAACAAATTTTCATAACTTGAAATTGATACACTGCTTGAAAAAGCAGCTATGCTGTCTTCTTTTTTATGCGGTCCGTGCGTGGGCCACACACTACACGGCCGCTTCGATTGCAATGCAAGTAGCCGCAGCTAAGAAGGCGGAACAGAAAAGTTGTTTGTACGTCTGTAATGTCGTAACATTCATAACCGTATCTGATGTGCGAAAGCTCGGAAGTAAAAAGTTATGGTTTCCTTATGGTGTAGTACGACGCTATGTAGTGTGACCATGGTTTACGGAAAACGGAATGTCATCATTTATTTATATATATTAGACTGCCTCGCGGTCTTATGGTAGGCATATTCATCGAGTCGTGAGAATCTGGGTTCGAATCCCAGGCTGGACAAAGTGTTAGTAGTAGTGTTTTTAATTACTAGTAACAGTTCGAATTTGTGAAGTTGGCGGTGTGATACCCGGAGAGCACGTTAGGCCGTTGGTCCTGCGACTGCTTTCTTCGGTCGGGCAACCATCCCGTGGGAATAGAAGAATCAGGAACAGGGAGTGCTCTTGTACTTGCGCACAAACTTGTAAACTCATAACATGCCACAGAGTGCACTTGTACTTGCACACACACTTGTAAACTATAACTAAAATTGTATATATGACCTGCGCAGCAGACTAGTGTCTATAGAGATGGCTGCCGTGGTCGAAATTCGGCTAGGAAAATATTATTATGATGAATTTATTTAATTTCTTATATTCACTGATTACGGTCATACTTATCTCATCCAATATGATATGTCAAAAGCGTAATAGGCTCGTAATGAGAGCACCCTGACCTACGCTACATACGTCGCGTCATACAATGCAAGGTGTTGCCAGCCTGTTGTTATGTTGTAAGCGTAACACACCAGTAACCAGTTGTTTGAGAAGTAAATAGAGTTACGGGACAACGGGCAGTGCTGTCCATCATAAAACCGCCACTGTTCTGTCAGTATGCATGAGCAACGTATTTTTTGGACAACTACTAGTTTGCAAGGGAAATATGTTAGTTTACAAGAAACAGGCTTACATTTGTACACTGTTTCACCTGATACAAAGTGATGACACAACCGACGATGGGACATGTTTGCTTGAATACCACTCATACGTGATTTGAATTGTCCTAACATGTAAAGCATCGAGAAACTCAGACCACGTGTGTCATCCAATATAATCTGCACAACGCAACGCTTCCAAAGAAATTTCTTATGAAAAATAAGGTGAGCACAGTCCTGTTAAATACGGGATGCATGGTTCCACCAGTTGTTACATGGTACACATCGCGTGTCGGAGTGCCGTTGGGTCACAAGTGCGTATGTGTGCGAACATCTGACAGTGTTCTTACTGGCGGTATTGTTATTGTTGCACTGCAACCGAATGGTAAACACTACTCGCTTATTATCGCCGTAAAGATATGGTGGTAATACGCCGGTGGCCGTTGGTGGAGCGAAATCAGGCTTCTGCGTAATGGGCGTCGGTAGTTATCAACCAACGCCACGATTGGCCTGTTCTAAACTCATCAACCTATCAGAAAGTAACCCCTCGTTCGCACGAGCGGATAAGAAACGACACGTTGAAGGAGCGTTTATCTGCTGTTGTGTGGCCCTGGGGGAAGGGGTGGGGGTTACACGGGAGACGAAGGAGCGCAACGAATCGGCATAGTAATTATGTGTATGTTCATGGGTGTCGGTAGTCATAGAAGGGCTCTGATTTCTCGTTTGCCCCCCTATTCTATATATTGAAAAAAGAACAGATGATTGGCCCACGGTTTGTGGCTGTTACAATTATTATATTCCTCTTATGTTACTATTTATATACTAATTTAGTCCGCTAGTGCGGACGAGGGTATATCGTAAACGTGTCGATCGCGTTAACGTAGAAACATTGCAGTAGCCGATTCAATAGCGAAGCCTCTTTACTCCGGAGCGAAACGCTTCGTGTTGTATGAATAATTGAATAAAAGCTTTTTGTTATGCATTCGGGAGAGAGGGGGTGTAAAGGGGTTGTTTAATAATGGTAATTCCCAAAAATAATTAATCCTATCCCGCTTCGCATGATATTGTATTTTGGCGTTTATTGTGCACGGGCAATTTCTGAAAAGTGTGTGTTTGCGCTTGTGTATGTGTGTGTATGCTTGTGTGTGCTATAAACATTTTTGTAAGTAGCTGTCCTTACGGTTAGCATAGCGCGAGGCTAACGTGGTGTGAGAAATCCGCAGATATTTGAATTTGTTGGTAGGAGGCTAAAGCCAATAGGTAGTTTCTTTACCAATTGGCTTTTTTTAATTCTTTTGCATGTTAAAAACAAAGAATCCATGTATCGATCACTTCAGTCACTTTAATCTTCAATTTTCTTTCACAACAGTCAGCCGATGGGCGAAACGACAGTACATGTGCGGCGACGGGTCCGCCGAGTGGTGGCGCACTCGAGAGCAGCTCGCTCTGCTGGCTCGGCGCCGTCTCG
>JAFELO010000301.1:541241-568624 GCA_017140195.1 Eumaeus atala
GGGGTGGCAGACAATAGCGGCAACTGGCAAACACTTTTACTGCGAAGATTTTATCGTGACGGGTCGCTGACCTAGGGCAAAGCTGGTCTGTTTAACGTGGTAATCTCAGGAAATACTGGCTCGAATTTAAAATTATATTTGTGTTGAATAGACCATTTATCAAGGAAGGCTTTAGGCTGTGTACCATGACGCTACGACTAAGACGAGGACAGGAGTTAAGCGGGTGAAACCGCGGGGTGACGCTAGCGATGAATAAAATCGTGTAAATGTAAGATAGTCAACTTTTATAAGTTATAATGTACGTTTATATAAATAGCAGCTAGCACCTCCTGTTGGAACCCCCAGTGTGAGTCGAAATCACCCTTTTTATCGTATAATGGGGCAAACGAACCTTTTGACAACTCCTGACACCCATAGACATCCACAACATCTTGCAGATGCGTTATCCTTTCCTAATCCCCTCCAATACAATGTGCGGGCATTAAATTTTTTGTCTATCGTGTGTTTGTACGCACACACGCACAATGTATTCAATGGAACATAATGATGTGTTGCTATTAACACATCATTAAGTTCCATTCACCGGGTCTAACTTTGTTATAATGTAAGCAAAAGAGCAATCGGGGGGGTCCTTTGGTGTCTACCGACACACAAAAACATCGGTATAATTAATATAAGAACGAGTTGCCCTCCTTTCCTCCTCCCCTCCAACGAGCCACGAGGAAATCACAAGCCGCACGAAACGTGATACCATAGCTGTCACTTTGCAGCGAAGTCTTTGGAAGAGGTAGTGCCATGCTGCATAAGAGTGTGTAGTACCATGTATGGTGCATGACACTACTGCCCCCCCCCCCTATGCAACAGAATTGGGCCGGCACGACGAAGGTACCTCTCTCTCACTTGATACCAGTGATAAGTGACAGCGACGCTGTCGTGTCGTGCGCCTTGTAAGTAGCCGGAGGCCCATTTGGGGGAGGGGGGTGATAGGAGGGCAACGCATCTGCGTAACAATCACGCCAATGTCCATGGGCGTCGGTAGTCATCAAAAGACTCCGATTGCATGTTTGCCCCTTATTCTATTTAAAAAAAAGATGGCACTGCTGATGATGCCGCTGGCACTACCGTAGAAGTAGTTCTCGTACACACAGAGGCTAGTGCGAGATTTACTTTCTTGGTCGTGCCTGGCCAATTCAGTTGTAATGCTGTTCTACCTATCCAACTCGAGCCCGACAAGAATATCGCAGGCTAAAACTAGTTAATACTAAAACTTCCTACTTAGAAAATTGGAGTTAGCCCTTAGACGACGTACGGCCTTTACTGTAGCGATCCTGTTTCAAATTCATTCTGTGGAGGGACGGCGGGAGACGCAGGATACAAGTGGCGTGGAGTCGTGACCTGTAGCGATCTTTGGAGAGGCCTACGTTTAGCAGTGGACGGCCGCCGGCTGATGGTGATGGTGAACGACCTCATGCGAGAGTAGAACGGTGGCCCGATTTTAATACAATGAACCTAGCTATTAAACAAACAATGATGGCATCTCAGCAACACTATTGAATAGATGTCCATTTATGAAAACAATAACACTAATCTATTTTTGTTTATATTTGTATAAATTGATACAAACAACTAAGTTGTGCAAGAAATGTGTTTCGGAAGCACTTACCGTTTTGAGGTTAAGTGCATATACATTTTATAAGCGTTATTGTGTTTATACCAAGAAAGTATAGAAACGGTCGTAAATTATTTAATAGCCCATTTATCAGTCTACTGTTGATTGGACTTTCCGTACTAGTGGATATGGTTATGATATGCAAAGTAATGTAGCACATGTTTCTGAAACTATATCTGAAACTAGCGTGTAACGTTGATCACCAGGGCCGCATTGCTAGTTTTAGCTATAAAATGTAATCACGTCCTATCCTATAAAATGTAATCACGTCCTATCCTATAAACTAAAAAATTAGAAGACACAAAATACTTCGCTGATTCGCCGAACTGCTATGGAGATAGCATCTAGCATCGCCTACATTAGTAGGTCCTTCCGAAAAAAAAAAACAAAAATATACTCATCTTATAGTAAGACTGACTCGTGTAGTAGAAGGAGTTCAAGCAAAGCAAGTGGTGTTCAATTATAGACCTAAAGACTGAGGTCCCAGGTTCGCAACCAAGGTCAGAACAAAAATTGTTGTTGTTTTTTTTTCAATTTCAAATAACATTCCGGAGTCGGGAAGTTGCCGGTATTCACCCTCGTACCTCGGAGGGCGGAGGTTGCCCTCCTGTCGTGTTGGACTGTCGTCAAATTGGAGGAGGTGAATGAAGGAATAGACTATACAGAGTGCATACAGAATTATGTCACACGCAGCTGGCTGATCTCTATACGGAAGACAAAAATTGACTGGAATTATAGGGTGTTATTTGTGTAACACAACATTTAGAAGCCTCGTGAACACTGACATTGGATTAGAACTAACAACAATATTCGTCTAAATGAACTGGCGTGGGTACTAGAAGTACCTTAACATAATCCAATTTGCTTAAAGGGATCTTTTGTAGTCATAGGTTTCAAAAATAGTGTCAAAAATGTGTTTACAGGAGATCTGAAAATGAATATTGAATAAATTTGCATCGTTGTGGAGCGTGGCATGAGACCAGTTCAACGCTCGCACTATCCCTAGGGAGCTGTCGTTCGTACGTAAATGTATTCGCCGTTTGTGTTCAGTTCTTGTAGCCGGGATGTTCACGTACGCGGAATAACGCTCTCCTATTGTCTCAGGGAGCTCAAGTTACAATATAAAAATATCGATCCTGGGCTACACAAAAAAGTGATAAATTAAGTAACAATATAAAGGACAAAGGAACAGCCGGAGAATTTTGATGGCAACCGACGGAACATAACGTTGCAACATGCGTTAAACGTGCGTGCGTTTATCGTCGTAATGCCGCACGGGTTAGCGCACGTTTCCCTACAGACACATGTTGGTCCTGAAGGAGCAAACTCCGGTCGCGTGTCGGATCTGACACATATTTTTGTATACAATTGAGGCGTCGACTGGCGTTCACGATGTACCCAGTAGTATCAAGCCTTTCATGGAACATACGGCACGCTACATTTGCCTAATACAATGGTGTAACATTAAGACAGCAGGCTAGTAAACACTGACCCCGGCTGGTAGTGGAGCCCTCTTCGCAGGAGGATACCAACATTCATTGGTTCCGCTGCGACGAGTTGGGTCAACGAGGTTCCCGTCAAGAATTATCGTAGGACGAAAGCTAGCAAGTGCCATGCTGCATTGCAGTCCGGAACGACCGGGAAGGTACATCTCGCACGCATACTACCGCTGTAAAATGACATTTTCGGTGTCCCATTGGGAGGGGCGGGGGTAGGTGGGCAACGCGCATCGGAATAGTAATTATGTGTATGTTCATGGGCGTCGGTAGTCGTAAAAAGGCATCGATTGCTCGTTTGCCTCCCCTATTCTATAATAAAGAGCGTATATTATATTATACGAGAACAACGATGAGGATATAGTTTCGCCACTGCCTTAATAAGTTTTTTACAGCGACATGGGAAAGACTTATAGACATGTGGATAGTGCTGGACGGAGAGAAGACGAGAGCAGACTATACGCTATGCTCTCTTGCACGCTCCGACCTGTACACCCAGGAAGCGTTTTAGATTTTTTCTAGCAACTACGTGTTACTATTTACTGTCGCTATATTTTTTTATATACCTTACGTTTATAGCGTTAGAATCAATGCTTCTGTGCTTTACAAGCCCACACCTGCCCTTATAATATGTATATTTGTCACGTGCACTTAGCCGGCAACTAGCGTAAGGTGGCATACCCCGATGTCGATGATATCAGACGCTGAGTTATCAATAAAACTGGGCCCATTGTTCTCAGATAGTGCAGTGCATTAAAGCCTTCTGCACTGGAAGTCTAGACGCGGCTGGCGGTGCGCCAGTTGTTTAAGGGTCACTTCCGTTTGGCATCGACCTAATAATGCCATGGGACATTTGTTGAACAAGGTCCAAGCAATTTAGGGTACGATAGTAAAATATGTTGGTGAGGTCAGAGAGAATGCGTAAGACTGAAATAAGGGGAATATATATATGTATATTACTATTATGAAAGTATATTGCCCCACACTATCCTTCTCATTGACGTCACAAGCAGACCAATCGACACAGGTGCTTTCAGTTCCAGTTTCCTTGTGGCAATGCTTGTCTAGTAACCTGTCTAGTGCCCACGAGACAGTCACTGCAGTACAAACGTAGAACTCATCACTTACTTGATAACTCATCACTTACTTGATAACTCATCACTTACTTGATAACTCATCACTTACTTGATAACTCATCACTTACTTGATAACTCATCACTTACTTGATAATGCCATCTTCGATGTACACGTCGGCGTCTTCCATGCCGTCCTCGTTGACAACTCTGCCATTTTTGATGAGGAGACGATTTTGAGAGCTCTGGAAAAAAAATACATCCAAATTTGTGTCGTAGGTATATTGATCAAACTTAGATTTGCGTCTCAAAGACGAAAATTGGGCTTCTGCAAACATAGACCATAAAATATATGTTATCTTGTAACAGTAGATGCATACAGAAAATGTTGTAAGTTTTATCTGTCTTCATCTTTTATATAACGGCATCACGTTGTTCCAAACGCGGTAATCTTATCACCGGGCAATTGTAAAACATATCTTCAAGTGCTATAAACACACGGTTGTATTTTTGTAAAATTTTGTAGCACTCTAGACAGTCTCTAGAAACAATAATACTTTTCATCCTACACACCTACGAGGCTACTAGTTTTTCTGAATGAACGAATCACTTAGAACTAGGTCATCTATATTACTATATTATCTATATATCTAATTATGTGAAAAAAACGAGCAGCAAAATCTAGATTAAGCTACCACGGAATTATGTGTTTTCCTTAATCTTTTTGTTCTTGACTCAAACGAGGGATTTTATAGACTCAACGAGTGTTTGCCTGTGATGTCGTAGCTTCTGAGCGGAGGGAATACTTTGATGTATTTAATTTGTTCGATAGTTGATATAAACGTGATGGTTTCAGCTATAATTTATGAAGATCTGTGCGTTTGGTGATCACCAGCTCATTTCCTATTCAACCAAATGTTTTACCTTTTATACTTTACGCTACATCGCTTGAATCAAAAATGCACTTCATTGTGAAAAGTGAGCAGGAGACGTAAGGACTATAAAGCGTTACGCTACATAGCTTGAATCAAAAATGCACTTCATTGTGAAAAGTGAGCAGGAGACGTAAGGACTATAAAGCGTTACGCTACATCGCTTGAATCAAAAATGCACTTCATTGTGAAAAGTGAGCAGGAGACGTAAGGACTATAAAGCGTTACGCTGATGATGATCTCGACCGGTTAGTGATTTACACATCTTTACTCATGCTTCTCCATCCGCGTGACTTTAATCGTTTCATAATGAGTAAAGTAAAAAAAAAATACGATACTTTCATTCACAGGCCGTTTACGAACAAAGAACGTGTAGTTTTTGGGGCGCTTGGGCATAACGTTTAACGTGTCACTGAGGAACCTAAAGTATGTGCGAGCCGCAGTCCCCGCACGCCGCTCGTGCAAACGATTGATTTCCCGCCGGCCGCCCCGGGCGGGGCCAAAGACCGGGCCGGCGTACATCTCATCCCGTTTTCTATATCTGGCGACAAGAGGAATACAGATTTAATCTTGTTTCTAACGTCTGCTACATCGATGAGGGAATAAAAAAGTACCTAAAAAAGAAAACACTTCCTACTTTCTTTCTGATTAAACTTGTTGAGGGTACCAAGGCAGTTTTTAAGCATCCCTCGGGCTCCCTGCGATCATATCAAAGGGTCACAAGAGGTGGGCCCTGTCGCTCCTGGACACACAGGAGTAGCAGCGGTGGGAGAGTGTGGTGCGCCAAGCCAAATTGAAAGAAAAAGAAGCGAGTCCTGAGACAGTTCCTACGTTAAATGTTAACAAACATACAATTGTCAAAACAATTTACTATCCAACACTACACATGAGAATTCATAATTAAAACCAACAAACATTCAAGTGTCAACAGGATGATACATTCCGATAATTTATTATTATTATTATTATTATTATTCAAATTAATTAAGTGAAATGATCAAGATGAAGCATACAACAACTACTTCATGTCCAGTCCTCACGTTCTCGTGCTCTCTCTGCCAACGCACTGCAGTCTGCTAGTCCCTGCCTACACTATTTGCTATTTGTTGGAGCTAACGCGCGTGCCTCTTCTACGGATTACACGTCCACCTGACTGTTCCCATCCAACGCACTCCCACATTAGTAAGAGGTTTACCACTATGTTTTTAGTAAGAGGTAGTACCACGCTGCATTGCAACGTAATTGTGCCGGCACGACCAGGGAGGTACATCTGGTTCGGACGCGAATCAAATGATCCCGTCTCGTGCGGTTTGTGAGTAGCATGTGGCCCATATGAGCAGAGAAGGAAACGCATCGCTTAGTAACTATGAGAATGTTTATGGGCGTCAGTAGTCATCGAAAGGCTCCGACGGCTCCCTTGTCCACATATAATGTATGAAAATAAATGTTCTATAGTCTAAGTAAATGATTACATTGGGCTCGCAAAGCATTGCCAGTCGTGTGTATTAGCTTACAATTAGGATCGATTCATACCTTTTTAGGCTCTCCTATAGAGATGTGGCGTGTCAACCTAGCTTAGCCTTGGAGCTTTTTTTGGGATGAGATAAACCTGACCCAAGCGGGTAAGAGAAACTCGCGAGACGGGTTTAAGTTCACTGGGCTGGCATGTGGGCGACGAGTCTACAAGCAGTAGCTCGCAAGTACGGAACATTTCCTAACATCGCCTTATTTCATAATGCCATAACCCGATCCGATTGATACTTGTTATAACGTTCACACCTGTCTCCGTTTGTATACTAGCGCAGACGTATATGGACGAACGTTCGAGCAGCTTTGGTAATTTTATTTTATAGGCAATTAGGGAGTTTAAGATGAACAACAAGAAACCTAAAAGCCTACAAAATAACTTCAAGTTCCCGCTAATTATAAACAATATAGGTATCTCTAACATTCAACTTAAATATTTAAATAAAATCGGTTATACCTGTTAGGTTCGGGACCCGAGTGTCTTACAAAAGGCGTATGTTTATGGTATCAAGATGTTCCGAGCCAATAAACAATACAAATTAATTCGTAGATCTGGTTTAGCACTAAACAACTTGCGCTACTGAATATAATTAATTACATTTGTCGAGAAATCTTATTAAATATCAAATATCTGTGAGAGAAAAATTCCTTTGTTAAGAATATTAATAGCAAACATATATTTAGAGACAACAAAAGAAATGTTCGTTGTTTCTTGTTTCTATTAAGTCGATATAAAAAGTATAGCAATAACTAAATACGACTTAGTTTTGACATAAATCATAATCTCAAAACGTAAAACGTACTTGTTTTATGTAATGGAAACTTTACATATATATTGAGTACTTTAAGCACTTAAAACACTCATTTTAATCTATAATTTAGTTTGCGCAATGAAAAAAAACCTTTTTGTACGTGTATAAATATGTTAAACATGGATATTTTACACAAAAATTAAATCTGCAATATCTAGTACTGTGGAAGGAATAGAACAAGCCGTCAACCGGTACTTGGTTCGCATGTCGTTTTGTTTCTCAAGTGCAAAATTAGAAACACTCACATTCTCTATATACTAACTTAAACCACACGAATATTAACTTAAAAACAAGATATATTTCTTAACTCACTTTAATGTTTATACCAGACACAGAATGAGGCAGAGGTTCGGTCATTTTCCTACTAAATTTGTACAAAATTCGTTCGGAACGACGCGCCTTGCACGGGGCGTTGGCTGAAACTGAAAAGCGATGCCTAAAATAGAAGGCGTTTCTTCCGTCGGCAGTCTGGTGAGTCGCCAGTCGGCGTTACTCGTCTGTGTGTCGTAGACGATACACAACAAACATACAGACAAAATATAAGAAACGAGAATTTTATTTATTGTTTATTCTACCGACATTTTGCTTCTTGTGTTTATTAATTGTCAACATTACACACACACAGATAGACAAAACACATTTAAGATTGTAAGAAGATAAATAATTTAAGATAACAAAATAAGAAGAAAAAACTAAAACAGAAGTTAATTGGTTTCGCAATTTACAAGATTGTCCGCCCTTTCTAAATTTAATAATCACCGCAAATCAGGTTAAACACGAAAATCAAGGAAATTAAATCCGGACATAAATAAGTAAGCATTGTATGATAATAATTTTGTAGCTCACTAAAGGACTTTTCACTACCGATCCGGTTCGGCTTCGCACTTGCTTAAAATTCCCAATCCATTAATTTTTTCGCCATAAAAAGTACTTTTATGAAATCCATTCGGAAGTTTTTGCGTGGAATAGTAACAAATATAAATTAGTTATTTATTATTAGTAGTATTTCCCAGTCATGATCCTTTCCATGAGCCATTCACCCTCGTCAGCGTCGAGGTCAACTCAGCTACCGCGCGCGAGCTGCCTCGACGTAAGGGTCGTGAGATGAGGGACCCCGCGGTTTCTCTGGCCATGATAATAGTAATTAAATCAGCTATTGATAACATTCTCATATCGAGATGCATCTCTCCCATTTGCGGGAAAGCGTCAGACACCTCTTCGACCTAGTCTTGTCGCCAGACAAGCACTCATAGCAATCCGATACAGCTTGTATTGGATCTCTCTTCGCTTCCTCAGCATAAGTTCCGGTCCCAAAAAAAGGATTAAGATGTAAGAGAATAACTGATGATGATGATACATAATCTAACAAGATTTTACGATGAAGTTTAATACATACATACAACACGACATATACAATGAAAGTTACAGATCGTAGACATATACAATGAAAGTTACAGATCGTAGATATATACAATGAAAGTTACAGATCGTAGACATATGCATCGAAAATTACAGATCGTAGACATATATAATGAAAGTTACAGGTCGTAGACATATATACAATGAAAGTTACAGATCGTAGACATATGCAATGAAAATTACAGATCGTAGACATATACAAGGAAAGTCGATCGTGAGATCCTCTGGTCTTCTTGAATCTATGTATTACTTTGTTATAGAGATCAATCATCATTATCATCAGCCGATGGACGTTAACTGCTGGATATAGACGTCTCACAAAGCCGGAGTTCACGCTATACTTACATGTTGCGGTTCTCTGCTAACCTTAATGAAATTCAGTACAATATCTATGGGAAATCGGTTTGCACGCATTTCTCCCTTAAGAAATAACTATTAATGCAGAGCGTGATTATGCGTACCTTAAAAATGTAATTTATTTTGACCTTCAAACACATCGCATGCCTCGATTGTGATTGTAATCAGAATTCGTACGTGCCAGTCAAACCGCGCACGGGCGTTAGAGCGCATGCGCAAATTTACACACATACTATAGCATCTACAGTCCAGACACGCATCGATAATATGAAATGGTTGCCGAGACTTCGACTGACTCCCTGTACGTACTGTATGTCTGGTTTAAATAGAAAAGAAAGAGGAGTGAAGAAAAACCAGGATTCGTGGAGGAATAAATACTTTAATCTAAACATGATTTCCGTGCATATTTGATCTGCCGAAATATAATTCCCGTGCCTATTAGACCAGTCTATGCGCGATTTCTGTGCCTATTAGATCTGCCGAAGCGTGATTACCGCGATTCTATGTATTCGAAGGGAGTATCGGCCGTCTTGGCGTCCACTGAAGGGTTCATATCCAGTGGTCGAATAATATGACGATATCGGGTCATCAGCGCACTTGTCACTGCCTCCTCCCATCTAATGGGTATATTTGTCTGTTAGGATCCTATGCTTGCAACCATCTGAGACCGGGACCTATTTCGTCCGGCGGTCTATGACGTCGCTGGTTGTCACACCCGCAAAGAGTAACACAGGAGAGTACCCAGTTGATGTGTTACTAACCAAGAACGCAATCGAGCAGCACGCTAAATGTTCATCCAAATAGTCGCATAAATATTTATTTTACAAAACAATGAACCGATGAGTTTTCACCGCTGAAGTGAAATTCTGAGAAGTCACAAGTTTCACGACGCACAGACAAGCGTTTCGTGGAAGCATTAAAACATCTCGAACGTTCTAACTGCATCTATAAACAAGTGCCAAATGCACCTTATTAAAGTTTTATGGGTTTACATAGAAAGCATGTAGGACTTTCTATTTCTATTCATTAATCTGGGTATCAACCGTGCATATTGGACTTATTCTAATAAATGTATATTTATTTAAAAGTTTATGTCATGACGCATTGCAGCTGAATTGAACCGGCATATCTGGGGAGGCTGCTCTCGCTCTGTTGACTGCTCCTCTCCCTTTTACTATAAAAAATCTGGGTTTACCTGTAGCGTCGAATATAGGCATGCTATTTTTTTTTTAATTCGGCATCAGTGCCCGCTGATCCATTTGGTGGCAAAATTAGTATCTCTTTATGTAGAAACATCAAAATATGGCTGTCCAAAGTCTGAACTACGTATTTTTAGGGTTCCGTACTGTAATGGTATCAATAGTTAGGTCCCATCTAAATTCAGGGGTATAAAGTATACACACACATACACATACGGGCATTTCTGTAAAACTACAACACTACTAATCTCATATTGCCTGTTATTATCTTTAAAATATAGGTTTTATTACTACATGGTGGCCCGGAATCCTTCGCTTGCCGGTCAGACTTGCACTTGGCCAGTTTTTAAAGTACAAGACAAGTTATTGACATAATAAGATTGGACATTAAACAGAAGCTAACATCTAAATGTAAGAAGCAGGGGTACCGCTATAGCACCCATGATATAACCAAGGATTTATGGGAAAGTCCCACAGGGTAATATGAAGGAGCCTTAGCATTATGATACATCTTCAACTACTATACCCGTACATCGTTTAGTAAATACAGTTTATTTAAAAACGCGTTTTATAACGTGCAACTGAAATGGCAAGTGGCCAAGAAAAACTGGACCGAGTGAAAACCTACACTTTCACACTCAATATAGTTTTCATTTGATTAAGTGCTTTAACTTTCAATACTTCTTGTTTTCTACATTACTATTCAAGTGGAAGAAACACATATTACCGTTGCACATGAAGGTAGGTAATCAGTATTTGTAGTATTTGTTATTCGTAATTATCTAAAGCAGATTATGCATTTTTTCTATGTTATGTTATTATTTACACGGTTGATATGTTGCAATATTATAAAGATGAAAAGTGACATTAATTTGTGACATTTACATGTAATCTGGCGTTCCTTGATGTTGTTCATTGTTGAAATAGTTGCTTGGGTAAACCCTCGTTATAGATAATGTAAGTGCGATATTTTCTAGGATTTCTTTAAAATGCTTTGTTATAACTTCTAATCCACTTGTAGTCTAATACAACGTTGTGATGTGAGTGCTTGACAATTCGTAATTAGATGTCTACTTCAGCTTGCGTCACATTCACATTATACCTGAGTCATTGTTGTAACTTTTCTCATAAGAGAAGAGGAACTCAGAGGACAATATGTATACGATATATAAAGCCGTTCGAAGTATGAGCTTCAGATTTTCATGATCAGTATACTACTTTCTAAAACACCCATAATTTTACCATACACAATTATAGGAGGTGATATATGTTTATCCTTTAATTGGTGTTAAAGATTTACAGACAGTAAGATATATTACAAAGCGTTCATAATTCTATATCACGGTCCAAGCATGAAATTAAATTCATTTGATAGAGTACACATGATAGAGTTGTAAAAGTATTCCAGCGTAAAGAATAATGATGAAACAAAGATTTGACGCCTAGCATAAATAATGAACAGACATAAATTGTACGTCTGCCTAATGGGAATAATGAGACCATGAAAAACACATAATTACTGTAATAGAGGCATGATGACGATGTTATTTATAGACACTGTTAAATGGTCGGTATTAACCGGTTACTACTACTATTGAATAGTCACATAAATACTAAGATATAATTCATTTGTCACATCCCGCACATAGAACACAGATTAAGGATTTTTCCTAAGTATATACCTACTACTGGTGGAGTACGCATTATGCTAACTCATCATTGCTGGGGCCCTTCCCTCTCGTTAGTTAGTTTAGGGTTTAGTACAATTTTGGGCGCTGCGAGCAACATACAACCCTTGTAAACCCCCATCCTCGACGGTATACGTCAATACATTCCTCAACGTAAAAAACGTCACTCAGTTACCATCCAACATTACCTAGGCGCTGCTGGATGAGTGTGACCACTAACATCAATAAACATTAACGACACTTTTACATTAAAAGTCCTCAGGATACTGAATCTGAATAATGATGCTGCAAATAGGAAATAATCTCTCACGTTTGTGTGGTAAGAAATAAATTTTTGATGAACGCGATGAAAACAAGAAGTTAGAGTCGACGACTTGTACCTGTGGCTATGTAGCAATTAAGTATTATTGAAATTTAACAAACACGATGTAGAAGATTACACTGTAAATATTGACTTCATTTTAAATCACCAGTGACGCTGGAGGTGAAATGGGCAGGTCAAATTGATCGCAGAACCGACAAACGCTGAGGACTAACGGTTCCGAGTGGCGCCTCCACACCGGAAAGCGCAGATTCGAACGACCTCTTGCTTGGAGGACTTGGAGAAACCTACACTAGGACTGAATACCTGGTCAAGGGCGCGGCAAGCCGCTAAATGCGAGAGATTTGTGACTTTAGAGTCTGTACCCAACAGTGGATATCTTCTGGCTGCTGGCGATGGCTGAATTGACCACGACGATGCTAATGAAAAACCCCAAACAATTCTTATCTTAAAAAGCTTTAATTTTCTCGTGGAGAGACCAGAGAAGCAGCAACAAAAAGAGTAATTATAAGCCTATACAATTAAACCGTGCGGTTATCAGAACGATAGAGCTGGGAAGTTACGAGATAAGATCGTAGATGTCCAGATACGAGAGGTTAAAGACATCATTAACCCAGGTGCGCACCGAGGAGCCTGAACCGTGACCGTTATCGGTCTGGAAAAGCCTTACAACAAAAGGAATATTTCCGTAAGTATGTCAAAGATTTTTATAAAAGCACACATAAAATAATCACATTAGCTACCAAACATATATCCTGATAAGTAAATATTACTTTTTAATGTCTAAGCGATACGAATTGAAATTTTGAAGTGGTAAATAAATTCCGTTCAATTCGGACTTTTGGAACCCGACTTGTTAACTTTGATTTTAAAATTTTGACAGCTTAATACCATGACAGTCACTTATTGATTGTTCCTAAAAATTGATTTTAGAGTTAGACGATATTTATTTGTGTGCTTAACGTAACGCCGTATTTCTACCACAACGCAATAAATAAGATAAATATAGCCAGGTACATATTTAGTGCTATGAGCTAGCACTTCGCGTCCCACGCGGTCTATTCCAGTCGCATCAAGGCCGATATTAATATTTGAACATATATGTACATGTTTCTCTTTGGAGTTTATGAGAGACTACATTAATAGGAAAAAATCGTTTGAATAAGTAACCGTAGAGTATAACGCGTTACCACGCTTACGTATTCTTGCGTCTCACCTCCTGCGCAACTTTTAATTTAGTCCTGTTCGTTCTTAAGGACGTTTCAGGTGCAGATAATTACTGACTACTGCTATATGTTATGCAGATGTGTTGCCGTTCTTCGTCCTTCCCCGACGGGTCATAGGAAACTCACACATAGCACGAAAGCACTTGCACAGCACACCTGGTGGTGCCGGTTCCTTTCGACTGCATAGCAGCAATAACACTTCTCTAAAATTTTAATGTTTAATATCGGCGCATACGCTACGCTGTCGCGCTTCTTGCTGTGTTTGCGAATACAATATGATAGTGAAGATCAGAAAGCTGTCATGTGGCTAGGAAGGTCGCACACAAACCTAGCGTTTGACAGCTTAGAAAGCGAAACTGCACCCTGCAGTGCGCAGGTGATGTGAGACTTAGGTCTGATGCTTGGTTTCTCCGCATCCTGCATCTCTGGAGGTGGAGTTGGTCAAGTGACCAACTTCAGCCTACTCTCGACGGCTAGTCAGTCCAGGGGGCTGTCTAGCCGTCGAGGTGCCCTGATGATTTGTTGTTCCGGGGCATCTCACCAAGGGCGGCACTGATGGCACTTGCGGTGGTTTTTGTGGGTATTCGGCACCATCATGTGCCGCGAGTCCCACACAACACTGGACCCAGGGCCAGTGAAGGCGCGTAAATGCGTTTCCCCGCGTCAACAACAAAAAGTAACATGAGTCGTAATAGTCATCGTCAGCCAGACGACGTCTACTGCTGGATGTAGGCCTCCCCCACAGAGCCATAGGTACTAGTCACGGTGTTGTATTCATTCATACTGCTGGATGTAGGCCTCCCCCACAGAGCCATACGTATTAGTCACGGTGTTGTATTCATTCATACTGCTGGATGTAGGCCTCCCCCACAGAGCCATACGTATTAGTCACGGTGTTGTATTCATTCATACTGCTGG
Source organism: Eumaeus atala (assembly GCA_017140195.1). Lineage (NCBI taxonomy): Eukaryota > Metazoa > Arthropoda > Insecta > Lepidoptera > Lycaenidae > Eumaeus > Eumaeus atala. Next base: position 555,880 of record JAFELO010000301.1, read on the forward strand.
ATGTAGGCCTCCCCCACAGAGCCATACGTATTAGTCACGGTGTTGTATTCATTCATACAACTTTATAATAAATATAAAAGATTTTTAGTGAGAGTGAGTGCTATGCTAAATTGCATTCAAAGTGGGCAGGGTCTATCAGGGAGGTACCTCTCGCACACATGATACCGCCATAAGTGTTGCTTTATCGTTTCGAGTTATTTAGAGTAGCCGGTGGTCTGTTGGGGAGAGGGGCGAAGGAAAGCAAAAAACATATCACGGATACGGAATAAAAACTACCACGGATTCCTAAATATATTGACATGCACTACAGAAGCCCACCGACTTCGGGATAGTGCGATGCGGATCCTCGCATCTTGTCCCATGTGCGAAAGCGCCAGATCTTCCTCCTTAATCCTCTTTTTATAGAGTACATAGGACAACCGCCTCAGTTCAATAGACTTGGGCCAAGATATCTGTGCTCACCTTGGGTTACAGATCCCCACCGGCCACTGGCACGCCATGGCTAACCATAAGAATGATGATTATAGTGTTTGCGTTCTACTTATTGTTCGCAGCTGAATTGCTCAAGCCAGCGAGGATTCTACAACCCTTTTAAGGCTTGCCTAAATATCCAACAAGACCTTTCATACTAATTTAGGCCATACTAACGGTGTTCAATTTGCTGATTAGCGCGATGCGGCAGGCGGCGATGGCGTCAGGGCCGGCCCAGGTGATGTCACTGGCTCGTACTATGCTAATTATTCTTTAAAATTTACTGAGCTGTGAAACACACCTTGTAGGGTTTGATTTATTTGTCATCGTTTAAGGACTCTGAGACTTATTTAAAATAAAAATAAATCAAACTGTGTTTTATAATGTTAACACGGAAAACAGTTGTTAAGGAATGTCTTGATCACAGGGAAACTCAAATTTCAAAATCATCGAATAAGATTCGATGGTCTGTATATTATCACAGTCGGGATACACTACAACCAACACGTCAAGTCAGACAAGAGCACTACAAACAGTCCAAACTACACCGTTAGAGTAAAGACTAATCCCAACACGATCCGCGATTTGCCTAGCTTCTGGCAATGATAATAATAGTTAAATTAGCTGTTACAATGCAACTCTCCCATCTGCGGGAGAGAGCACACAGAATAAATTCTAGTCCAAAAAAAAATAAAAATAAAGTAAACAAGCGGGATAGATAATATCGTTACGATAGAGATAGAGTTACTGTAGGGGCGTGAAAAGATGAAAGAGATCATCTCTCTACCATGTTGAATATATTTCCAAGCGTGTCATGCCAAATATATTTAGTCCGACAAGTAACCAGATCTTGGGCCATTTGTAACATAAACAAGGTGTTCGGTGGCGGAATGGTCCCACACACAAACAGTCTGACGGACATGAACTACACATAACGTCCACTTGAATCTTATGCCGGTTCTGTATAGGCGAAATATCCTTCCGGCTCGATTGCGTCATTTTTATCTCATGGCGGTTTCGGCCAAGGCATCCACTTTTTTATAGGACAAACGATTAATCGAAGTTTAGTCTTCGATAACTCGTTCGACTACCGACGGTACATTAACATAATTGTTATGCCGATGCGTTGTCCTCCTTTTCACCTCCCTCACAATGGGCAACCGGCTACACGCAAACAACACAAAACGCAACACCGAAGATGTCACTCTACGCCGGTATCATGTGCGCGAGAGGTACCTCGTCTGTCGTGCCGGCCCAATTTCGCTGCAATGCAGCATGGCACTACCTCTTAACAAATTCGATCTATTCAGACTAGTAAAATGCAGGACATATTATTGTGCACTCCCTGTTCCCTCGCTCTGATCGACACGATAAGCTGCCGCATGACCTACTGCTAACATGCTCTCAGAGGGGGTATAACACCGCAAATTCGGCCTGTTATTGGGTATTGTAAAAACCCAGGAACACATTTTAGTATCTGGTCCGATCCGGGCCTCGACCTGGGAATCTCACGACGTCTGGTTGATCCAGCTTCCTACTAGAGGCAGTTGTGGTTGTCCATTATTTTAGTTATGGATTTAAACGTGTCTTTCTGTTTGCACAATCTCCTACCAAGAAGTCTTTCGAACAATAAAAGGTTACTTGGCAGATAATAAATAAATAATAAAAAATGTTATATTTCGTACCAAAAATACGAATAACAAATCAGATTTAATTATAGTGATATTCATAAATACGGTGGTCTTATCGCAGGTAGCGGTCTCTTCCAGACAGCCAAATAGGTGGTGAGAAAGAAATACTACAGCGTGTGGAACTGGGGTAGGAAACGGCGCGAGGAAAAAATTAGAAATATATATAATAATAAAAAACGCACGAGTTAAAAAAACATACACATTTAAATACATACATACATACAATGTAAGTAATATGAGACAATGGTGAGAAATATACTCTATTAATACATGAAGACAGCGACAGGGATAACACAGGTGTTAAGACATCAACACAGGTGTATTATAAATGGATATATCTAAAACACGATGGATAAAGAAAGGTAATGTTCCTTAAGACGTTTCTTAAAGATCGCTATGGTTTGCGCTTTCTGTACGGCTACAGGTAATGCAATCCATAGTCGAATTTCCGATACGGTGAAAGAGTACTCATAGGTTTTGTGACTGGAAAGGCAAGAGTTAATTTATTAGAGGAACGAAGGATAGACATATTTTACCAAGATAGAAAAAGAATCTATTAAATATGTAGGAGTAAATGGATTGATGTTAAAGAGGAGATGAAGAATATGAGAGTTCCGGCGTAATCTTATTGGAAGTCACTTTAACTTTCTGCGATATTCGGTGACGTAGAAATATTTGCGGACCCCGAAGATAAAACGAATGCGTAGATTTTGCATACGCTCCAGAGAAGAGAGGCCTTCGTTGAGACCGCAGTAGCAGACATCAGTGTAAACTAGAATAGGCAATAGAGAGGTTGCGCGAGAGATATTTAAGTATGAATTGGAAGAAAGCTACTAAGACGTCTTATAAAGCCTGCAGCACTGAAAATTTTCATACGTAATTCTTGTAACTGTACTTGTCATGAAAGAGATTGATCCAAGTGGATGCCTAGATTTTTGACAGACGCACAAAAACTTAGATATTGCTCCCAACAGTAATATTTGGTAGCCCATTCCAATTAATTTTGGAAATAAGATGGCCGGCATCTATCTATTATAGTTTGAGTTTTCGCAGGATTTAAATTTAGACCAAAACTTTGGCTCCACTCTAATATGCAGTCACTATTGCACTGGCTGATGGAGTTTGATAGCGAAAGCAAAGGGGTTCGTCCACAAATCTGCAAATCATCTGCATACATGGTAGGAGGAGGTTATATGTTGTGAAATAGAATTAATGAAAATAGAAAATAGGAGAGGTGACAGCACGCTACCCTTAAGGCACACCAACAGAAATAATATTCCAGAACGAAAATGTTTTATCTACTTTTATACGATCATAAAGTAAACTATGAAACCAATCGGTTGCCTTAGGCGATAAGTAAGACTTCATGATAACACTGCTTGATATTTGAGGTGCTTTTAATACTGTATATTAAAAGCACCACTAAAATCAAGCAGTGTTAACATGGTCAGATGTATGTTATCCATCCCACAAGCGAATGTCGTCAACGATTTTCACAAGTGCAGTGGTCGTGGTATGGCCCGGGCGAAACCCCGATTGGAAGGAAGGGCTCAGTAGAATGGGCGAATTGGGCGAAGACATTTGAACCGAGCAGATGGATACTCTTTGTAGTCTTCTTATAAGAGGAGACTAAAGAACAGGAGGAGTAGGGGCTCTTAGCACCTCTCTTTTAGGAAGAGGGGACAAAACAGAAAAAAAATTAGGCGGCGCTACTGCGCCACGGGCGAGGAGCGAGATAGGGAACCTCACCCCATTGCTTTGTCCCAAAGTAGGTGCGGTTGTCCTATAGTGTGGAACAACCCCATTTGTAGAGGAGTCCGGTCCCTTTGAGGGCTGACTAGCCGTCAAGGTGCCCTGATGATTTGTTGTTCCGGGGCACCTCACCAAAGGCGGCACTGATGGCACTCACAGCGATTTTTGTGGATATTCGGCTCTATGCTGCGAGCCCCACGCACCACTGGACCCTACCAAGGCCAGTAAAGGCGCGTAAATGCAATTCCCCAAGTCACAAAAAAAACAAAAGTTCCCCTTCATGGTTCAAGCCTTGTCGTGGCAGTGAGGCTCAATAGCCTGGGGCGAACCCAAGCGAGGCCAATTGAACGGAGGAGGATGCTCTTTGCATCCCTCTTATAAGAATAGGGCGCTAAAGACCACGAGGAGGCGCTATTGCGTACAGGGCAAGAGGCCACGAGGGGAGCCATGTACCATTGCACTGTACCATAGGTGGTGGCGTTGTGGTGTGGTGCGAGAAAACACCTCTGTAGATGTGGTGATCGGGCCTACGAGACGGCCTAGCTGACGAGGTGCCCTGATGATTTGTTGTTCCGGGGCATCTCCCCAACGTCGGCCCTGATGACACTCGCGGTTGTTTTAGCAGGTATTCGGCACTATATTGTGCTGCGAGCGCGACACATTAGCAGAGAGGTATAATTAATTATAGTCGTGACATGCGTGCAAGCAAAAATTAAGCGACTTGCACCCGCTTAAACACAAGTGAAGCAAACATCGATCCTTTAGTGTGTTTAGTTTTTGTTAAAACAGCTGTTATATCATGAAGCATTTTATTCAAAATAGGATCAATATAAATAGGATTATTATCAATCAGTGAACGTCACAGTATTCTATGATGCGCCAGGTCAACCCCAGGCCACACCTGAGAGGAACCGGCGAAACGTACTCATATTACAAAGTATTATAATTATGACCATGCTAGGATTGGCCCCACATGTATGGGGGAAGGTTCCTAGAATGATTTGCATGTAACCCATGGCATATGGACACTGAACATCTGCCAGTGTTACTAACGAACACCGTATCAATCACCTGCCATTAAAGTTTTTATTTTCGAAACGCAGGTGCTTCTGTATCTTAGCGTTAGGTGTTATGGTGTTTTTATAGAATTATATGTCAAATGTTATGCGACCCAATGGTCACATGTACTTGATTAGCACAATCAATGATATTATGTCTAAATATGTGTATAAAACTGTGAGCTGACAAAGCCGAGTCGCCTGTGTGTAGGTACTTGAGGTTTGGTACAGATGTTCCTTCCACGATGTAGTACGAGTACATAATGTGAAAGAGGTTTATGAAAAATACAGATGTGCATAAACTTTAAAGGATTGCGCACGATTTTCCGGGACCACATCACCAGCTCCTGGCTAAACCAGCAGTACACCCGCGTCGAGGGTATCGCCTTTCGAACGAATAAAAATTTTATAAATCTGATTACCACAACGTAATCATACGTACAAATACTTAACAAATATGAAGTCGGTTAAAATCAAAATGTATTTCAGCCCGTATGGCTTCAACTTACCATAGTATCCCCATTAATACTAATGTAATTGAGCTTCGAACCAATTAGGTCAGTTTGTTACTGAGATGAATCGCCATAAGCATTAAACCATTGTTATGTTGTTCCTCAAGGTCGCGCATGTACAATACCACTTCTGTCGTCTGATAATACACCATAAAAATTGTGAAAACTTTATGGCGTAAGGGATTTTATTCTTTACAATTATGTACATAAGGCTTATTTCTCAATTATTTACTCCCGTTCAATAGAACTGAGGGTAATCGTGATTGGTTTAGCGTAAGCGTAAGTAATATCCGATAGGAAAGCCGATTAATGTACTAAAGTATTTACAAATACAACTTTGTATCAATTTTTACAACAGCAACAACACACCTTCACGCCATTTACCTAATGGGATAGGCAGAGAGAACGGAGCGCCACATGCGCTCTTCATATAAACACGCCGGTTGCGATGACTCGAGTCTTGACACCGCTTTCGGACAGCACCATCAATGTTTTAATAATTTGGTAAGGTTGTGCGGCATCTAGCATGAAACTATCCTCTTCATGGAAGAAGTTCTTGTAAAATCTCATGATTCTACGAAGAGTCATGCATAGCAATTATTAACGTAATTGGGCCGGCCCCGGTTGTGCTGATCCAATTTTTTTGTTTATTATGACGTAAACTGAACATTTTATTTAACAGACTACTGATAGGAAGAGATATTGCTGCATGCTGCATAGGAGCGATCTTCAGCGTCGCTTCTTGTGCGGTTTGTGTGCGGAGACGGAGGGCAACGCATCGGTGTACTAATTATGTGAATGTTCATGGGCGTCTTATCTTGGAAAGACCTTCATCCATAAACACCATTTGAAGGCTATTGTTTAATTCGTCAGGTTTCAGGTGGCATTTGCTATCACAAAGAGTCATAGTGCGAAAATATCCCCGGCGTCGATCCACTTTTCAGACAGACACGACAATTTTAAATAGGTCGTAATAAATATTAATTTACGAAATGTTTAATTAGGTACGCAACTCTTTTTACTTATAAATAATTATGTTTTCAGAATAAATAATATCCAGACAGTGTCTCGAAAACAAAACCTTTTTCTCGTATTACTTTCTGATTGGTTTGGTACAATACAATAAAGGTGTCAGATGAGTCTAGATTACTTAACAAATTATTAATCTAGAATTACCTATTGTCTACATTCTAGATTATAGATACCGTATTAAAAGTGATTATGAAATCTTCCATCTAGAATTTCTATGTTTCTTTGTGTTTTATATGTGAGAAAATCGTCGTCGCGTCGGCACACGGCGTGTGGGGAATCTGAATTCCATATTGGAACAACCTACCTCACAGTAGAAGACCACAGCTCCCTTGATGGGATGTGGTGACCAGGGTACGTTGGCTAAGTTTACTTCGGCCCCCCTCCATGGCTCAAGGCGCTTCTGCGCACGGAGCAAGGGGCGAGGATGGGAACCTCACCTCATTGCAGTGTCCCAAAGTTGGTGGGGTTGTCCTGTAGTACGGGGCAACCCCATCTGTGGATGTGGAGTTGGTCCCTTAGGGGGCCGACTTGCCATCGAGGTGCCCCGATGATTTGTTGTTCCTGCCCCGGAACCTCACCAAGGGCGGCACTGATGGCACTCGCGGTGGTTTTTGTGGGTATTCGGCACTATCATGTGCCACAAGTCCCACACACCACTGGACCCCACATAGGGCCGGTGAAGGCACGTAAAAGCGTTTCCCCGCGTCAACAAAAAAAAAAAGTTTCATCTCGCCCACAGGCCCGAGTTGGTCCACATTCATGGAAGCCAGATTAGCCTAAGCCACAGGAGAGCCGTCCGGCTCGCTAGAATGTATTGGTTTTACCATGACACGCCAGAAATGATCGCTGATGAAACGAATTTCGTATTAGTTGTCGAATTTGGACGAGTCACCGATTTTCCCACTACCCACATGTCAAATATCATCGTGTCCTTTTATAATCTTATAAGAATTGACCTTTACCCGTAACCCTTTTTAAACTATGTAGTAACGTTTCACTTAAAAAAGTGACTGAAGTGACACTTTTTCATAACCAGCATCGCACAAGTAGTTCCATAATTTTGTAGGGTTGAATAGAGTCGCAATCCGGTTACAATAAATTATTTGCTAAAAGGTTGTCTAGACGTACGTCTGCGAGGGTGCGAGGGGGTTTCCGTAGCCACAGCCCTTGACGTGCGTAACTAACATCACTCCTGAACATATCTTATCACAGGGCGCCGAAAAGACTGGCCATTTCAAATGAGTATTGCGTTAAAAGAATCATATAATTTTATAAGTTATAACTTGATTGCGTGTATGTTGTAGTGATGTAATTAAATTAAATGAAAACCGTGTGTGTAATCACCGAGCGGACATGTGACTAGGAGACTGAAGAGTAAGAGAAAACTTGAACGCGGTAACGACACGCTGGTGTTACGCTCGATCGTTTATTGTATGACACACACGGTTTTACTCACTTTTTGCATTCCTGTATATAAATCGTTTCATAAGGAGTAAACTCCAATAATAATACTGTTCGTGGCAGCTTGTTTGTTGTGCGCTTGTTACATTGCATCCGAATCAGGCCACCACTAGTGAGGTACGTCTCACGTACACCACACCGGTTTAGTTTTCGTGCTCTGTGTTTCCAGTAACACATACTGGGGAAGGACGGCAAAACATGACAGTTTGCATGTTTTAAAAAAGATGATTGCACACTTAAGAGGAACACGTGGGTGATTATAAATAGAAATGTTGGCGGGACTTCGAGTTCAAAGTCTTATCTGAGACGCTACTGGTGGGAAGTGGGTTAGTAGCGCCCGCTCTCGCCCGTGCACACGGACTAACGAATTATATAATATTTACCGGCTTATATAAGCGGTACACTGTTTTGTCATTGATTTTCTCTCCGGAAACGGAAGTCTAATGGAATGGCGTTAATTATCCTAGGTGTCGTTTACCCGACTGCAAAGGGAGGGTAATGTTTAGCGGAGTGAATGTTTTTGTAGTATAGACATTATATTATGAATGTCCGTCTGTTACGCTATTATGGCTTAAAATTTGGACGGATTTTAAACATAGGATAATTTTTGTCTTTGTGGTACCGACCGACAATATGAAAATACAGTGAATAGTGTGAAAGTTTGGATATAGATCACGTACCCAGATGTTACGATATACATCACGTACCCAGATGTTACGATATAGATCACGTACCCAGATGTTACGATATAGATCACGTACCCAGATGTTACGATATAGATCACGTACCCAGATGTTACGATCCCAGATGTTACGATATAGATCACGTACCCAGATGTTACGATATAGATCACGTACCCAGATGTTACGATATAGATCACGTACCCGGACGTTACGATATAGATCACGTACCCAGATGTTACGATATAGATCACGTACCCAGATGTTACGATATAGATCACGTACCCAGATGTTACGATATAGATCACGTACCCAGACGTTACGATATAGATCACGTACCCAGATGTTACGATATAGATCACGTACCCAGACGTTACGATATAGATCACGTACCCAGATGTTACGCGGGCGAAAGCATTAGGACTGCCTGGTACTGTATATATTATCTATAAATCATTTTGTTCATCCGTTGTTCCTTTATTACGAATGATTTCAATGTTGCTGGACAAAGACATGAAGGTACACTTCTTACTCTCGTAACGGCTTCCACTGCAGGAGGTACCTCTCGTTCATGTTATACCTGTAGCAAGCTACGCTGAAGCGTTTCGTACCCCCCCCCCACCCCTAATGGACCACAGTAAATTCGCACACCACACAACAAGTGCCAGTATCACCCTGTAACGGTTACGTAAGAGCGAGAGGTGCCTCCGCGGCCGCGTCATCCTCGTCAGCAGTAGTGACACCTGTTTCCAAATGTAATAGGGGATCAAAGATTCTTTAACACATCAAACGCTACTTTTTGCATGGATTGTTACTCATAGGGCAAAAACCGATGGCTGTCCGAGCAGGCAACGGGATTGTGCCCCATATGGCATGTAACGCAAGTCGTGCCATGTGTTACACTTGGTTACGTCTGGCAGTTGGCTCGAGCACGGCCGAGTACGGATATATTGTACTGGCGTGGTGTTTACGCATGACCTTGTTAATTAGCTATCATTGAGTCTGCGTAATATGAAATGTTTCCCAACACAATATAAATAATCATACGATTATTTATATGAATAGTAGTCTGCAAATATATATCTATGAGCATAGTGCTTACAGATATATATTAGTAGACTATGTCTGGCTGCTAAACTACTTAATTAGAACTGCGCAATTAAGGAAAGCCGGCGGTACCACATATACTGAAATGGATTTTATATATTCAATTTGTTTTGACATTTCTTTATCAAGTGCTAGCATCAACGTGGCATTTCACCCACGTAACTCTCCGGTCCTATTATTCATAGCGTCATGGTATATAAGCCCTATAGCCTGCCTCGATTAGAGAACTATTCAACACAACAATATTTTTTTAATTCGGGCCTTTAGTTCCTGAGATTAACGCGTTAAAACAAACAAACGATCAAGTTCTTCAGCTTTATGTTATTAGTATAGATATAAGAGTCAACATTTAAACCAAAGTCGTTAGGGTTTTTTTGTGAAAGAATAACACATACGCTGTCGTGTTTCGTGCGGTTTTTGAGTAGCCAATTGGAGGAGAGGAGGAAAGAAGAGCATCAGCGTGACAATAATGCGAACATTAATGGGCGTCGGTAGCAGCCAAAAAGTTCTGACTGCTGGTTCGCCCCTCTACACTATAAAATATGTGTACAAGCTTTCGCATTAGCTTTATTAATATCATAATATTAATAAAGCGAATCATCATCACGAGTGAGCTTGAATCTATTCAATTGACTGCATAACACTTTGGCAAGGAAGAGAATTCTGGCCAATTGAAATATCCGAATTGCAAATTACGTATCAGCAAAGTCCTATAGATGACAGTGAAAGCGAAACGGAAACTCGGCCAGTAGTTCAATGCATACTTTGTCTGCTACCCTTGTCAGTCAGTCAGTCAGTTTTCTGTAACAAAAACAAGAGAGCAAAGGAAGACTTTGACGACTGTCGACGTACAATTGTTATGCTGATGTGTTCCCCTCCTACCTTCGCATGGGCCACCGGCACCTCACAAACATGTGCTGTTTGTGAGTTTCCGTGGCCACGCACACAAAGGTTTCACTGCACGGGTGTATCTGAGGGGTTATATGAGCGAGAGGTGCTTCCACGGCCGTGCCGGTCCAATAGTGCTGCAATGCAGTGTGGTATTTCTTATAATATTTAAGCCCCCAGTACACCAGCGGCCGCTCCGAATCTTTTGTATCAGCCACTTTCGCTAAAAAAACGGGGACTTGGTAACATAATAAATGTTGTTTAATTTTGATTTTATAGTGAAACAGGAATAAAGTGTAACACTATGAATCTGTAATAAGAAAAACCTGTTTAAGTGTTAATAACTTTTACTGCCAATAAGGTTTAGACGGCCATAAAAATACGCTTTGCCCTCTTGCCGTCTCTGTCCCTTTAGGCAAAGTAGCTGCAACAGGAATTAAAAATACCAGATAATTGAAATCCCTCCCACATCCAAACGGATGGCCCTAATACGTAAACAAAGTGTTGGCAACCAGGAAGCGTGTTCGTATGCCACATTTATTGGAAACATCAAAGCAGTGGAGTCAGGACTAAGGACCACATCAATAAAGCTTTAATCACCGCCACTCGCGTCAGATCACGCGCCAGATATGTCACACATAATACTCTATTTCTTAATCTGGGTGAACCAAAACGGAAATAAGGACTTGATTTTTTTAAACATATTTTACGCGATTGCATCAAAAGGAAGGAGGGTAACGTTCTTCGAGGGTATGTATGTATGTATGTATTAGATTATCTTGCCTGAACGATTTGAAGAATTTTAATGTAGGAGGTGTTGTTAGATTCGTCTTTACAACGCGAGGTACTGGGTACATTAATATATATGTTAAGCAGACGGGTTTTTTGATTTTCATTTTTTTGCGACACAACTATCAAAAATAATCAAAAATCTGTCCATTATTGTTTATTATTATTTAGCAGTAGCTAATTTCAGTGTGCGTTTTATTGCGAATACTATAATGACGAGGAATGAGGAGGCATTCGTTTAGTACAGTTTATGAGTTTCCTATGGCTTAACCGTAATGACCGCCTGCCGTTATAACATGTGCAAGTGATTGAAGCTGACGTTATTTATCTCTAACGCTTTAAACGCTATCTTTAACGCTGCGTCCTCATTTGCATAAATCATTAACAGAAACCACTAAGACATGAACCGAAGTAGGTAGGTATAGGTCACGCAATACAATTTAGAGCTCCTGGCGAATGAAATCGGTTGCGTCTATAAATCAAATGACCAATTTATTTGGCAGATGCCACCTCCCGCATCGCGCTTCATCTCTTCAGTCACACGCTATCTACAAAACTTAAAAATACTACTGTGGATTTGAATACCCAGTTATGTTTTTGAAGTGAACACTTTTGAACTCGCGACCGTGTTACCAACACCACGTCTAGCGCATACTACATATTAGAGTATATGTTATAAAAACAGTCTTATAGTATATTATTAAAAAACTATGATTACTTGTTTACCCCTATAAAATAAAACTATGATTACTTGTTTACCCCTATAATATAAAACTATGATTACTTGTTTACCCCTATAATATAAAACTATGATTACTTGTTTACTCCTATAATATAAAACTATGATTACTTGTTTACCCCTATAATATAATATAAAAAGATGTGAGCAGGTACAGATGGTGCTGATCAAGATATGAAAATTATTTTCAAGGGTAAGTTAAGTATTTTTCAAAATACAATAAGATCGACGCTCCCAGGTGCCACTGTTTTTTTTAATGGACAGTGCCTAATACTGACCAACAAGTTGGTCACCGCGCTATGCATGTCCGAGTGCATTACCTCACGGCCGGAGTGCGTCACTCAGCTAATCCGTCAATAAGCCGATAAGTGGCGTCCTCTCACGCCGCCATTTGGCCCTAATAAAACTCCACGCCAATGACGATTGGAAGCTTTCGACAAATACAGTAGGGAAGTTTTTAACTTCAAATATTCTGTTTGCACATGAAATTATACTGAAACAAATGTTTCCTTAATAAAATCCACGTCTCCACTCCAAAACTTTACTGCCTTTCTTATAAGACGAA
>JAFELO010000301.1:577108-596606 GCA_017140195.1 Eumaeus atala
CCCCCCCCCCAATGGGCAACCGGCTACTCACAAGCCAAATACTCTCGGGATGCGCCTGTCCATCTGCGGGAGAATGGGGGGCCGGACTCCCTTTCGACCCCAAAGCTAGTCTCGTCGCCCGACGACCACTCATAGCAATCCGATGAAGCTGTGTTGGGCTTCCCTTCGCTTCCACAGCACAAGTTGAGGTCCGACAGAAGAACAGGTACGTTATCGGAAGTACAATGATACAGGGTCCGTGCAGATGACTTGACAAAGTGTTTATTATCTTACACGGGACGAGTTGTTGCAGACGCGACCAGATAAACCAATCGATAGCTTTAGTCTTTGACATTCTGAGGCCTGTCTCCCTGTCCCACAACATACGCAAGGATTTTCTTTCAATACAAGACCTTAGTGGAAGAGAACCAGCATGCTATCAGCGAGGGAGCGGTTCAACCGTATCTATTATCTTTTTAAAGTTAATCTTAGAAATCGACAGCAGTATATATACGCATAGTTATCCAGTTGCTGCACGGGTTATGACTGCCTTTTTGGGTGTAGTTATCAAAATACTCTTTTCCAATCTACTGGCAAACATCGAGTATTAGCCAGAATGCTCACAAACTTTGTCAGAGGAGACGTAAATCCACTTGCACCTGAGTAAGGTACGCCTACGAAAAAGGTTGGTTTCTGCATTTAAAGTTAACAGAAATAGAGGGGTCCCGAAATTGAAATTACAACAACTCCAGTTCCCTAATGGGGTCGGCAGAGAGATATTTAAATTACGTTGATGAAAAAAAAAAGTGGAACTTACAAAGTTAAAGATAGATTGTAAAGTTCGCTATTCATTAAACTTTTCGGGCTGTCGATGATTACAAACAAGAAGCAATTTATGAGGTAATTGAAACACCTTGCCATAAATATTGTAACAAGAAAAAAAATAATTAAAGTTTAACACACAAGTATATCACAATAAAAAATTTAAAGTTTAACACACAAGTATATCACAATAAAAAATTTAGAGTTTAACACACGAGTATATCACAATAAAAAATTTAAAGTTTAACACACAAGTATATCACAATAAAAAATTTAAAGTTTAACACACTAGTATATCACAATAAAAAATTTAAAAAGCTCATTCGAAGTGAGCTCCATTGGCCGGAATACAGTGGCTTAAACGTTGAGTTCATTCAATAGACGCACGCACTCAATCCGTGGGGAAATTCTTCACTGCCAATCGTATGGATTGTTTTAGGGACTCCATTTTCATGGCGTTTGGAGCAAGCTGTACTCTGTAAAACAAGAAATCATCCAGAGGATTAAAGTCGGGACTACACGACGGCCAGTCTTCAGCTCTGATGAAGTCCGAGACGTTCGCTTCCAACCAAGACTGCGTGGACTGAGCTTAATGGCCCGGCGCCGAATCCTGCTGGAAGGACCATACTTGGTTATTGAAGATGTTGTTATTAAGTTAAAAAAAATCTCCTCCATTTACAAAATTTTTCTGTCACTTCCCTTTGCGTACTGCTTCACTAGTTGTTTCGATTTGACCACGTTATTTCTTGACGGACAAAAATCATTCCTTAGAATACGCGACATGGTACCAGGTGCTATCTTCATTTCCGGAGATCTTTTGCTTCACGACGGTATTTCTTCGAATTCTTTCCCTCACTCTGCTGAGCACCTTTTTCGTACGAACACTACGTGGACGGCCAGATCTTTCTCTCTCACAAGCAGAGCAAGTCTCAATGTACCCATTAATAGCTCGGTACACAAACATTTGACCAGTACCAAGTGTGTGGAGAATTTCCGACATGGCATTTGGCTCCATACCTACTTTATGTAATACAATCATAGAGATTCTGTTCTCTTTATCACCCCACTCCATTTTAATATCGCAAAATATTGTACAGTGTGTTGGCGCCAAGATGTGAAAACACAATTAACAATCGTATAAAAATGACAGATTCTAAATTCATGTGTAATATTTTTTATTTTTAATTGTAACTGTGTACATAGCAGCGTGTACTAAACACGAACTTTTGATTAAGCTTAGGAAAGAAGGGTTCCTTGCAGTCGGATAAATACTAAAAAGTATATATGGGCACTTTTTAGTTTGCCTAGTCATCCACTTTATTGAGCAATAAACAATTTTGAAGTAGATGAGATAATTTTCTGCGAGTGAATCTTGAATTTATGAAGTGAAGAGATTTTCATAAACCTCATTCTCCCGGGCGGACCGACCTTATTCAGGAGCAATGAAAATATTTCTTAAAAAGCAGAGATATAAATATTCCAAGCTCGAAACGATGTGGTGAAGTTGTTGCTACGCAATTTTGCTGTCTGGACACAAGTAGTCGCTCCTCAAAATCAAGTGTTATGTATAATTAGAGGGTTTCATACTATGAACATTTACAGCCAACGGTATCGGCCGCCTCTCCATATCACAACTACTTTGCAATTACAATCTATAAGGCGATCTTCTATTACTTGTAAGCTTGTCCTTGTTATGAGGGTAAATTGAAAAGTCTTCGGACTAAGCAAGACAATAAACACATACTAAATCAGTTATATTTTTATTTTTCTACATAATCACCATCAAGTTCGATGCACTTTTGTCACCTTCCGTTTAAAGCATTTAGACTGTAGAAAAAATGATTCTTCCTTAGAGTCAAAATATACGTCTACTACTGCTTGGACCTCGTCGTATGTAAAAAATCTTTGCCCATACAAGTGCTTTTTTAGGTTAGGGAACAGAAAGAAGTCTGTCGGTGTTAGACCAGGTAAATAACACGGATGTGGTAATAGCTCAAAGCCACAATTGTAAATTTCAGCCATTGATTGCACAGAGGTGTGAACACGGACGTTATCTTGATACTGAAGCCATTATTACCTTATTTGCCCAAAAAAATCGCCTTAGCCTTTTTATGGGGTGGTGAACCAGGTCTACTCCACTCTTTCGATTGTTGTTTTGTTTCTGGCGTACAGTAATGAACTCATGTTTCGTCCATTGTAACAAATCGATTCAAAAAATCATCTGCATCGGCTTCAAATAACTCCAAAACAGTCACGTGAAATAGCCAATCGCCTCCTATTTGTTCAGCTGAAAACAGTCGCGGAACCCACCTCTCAGACACCTTGTGGAAGGCCAATTCGTTGACTATGATGTTTTGAGTTCGTTCTTAAGAGAGCCAAGATGAACTTGGCTATCTCTCAAATTTTTAATCGGTGGTCTCCCATAATTAAATCAAGTACTTTTTAAATATTTTCGACAGTAGTGGACGTCAAAGGCCTTCCAGAGCGGGGTTCATCTTTCACACTCCTTGAATTCTGCTATCCATTTCTTGACGGATCAATAAGGCAGAGCAGAATCTCCTAAAGTACTGACCATATCATGATGAATGACTTTCGGTGATATATAGCCCCTTCTTATGGAGGTGCTTATTGACGGCACGCTGCGCGATTTTCTTCACTCGCAGAAGCTATGTACCATTGCCTTGTTAAAAAAATTATAAAATCACTACTAATTTAAAACTTCACACAATTAACTTGTCTGAGCTGAACTAATTAATGTGGGTAGATTTTTAGAATTGAATGGACCTGTCTTATGCCTAGTACTTTTCAATCCACCGAGTAGTTGGACTTCGTTTTAATTAATACTATTGTATTATTTTACCCAAACGTGATAACCAGCAAACCCCTGTCTTTAACTAAAAATTAAGAACTTTCGGGATCTTAATAATTCACCAGTTTTTGTAGCATGACAATGGGTTTCCCATTAAAGATTTTTTTGTCATCTGCCACTTAAGTTTCTAATAAGCTTACCAGGACATGTGAAACTGGTTTGCCTGAGTCTACAAAAGAAAAGAACAGTAATTAAAGTAAACGAACTCCCAGCCAGAGCTATCAGCGGTTGGCCTAGGCAATGGAGCCCCCTAAAAGGTCATTCATGTTGTTTTATATTGTTTGAATTAGAAGATAACGGGGATATCTAACGCTTTAATGTAAAATTGTGAGAACATGTATTATATATTCGCATCAACAGTAAGATAACATGACAAGGACTATCACCAGCATCACCCCTAAGAGGTCCACTGGGAGTAGCCTGCGATGGTGGTTCTGATCATCTCGGACCGGCTACTGGAAGGAGGTCGCATTCCACCATTCGCATTATACTACTAGAATATTAGAATTTATTCAGTACCACTATTTTTGCCAAACCAGTCAACAACATGTGACCTTATGTGACCCCATGTGACATGTGATACATAAGGAATATTTTTAACCGACTAAGATAAAGTTGTGTAATTTTTTTATTAACAATAGAGTAGCCGCGGGCAAAAGCTAGTAAACTAAATAACTTCGAATTAAATTGATAGGCAAAACTCCAGTCTGCTCAATATTTAAAATACCAGTAATTATATAATAATAATTATAACATCTGTGTATATCACACCACGTTAGCCTAGCCCCGTGCTAAGTAAGGACCGTAAGGACTTGTTTTACGGATACTAGACAACGGAAATATATTTTATATATCTCTATAAGTTTATGAAATGCTATATACTTACGACTTTTATTATAGAAATACATATAACACATACATAATACATAATTTTTACATTGACAAATTTTTCCTACACTAAGACTTTCCTCGGGAATCGATTTATATGGATAAATCGATTTCCTCAACCCTGGGTTCCCTGAATCGATGGCGTGAAAACCGCCTTAAAAGCAAATCAGTAGATTTTGAGAAAATCGAATACAGACACACATCTTTTGGTGACTTTGTTTTATAATATTTACCAGAGATCCACCCCGGCTTCGTCCTTAAATAACAGGGGACAAAATAGACAATAAACTTTTATGGGAATCGCTCTATTCAAGACAGGAAATAGCTCGAAAATCCATTAAGTAGATTTTAATAAAATCGATTGCATACATACAAACATTTCTTGCGGTCTTTGTTTTACATATAAGATTTGTTTTACATACATATAAATCATATAAAATAGATACACAGTGTCGCTCGTTGCGACCTAATATGTGTGTGCGTAATGCATATATATACACACACACACACACACACATGCACTCGAAATATATGATCATCCTTCTGGCACAGTCAGGTAAATGTACACATTACACAGCTTTATGTTTCAATTTACTAATGGACGACGATGTGAAGTTTATCTTTTTCGTAGGGCTTATTATTTAGTAGCTGGCAGTTCTAACAGTTGAAGCAGTCCTTCCCGGCTTCGTACGGATATTTCGCGAAATATGGCAAGAGATCAATGATTTAAAAAATATAAAAATTATAACTTTTAATTTCGGCCTCTTTTTAAACGTCTCCGTGGCAAACAAATGAAACAAAATCTATTTGATAAAAAGTGCATTTTGAGACAGCTAGTTAATAATGATTTCTGCAGCTATATACCGAAGTGGGAATATAATATCAAAATAAGTCCTTATTTTAACATTATATTACCACTCCGGTCACATCGTCGACGTGTTCGATATGATCGAAACGTTTTACAAAGTGTCTATGTTCATCACTAGATACTCTGGGATTTTAATAGAAAAACACTTTTTGCAATCGGTCCAGTAGTTTCGGAGTCTATTCAAAGCAAACCAACAAACAATAAAATGTTTCCTCTTTATAATATTAGTATAAACTAACAAAGTCTTTTATATGTCGTTTAAAACTATATTCTCCTATCTCTATCTTTGTATACCTTTGTAAGTTTGGTGTCTGTGGTTCGCCCTTGTGAACAGACGTTCTACGAATACTCCAGGTATGTGTGCCTATTCCCATTCAACAGATGGAACCAAGACAGACAGATTAATCACATACAAGCTTATAATATAAAAATGTGAACGAAACCCTAAAAAAGACTGTCGAATTGGCGACCACATTTGTGGCTGGTCCGAAAATGGACTTCAACAATGTCATTGTTCTGTTTAATACACTTCCAATGTCTTAATACAACTGACCTTTTATGGAATCCAGTTTTATTTAGTGCGACCTCTATCCTTTTCAATCCATATAATCGATGATAATTGTTACTTCTTTTTTGACGCGATAATGTCTCGTAAAGCGACAACGCTGCATGCACGAAAAAGTATGACGCAGTAACGTTCCGAATGGGCGGAGCCTGCGAGGAACGGAACGTAACAAGTCGTCTCCTTCGCTCCATCGGGCGATGCGATCATAGGACAATTAAACAACCGTTATCGCGTAAAATTATGGCGTCCGTAAACCGACTTACAGAGTTCCAGTTTTACTTAATTATCTGTTTCATTTTTTATGAGCTTTTATTTATCATCATCACGTGGAGACAAAGCTGATGATGATAGCCTTGCTACTTCTTCATTGAAGCCCTGCAGATCAGATTTTTACTTGAATGCGTTAGAAAGAAGATAATGTTTTTCGAGCGTATGTATGTAGATTTATGTTCTCTCCTACAGCCTCAATTGATCGACGGAATATTTTGACGTAGGAAGGGTTGCTATACTCGTATCAATACCGGGAACATTACTAAAGTAACAAAAGGATTTTATCCAAAACAAAGAAATATTTAATTTCACTTCAAAATATATTTTAAGCTACTTCTTAAGAACTGCTGTAGTTAGTAGTAAAAACTCCCAATGTCTAGTGTTTCCGTAACTAATTACAATATTATATTACCAGGTCATCTGTCGACTTAATATTCATAGACTAAAGTTACTGACATCCCTAGCGATATATCTATTTAGTGATAGTTGTAAAACGAGGGACAAATTGTATACAGAAACCCACCTCGCGTATCGCCTGATTCCCAGGCGAAAACCGCATAAAAATTCGCCTAGTATATTTCGATAAAACTCACATGCAGATTTTTGGGAACTTTTGTTTTATAATATGTATCTTCATCATTATCCCTTATCGGTCCACTGCTGGACATAGGCCTCTTTCAATGAACGCCACGACGACCGATCTCCTGCTATTCGCATAATAATATGTATTAGATAACATAAAATTGAATGGTTCTATAGTTTGTTTTGACGGGCTTATTTTCAAAGCTGCCGGTTCGAGTCGGAAAATCTTTCACTGTAAGGTAGCCCAGTCCTTCACGAAGTCTATAGGCCATATACCATAACGCTATGAACAATAGAAGCGAATTATAAATGTTATGCGAGCAAATTGCAAATTATTGCGTTTTGTGCTCCGTCAGTCACATCACACATGGATGAGAGTGTCGTCCAAAGCCGAGACGTGGACGGTGCTCCTGTCGCGTGGGGTCACGTGTTGCTTGTGTATCATCACCATAGCCAGTCGGACACTTTCCACTGCTGGACGCAGACCTCCTGCATAGAGCATCATATTAATTATATTAGAATACCGTTAAGTATATACCCTCAGCTTATTATCATGCGAGTGATTTTGATGTGAGTGTAAATGAAATCTCAGTAAATACATGTGCCGTTCGGAGGTGCGGCGGCTTTATTGATTTCCACTTGGTATCGGCTTGTCCGCCATATTGTACAGCCTATAGATAGCTCTCGAACTTATTCACAAGTACCCTTATCTATATGTTGGCACAGCATATTAATATCATATTCACATGCGACGGGTGAGTTCTGAAGTTTGAACTCCGCCTCTCATCAAGTCGACCTCTAGTTTTGAAGTTTGAAACTATATCAACTCAAACTCTGGTCTCCAATGTGTGCCAAAATAAATTTCAGGTAATATTTCTTCGTTGAAAATTCTGACACATGCGACCTCTAGCAGCTGTAGCTTCGAGAAGCCGATTTCGAATGTACCTATTTATAAATCCTGATAAATTTGGAGCGTTTAAATTCTATAATATCCTTTTATATTGTAAGTCATTCCTGATTGAAGCGAAAGAAATTGGAGAATCCCGAAAGTCCGTGTGTCGTTGTCATAGCACTTTTTACCATTTAAAGAAGAAATGGGAAACTAATTAGAAACCTCCATATCATTTACAAACTAATAATTAGACTTCAACTATTATTACGATCTGAAGGACTTGAAAAATATACATACATAAAAAAACTACCTCATTTTGTAGCGGTTTATAAAATACTCCTATAATCGAAACTTTGGGAAAGGTTTAGTTAAATTAAAAGCGTTCTAAATATTTCATATAAAAAGGACCTTGAGCATAGGGAGGTGTTATCATTAAATGAACTGCAATTATCATTTCTATGCAGATGACGCGCAAGTGTATATCTCCTGCCATCCATCTGAAACGCAATCTATAAATTGAACGATGATCTTAGCCGTATAGTATTATGGTCTGGGAAGAATAGTCTACTTTTAAATCCCTATAAGTCCAAATATATGATCTGTGGCACAAAATCTCAATTGTCATAATTAAATCTGTTAAATAATGTTCAATTTATGGACCAGCCTTTGGAAAGAGCATGGAAAGCACGCAATCTCGGATTAAAAATGGACTGTGCGCTGAGAGTTGAGAGCAATATAATAGGTTTATTAAGGGAGTGTTACTACCGCCTGAAAATCCTTTATAATGTGAGACAGCACATTGGGGTAACTACGCATCCGCTTTGCTGGGTCACTAACACTGTCAAAGTTAGATTACACAGATACTGTATATGGACCACGTTTAACTGGCAGGACACAGCGGCTAGTACAAAGGATCCAGATTGCCTGAGCTCGCTGCTGTCGACATACCATTTAGAGAACGTGTTATGTCCTATTTAAATGAACACTATACTAAGAATGAAACACCGGCGTAAGTACCATTTAGCAAGTCTTCTTTTTGGTGTCTTGGGGCGTGGGGAGGCGACATATTTATATCGTATTCCGCTGCCTAGTGCTGGAATAATACACCACCAATTAGAAATTTAAGAACTTTAATGCGTTCAGAAGAAAGTTAAAAGACAACATGTTACAAAATCAACAAAGCCCTGAAAATTTTGTCACTGATTCAAGTATTCTTTAATAAACAAACTATGTATATTTGGTATATATTATATATTATACCACTGGGACTCTGGATTTATGTTTGTATTCTATACTGATCGGTGCTCCGCACGCTTACTGGATTCTTTTTACCGGAATATTTTTTGTTTGTTTCCTGTTTAACTTGCATTGCGTTTTATTTGTACACAAACTTGTCTGACGTTTGTGTTAAAAAGTTGTCAAACATTAAATTTTGCCAGTCTGTCAACAAAATGTTAATAGTTTGTGTCATATTGAGTAACGGTTTATAATTTGTGTCATATTGAGTAAGTTTAGTCTTGGCGTATCCGTGTGGTCACCTGATGGTTCAAGCGGAAGATCGCCGCTGACAGCACAGCCAGCGGTGTCGAGCTTGAGACTATTTCTGCAAGGTCCACTTAAATTTAGAAATGTTTATCTTTGTTTTTTATGTACTGTGTATATATGTAGATTTTTGCAGAATAAATGATTATTTATATATTTATTTAAATGTTTGCGGGTTAAGGTTTGTTGCTGTGAGTGAGGGACTCCTACGAATTCGGGCTTGAAACGGAATTTTTCAACGTATTCTTTAAGAAGTGAAATTAAATAAAAATGTTTTTATTCATAATAGAATTATAAAAAACACATGATGAACATTAGCAAATAAATATACCACCGGTTCAATGTTCACACTTCCGACGTTTCGTTTACTTTACAACAGACATGTCCGGTGGCCACCAGCTTATAGCTTTCGCTATAAGTCATATTTTATTGCAGTCTGTTGAAACACTACACCTTCCAGTTTATAATCAGCCCCTTCTCTGCCCAGACAACTAGATACAATAGTTATAATATCTGAATACGATACATGGGAAAAGTTACCTGCTCAAGTAGCTCCTTTTTTACAGAATAGGGGGACAAACGAGCAACGAGATCTTTTTACAACTACCGACGCCTATGAACATCCACATAATTACTATGCCTATGCGCGGTCTCCTCTTCCTTTGGGGGGCCAAATGGCCACCGGCTACTCACAAACCGCACGAAACGCAACACTGAAGTAGTCACTGTACGGTGGTATTATGTGAGCGAGAGATACCTCCCCGGTCAGGCCGGCCCAATTCCGTTGCATAGGCGTGGGGCATCCTGCAGCATGGCACTACCTCTTCCTAAAATCACTTCAAACATTAAGTAGATAAAAATGTACCGCACGCAAAACGCAGTAACGGTCCAAAACGCGACAACACACGTCTCCTTAAATATACTCAGTGTGACTCGAATTATCAATTCGCGTATGTTAAAATGCGCCCGAGGTTTGCGAATCTAATATGCAAACAAATGCATACGCTCGTAAAACATTACCCTTCCTTCCTTTTAGATTAAACAAGTGGCAAATCCGCGGAGTACTGACCAGGTCGCTGGTCAGTACCTAATAAACTAGTACATCTGGCGTCTCGACTTGTTTACCAGATTTAAATAAGTATATCATTATTCGCTACATCAAAACTTAATCCAATAAAATCCATTTTGGACCGTCATTATTTCGCCTAATCCTCGGCATTAACTGGTGTTGGACGGCACAAGGTCTCTGGGATACGTAGACTTAATTTTATTGTTATGTCCGGCGCAGCTCCGTATAATGGGATAACTATCGCCACTTTGGTTTAATGTATTCTATTGGATATGTTTAAAAGTAAGCACGCTGGACTTGGGGAGTAAGCTGGTGACGCGATACAGGGGCGTTACGAAAATGAGGAACTCATTTGTGAGTGTTATATGGTTTGTATATTACTGTAGGACAAGAGAGGCACGAGTACGCAATTTCTTTCTCTCTGTCTTTCATAGTCTCGTATACCTTAAAAAGTTGTACTTCTCTCGAGCAAGTGTTTTTCTGATTGTACATAATAATTGAAATTTACCTTTCATCCCGAGTTCAGTGAATTGAGGATGATTGGACATTTGCATAAGATAGTAAATGGTCAAATATCCAAACAACATAAAAAGGCTTATGCGAAATAAACACGTTTGTGCATATTTGCTGTTTGGGTTGGCCATATATTTCTCCGTGATCTCGTGGTGTCATGTTGGTGACGTTGGGACCACCTTGGCAACCTTTCGAACCATAAAACTATTTTGTAAATGTATCCACAATTGACGACGTAATTTACGTTACTTCTCTGTGGCGTATCATCATCTCAATCACGTAATATACAATGGACAAGGGAATATACAGTGCAATTTAGAATCCTATTTTTTAAATCGCTTAAAAATAGGTAATTTCCCTTTTAGGACACCTTGAGGCATTTATCTTGTTTATCGTGGTATTTTAAGTTTACTTATAACAAGAAGTACAGAAGATTATGATAATATCATTACCTAATTAATATGATTATGTGCGGAGATGTTATCTACTATAGGTTACAATATGCACGGGGACATTACCGACCGTTTATATCCTTCTATCAACTTTCTTATTAGTGTATCGGTTAACAATCGATAAGATTTATTTGATATATGAGGTATATACAGATTAGTGTGTGTGTGTATTCCGATGTCATATAATCTGCCTTCGTATGTATTAGAGCTGACTCCAAGGTGTGAAAAATGATCTACAGTTAAAAATGGTCCCTTCAAGTTTTCTTTTTAATCACTATCAGTAGTGATTGAAAATTCGGTTATAGTTCCACAAATATCGAAGACCACAATATAATATTTATATAACATTCAACGATTTTTATAATCCTTGTTACTATGTTGTCTAAGGATTCGCTCTCGGTACCCCTCTTACAAGAAGAGGGGACCTAAGAGCAACAGGTGGTGGCGCTTTCGCGCACGGGGTAAGGGGCGAGAATGGGAACCTCACCCCATTGCACTGTCCCAAAGTCGGTGGGGTTGTCCTGTAGTGCTGGGCAACCCTATCTGTGGAGTTAGAGTTGGTCCTTTAGGGGGCTGATTAGCTAGACGGCTAGTCAGCCCCTAACAACAATCATCAGGGCACCTCGAGATGCCCTGATGATTGTTGTTCCGGGGCACCTCACCAAGGGCGGCACGGATGGCACTCGCAGTGGTCTGTGTGGGTATTGGGCACTATCATGTTCCGCGAGTCCCACACACCACTGGACCCTACCCAGGGCCGGTGAAGGCGCGTAAATGCGTTTCCCCGCGTCAAGACAAAAAAGTTTTTTTATAGTGTACCATCAGTACCCGAAGGGTGAGAGGAGGCAGTGACATGCTCCGTTATATAACTTCAGACCCTGTCAGCGACGTAGGCGATTTTATTTCATTTGTTTCAACAACAGAAACATCTTCGCGAAGGATGCCATCTATCACATGCCAGAATTCTTTTTCCATTAAATTATTTTTTCAAGTTTATTATAACAAGGCTCCGTGAAGCCAGCGCTCTAAGCTATATGTGAGTTCATCACAGCGCGACTCGGGGGCAGGCGATTGTTCGAGTGTCGTCCATAGACGTCGGTGGCCTGCTTGTACCAGTGATACGGTAATGTGGTCTAGTTATACTCGTATATCCAGTGATGTCGCCTGCTTGCACGATGATATGTGAATAGGAAAATGTGATCATCGGCTCATTATACCGGCTTCAGCATTGTTCTACGTCAGGGCTCCCCAACTATTTCAGCGTACGAACTGATTCAGGATGTTTTCGCACGAGACCGCGACGGCAGTTGCAGCCGAAACCGTTGCGCGTCGCCGCGCGCCTAACACGGCCTCTACACACTAAACAGAAATTTCTATGGAGCCTTGTGATTACGTGGCGTCGAGTGTAAAGACCACCGTCATGTTTCATGAGCTACGTGACGGCGTTATATGAGCGAGATTTCGCGCCGACCCAATTTGGCTACAATGCAGCATGGCACAATCGTGATTTGTTAGCTTGCTGTTCGTCACACTATTTGCGATTGGCGGCAGCAGGTTTTTGTTACCAAAGGGAACCTAGTTGCTGCTTGCAGCTCTTCAGAACTCTGCAACGCATATGTTTGAAACCCCTGTTCTGCGATGTTATCCATGAATGGATTGTTATCAAGCACTGATGTTTTCTACATTGGCTATATATAAGTTAGCAATGTTTGTGATAGTAGCAGTAGCGTGGCCAGTCGCGTATCGTGAGGAGCTGGCAAAATGTGATATAGAGAGCTCAAGTGTCCAAAGTATCTGGTGTTCACTGGTGGATCAAACCGTAAACCTGTGTCTCGTATATAGTTTGTCTCCTGGTTCAAAAGCGGTATACATTCATTATAAAAGAGGTAAATAAACGTATATGATTTATTTCGTATAAGACTTACTGAGCGCCGTGGTTTTACATATTCCAGTTCAAGAGATATTTTGACTTGATAAATATCTGTGCCAAATTTCACCCAAATCTGCTTAGGAGTTCTGAATTGAAAAAATAATAATCATTTCATCATCATCATTATCACCCCTTATCGGTCCACAACTGGACATAGACGTCTCTCAATGAACGCCGAGACGGCCGATCTCCTGCTACTCGCATCCATCCCGGACCGGCTCCTGCACGGAGATCGTCTTTCCACCTGGCGAACAGTCGTCCACTTCGTTTACCTAAACGCGGCCACCATTCCAGAAGCTTACTGGCCCATCTCTCATCTGTTCTTCTGAGTGTGTTACCAGCCCATTGCCACTTCAGCGAGCCTATTCGTTTCGTGATATCGGATATTTCAATTCTCTGCCTTATGACTTCGTTACGAATTCTGTCGGACAGAGAAACGCCCAACATAGCACGTTAAATAGCCCGTTGAGCTACCGCAAACTCGCGGACCAGTCCTACGTTAAGAGGCCATGTTTCGGCCCCGTAGGTCATTACGGGGAGAACGCATTGGTTGAAGACTTTCGTCTTCAAGCTCTGCGGTAAGGGCAACGTGAGAATGTGACGAAGCCTCCGGAAAGAGAAAAGAGAGGAAGCAGGAGCAATATTTTTTTATTACTTGTTTAAAATATACCAGTGTGATTTAAACCATCCTTGGACTCCATCACCTCCGCATCTCCGATAAGGAGGCGTGCCCCCAGGTGGTGGGAGTGCCTCTCCTCCCAGTCCCGCGGAAGAGAAGGATTTCGATCTTCTCTAAGCGGACCCGAAGCCCTATTCGTTCAATGCGGCTGACCACTAGGGCAGAACCTATTTGCGCCGCGCCGCCTCCCTGTAACTTCTTCCCTGTAATGAAAGTATCATCCGCATCCGAGACAGATCCACTGGACGCAGTCGTAGTCGACATCCCACAGCGACGGTACCTGGATAGGCGGAAGTGGTGCGGAGAGTCCACAGATTATTGTCATTTTCTTTGCAGGCTTTCAACATCATTGGCGAATAGGCGCAAAAATTTAGACATGATTTTCTTTTACAAAATCATAAAAGGCCAAATAGATGCATTTTTTTTTGTTGACACGGGGAAACGCAATTACGCGCTATCACCGGCCCTGGATGGGGTCCAGTGTTATGTGGGACTCGCGACACATGATAGTGCCAAATGTCCACAAAAACCTGCTGTCAGTGCCGCCCTTGTGCCCCCGGAACAACAATCATCAGGGCACCTCGACGGCAAGTCAGCCCCTTAAGGGACCAACTCCACCTCCACAGATGGGGTTGCCCAGCACTACATCCTCGCCACTTGCCCCGTCCGCAAAAGCGCCACCTCCAGTTGCTCTTAGGTCCCCTCTTCTTATAAGAGGGGTACCGAGAGCGATTCCTCCTCTTGACCTCGGTTCAATTGGCTTCGCCTGGGTTCACTCCAGGCTACTAAGATACGCCACGACAAGGTTTGAATGGTCGGGACCTGACATACTCGAACGTTTAAACTTCAGCGTGCCTATCTAAATCCTTTTCATTTACCTTTATTGCGTACAAGAATAGGCAGACCCGCGTGCGCCTGTCGTATATGCTCTCTCATCAATTCCTTCAGGAGTACTTGTGACATTTTTGAAAGTTCTATGGCCTCGTGTAAAAACAAATCAAGTACAGTTTATATGAACATTGTTGATCCTGTTTTATTTCTTATTATATTTTTTTTAAATAGATATTAAAGACATTTGAATTTCGATCAACTCAATGTCTTAGTTTTACTCGTATAATGTAGAAATTTGTTTGTTCTGGCAGTGATAATTCAAGTTTGTTAAAATGTATGTCGTGATTATTTCTAGAAGGTGTATGTATTCTATTGTTACCGTGTGGGTAAAACTTGTATTTAGATTATAACCAGTTTAACAGTCCATTAATAAAAATAAAAACAATCATTAATGATTTACGATATTCATCTTACGATTTCCGAGCTAGCAAATAACAAATATTTTTCCCAGTTTCCACATAGCGTTTTCCTGTAGGTAGTAATGGTGTTCTATTTTGGGGCTCACTCACGTGCGCTCGTTGTGTGAACTCTACCACTACGTCGATATTATAAACCTGAGTGGATTATTTATACGAAAAATTTAAACTTTTTTGCCTTTTTTTTCAACGAGTTAATCTCATGTACTTAAAAATTTTAAAATTATATTTTGTCGAATAGACGATTTGAGGAGTAAGGCTACAGGCAATATATCGTGACGCTACGACTAATAGAAGCGGAGTTACGAGGCTGATGCCGCTTTGTGCTGATAATAAATATAACATTATCATTGAGATCTAGGTTTCAGCAGGCAGCCTGTTTCACAAACATTGTACAACTGCTCTATGACTGCTCCAACTTGTTGAAGTGTCCAGTGCAACTTCATCGGTTACTATAAGACACGGCATTCATTTGCGGGTAAAGCTTGTGCATGACGAATAGTCGTTCTTTTCTAACACGCTCGATGTGCGGTTTGAAGGTGAAAGCACGGCCTAGCGCAACTCCTAGGTACGTAGGGGATGATACTACCATAAAGGGATATGGAGGCCATGATTTTCCAAATAATATATATTGACTCTAGTCAGAGTTAACCTCTATTCTCTATCGCACTACCCACCCACCTAGAGAGGCGATTGCTCCTTGGAGATGCTTTGTCGCAAGAGGAAATGTCTGGGTTCGACTATACAAGGCTGTGTCATCTGTGAACACCGCCAGGACTACTCCGAAGTGTCGGGTCAGGTAGCTCGTGTAGAAGTCGTACAGGGTTGGCGAGAGGACGGAGCCCTGAGGCACACCGGCTGGTGGACAGCGTAACCTCCACCATGTATCGGAGTTGTCTGTTGGTCAGATGAACCTTGATGGTTGGAACTAATCTGTCCAGTTAACATAGACGGAACATTTTGCAGATTAGGCCTTCGTGGCAAACTCAGTCAAATGCTTTTGCTACATCGAAGAAGTCAGCGCACGATGGGGCGCGTCGTTTACGGTTTTTACCGTGTACAAATTCCGTGTACTAGTAGAGGGCAACTTCTTCGGCAGAGGGCAAGTTGCTCATCCATAGACTAGCGACTAAAGTTCTCTCACAGACCTAATACTGGTTGGCGGCGCTTGTCCAGCCTCAACAGTTCGACTGACTACGAAGACTTGTGTCTTCAGGTTTAGGGAGACGATAGGGGGACAGATCCCCTCTTTTCCCGCAGATGGGAAGAGATATACCGGCTTGATTGTGGGCTTACCCTATAGTAATTGTTTCTGGGACCGAAAAAGGGGAAGCAGAAGCGGTCCCCCTCACCACTTTAGTGGGACGGCGCGCGCACGATGCCGTTCAAGTTGCGGTGTCATGGATAAGGAAAATTGAGCCTCTGACGGAAGAGGTCGATTTGCGCTTCAAATCAGCAAATAGCCGTATTCTTAATTTATTTATTATTAGAGCTCTCTAGAGTCGCGTTATTTTATTTGTACCAATCTAAGCTCTCAACTTACGGATTCGAAACCGGGCTCGTCTCCGTAAGCGGTGTGTAAGTTTGACATTCCGTCAGTCATATGTTATAACTGTTACACTATATGTAAGGTCTCATCGCTCGACCGGTACGAGCGGTGTATATGATATTGGTTCTAGCAGGAAAAATGCATTTGCGCACCATCCAGCCGACCCAAGGGACCCGGCGAACTCTGTGTCGGGCTCAGGTCGTGAAACGATATCTACTACCGACTAATAACTACTATCCGTTAGTTGGCCCTATTGGCCTTTTACCGCGGATGCGTCTCGTGGTGTTTCTTTGTTTGTGTTCTTGGACGGACTTAGCTACTGCTATCGCGATCGATACGTTTGGACGATTAATTTATTTTTGTGATTAAGGGCACGGTCAAAGAACTTTTGAGACAGCTCTTTGAAGTGTCCTTTTATCGAGGTCAATTGAAAGTCACAATGTAGGTCGATATTTCGGACGTACCACGGGCATTCAGTAGCCATGCGGAAGAATAGGTAGGGGATATGTGCGCGAATGCTACTCTGCAATACGACAAGATCGGTCGAATGCATGTAATGTACAAAGTGAGCTTATATCTATACGCCACTTTGCTCTTTTTGCTTATAAGAGGATAAAGTTTAAAAAGGACATGTCGTGCCTTTTTCAGAACGTTATCTATGTGATTCTTGAAGCTCATCGACCTATCGAGAGTCATTCCCAAGTATTTCACCGTCTTTGCTCTAGGTATCTCGTTACCGTAGAGCAAGATGGGAGGCATGTTTCCTCGTCTATGCGAGGGGTGGTTTAGTGAGAAGAGTATGGACTTAATCTTTTCCGCATTAACATCTATTCTCCATTTTAAGAACCATTCACCGAGTTCAGTGACGGCTTTTTGGAATAGTTTGGCTCCGTAGTTGGGGAGGTATCTAATGTACAGTGCGGTGTCATCCGCGAACATTGCCAGCTGTACGCTGGGGTGTCGCGGTATGTCGCTAGTGTACAGATTGAAGAGGGTGGGAGAGAGAACCGATCCTACTACACTCTGTAGCGGAACTGAGTAACCAGCCTGTCAGGCAGTCCTGACTGGTATATTTTGAAGATGAGGCCTTGATGCCAAATCTTGTCAAACGCCTTCGCTACATCAAAGAAGACAGCGCCCGTGCCGCGTGGCCGGCCCTGTCTTTCGAGTCCCGATAGTACGTACTCCGTGAGGCGGCGTACTTGTTGTGGGCAGCTGTGGCTTTCGCGAAATGCGAACTGTTCGTCTATGAATAGGTTTTTTCTCGTATCGCGGTTTCAAGGCGTGCGAAAATTATCATTTCATAGATTTTACGTAACGAGCTTATGAGACTTATGGGCAGGTAACTAGTGGGCTCCATCCGGGGGTTTCCCCGGTTTGTGTATGTCGATCACTATGGCTTCCTTCCATATGTCTGGGGTGCATTGCGCCAGAAGGGCGTTAAAAATGCACACAAGGAGGTGTATAATAACAGGAGGTAGCTGTTTCATCGCCTTATTGGTTACTCCATCGGGCCCGGGGACCCTCTTTGAGTGAGATTCTTTATTAGATTACTTCTTCTGTGTCCCTCAGACGTATGATCTCATCATCATCATCCGGTGGCACAGCCAGTCGGGATGCTTTCTACCTCTTTTATGAGGGAGGGGTTTGTGGGGAGGGAGCTAGGAGTGCATTGACACGCTAGTGTGTCGGCTAGACACTCCGCTTTTTCGTCATCCTCTAGTGCAGGAATCGATTTTCGCGGTTTAGTGGTGGCATTTGAGCCACCGGTTCGGATTTCATAGCCCTCGCTAATGGCCAGTAGGTAGTAGGTAGATTGTTCGCTGACGAAGCACAGATCTTGCCTAACGGTCCTATGAGGCTTATGGGGTGGTAGCTCGTAGTTTCGTTTCGGAGCTTACCCGGCTTGTGGATACCAATCATAGAGTGGCAACTTGCTATGAGTCTGGGCATGCACCATCTACCAATCAACGCCTTATTGGTAGATGGTGCATGCCCAGACTCATGATGGCTCAGATGGTGCATACTAGGAGATTTATAAGAGCGGGTGGTTATTACTTATACATGTAATGATAGTAAGAGGTAGTGCCAAGCTGCATTACAGTGAAATTGGGACGACTCGACGAGGTAAGTACCTCTAGCTCTCACGAGAGTGCCGTAAATTGACAGCTATGCTGTCACGTTCCGCGCGATTTGTGGGTAGCTGGTGGTCCGCTGGAGTGGAGTAAGAATGTTGGGCAACGCATTTACACTCAAGGCATAATCTCAGAAGGCTCCGGTTTCTTATTTGCCCCCTTTGTACAATGCAACAATGCTGCATTGTTTTCGTATTCCTCAACTCAAAAGTGCTTAATTTCTACCTAATAATCTTAATGTTTCTGACTGGTATGACAACAAAGATGCAGTCAAAGAATGTATGGTAAGAACATACACTCTTTCGCATTTATATTATTGTTGGCAGGAGTAGTCACTGGTAAGTAGTCACTGGTGAGGTGTGTCTCCAACGTCTGTTCGTCAGTAACCGTCCTGACGCTGCTGCCTCCTATAATCTACTTACATCTATTCATTGGTAAGTAGTCACTGGTGAGGTGTGTCTCCAACGTCTGTTCGTCAGTAACCGTCCTGACGCTGCTTCCTCCTATAATCTACTTACATCTAGACACTGGTAAGTAGTCACTGGTGAGGTGTGTCTCCAACGTCTGTTAGTCAGTAACCGTCCTGA
>JAFELO010000301.1:598497-627595 GCA_017140195.1 Eumaeus atala
AATGGCATAGGAATTCTTTAATGATTAATTTATCTATTGATCTTCTATTACAGATGGCTCGCTATAAGAAGACAGGGTTCATGGACGACGACGCGGGAAGTGTCAGCTCCATCCAGCTGAACGAGGGAGTCCGCTCCGGGGGGACGCACATCCGGTACCATATGGTGAGGATAAAAGAACAGTAGTAGTACGAGGTAGCGCTATTCTGCATTGCAACAGAATTGGGCTGGCACGCAATGTGATATGAAGCAACAATAAGTAAAATAACGAACATTCGGTACATACCTACCTCAAAAAATCATTCAGCAATTTAATAAAAATATATTTCGAATTGTTGTTATTAAATGTTGGCAGGCGCTTTTATTTTATCAATTCAATAACACGCGCCTCGGTTTTCCGACTTTCCCGACCAGAATATTCGAGAACAAATTGCCGACTGTATACATAAACATACGATTTCCAGGACTGTTCTGGATATTTTAGTACTAGGTAGTGCCATGCTGCAGAGGAACAGGTAGTGCTATGTATGGTGCATCACATTACATCCTCCTATGCAACGGAACTGGGCCGGCACGACCGAGGTCACTTGATACCGCCGCAAAGTGACATCTATGGTGTCGCGTTTCGTGTGGTTTGTGAGTAGCCGGTGACCCATTGGTGGGGAGGTGAAGAGGAGGCAACGCATCGGTATGATTATGGTGATTTTCATGGGCGTCGGCAGTCGATGAAAGGCTCCGACTGCTCGTTTCCCCCACTGTACTATAAAGAAAATAAAAAAATATGAATACATCTTTATTGAATTTGGTATCCACATTAAATCAACCGTAAATAAATGTAAAAGTAAAGTAAGATTCAAGAGATCTTACTGACCGATTGCAGAAATCTTTCCTTTGTTGAGTTTAAAGGGAATCCCAGAAATAATGTTTTTATTTTATAATCAGTTTGAAGATCAGGCTACATAATATCTTACTACGAACTTTTCATACTTTTCATAAAGACTATTCGGTTGGCGGCCAACTGTTAGGATTTCCTGGTGGAGTTAGAGACTGGGTTGTGCGACAGCACGGAGAGCTACCACAGAGAATACCACATCACACAGTTCTTAACTGGATACGGACAGTTCAATGCTTATTGGCACCGTATGGGGATGACCGTGGGGGGACAGAGCATGCATTTTTTGAATGTTGGTGTGAAATAAGGGTGCGTTGGCAGAATGACTTGGGAGTGCCTCACAACACGAACGACGTCCTTCCCTGGTTGTTGTTGTCGAACGGCACCTGGACAGCAACGTCGGGGTATGTAAGGGAGATGTTATTTGCAAAGAAGGAAGAAGAATGATCAGAGGGGTGATCGTAAAGAGTAGCGATTAGGAGGAGTACCAGCACCATGGAGTTATGCCAGCGCTGTTCTGTGGCGCTGAGTACTCATAGTGGGAGGGGGTTTTTAGTGGGTAAAAATCCCGCACTATCGGCCAGCTACAACTTGGCGGTGTCTTTTTGAAGATATTCCTCCTCTCCCGTATAAAAAAAGCTATTAGAATTTAGGACCGCCGCCAAAACTCCAAGTAGTTGAGCTACCTCTAGCTACCTCTGGCTACATCTAGCTACCCTCTAGCTAGATCTAAACGGTCCAATGTGCATGTTGTTGTAAATCCGTCTTTAAAGGCACTGCTAGACGATTTGGATTCTAGAAATATTTACTGAAAATTATTTATCGAGTATTTGGCTTTATTGATCGGTGGTCAATATATTGAGTCGTATATTGAGTCGTATATTGAGTCGTATATTGATTCGTATATTGAGTCGTATATTGAGTCGTATATTGAGTCGTATATTGAGTCGTATATTGAGTCGTATATTGAGTCGTATATTGAGTCGTATATTGAGTCGTACATCGATCACTTCGATCATCACAAAGTCGTGTCTCGATACGCGGCGCTACTTGTGTTTGCACATCAATACATGAAGTGTTTGCGCTATCAATTGGTGCGTACACGCTCGTCTGGTTAGCGCCGGCGTGTGTGCAAAAGGACTTAGTGTCGCTACGAAATGTTATTGTTCTTTAGTACATTTCCACGAGACAGCTGACGTAGAGCCCTGGCTAGAGTTTAGTAAGGAACTTCACTTTACTTCGGCGGCCAGAGGAGGGACACTGCTGGTCTAATCTCCTTCAAATTGCGCCATAATTCGCGGCCATTTAGATTGTTTATCATAAGTGGAGCTAACTTGTCCTCAAACCGAGCCAATGATGGTTCGGTTTGAGGACATCATCATCATCAATGACGACCACTGCTGGTCATATTTCTCCCCCATAGGTCGTGGTCACGAGCCACCTGCATCCAGTGGCTCCAAGTGGAACACTCCGCCTTCTGGTGCAAGCCATCACTCGAGAATCTTTCTTCCCCAACGTTTATCGGTTCTGCGAGCAATGTGACAACTCCCACCGTTTAATTGTACAAACTCGCAAATTTTAACACTAGCTATCTACTAGTGAAGAATATACATCTGGAGTTTACTTTCATAGTTCTGAATTAGAACGTTACGTTCGAATTATCGATCGCTGTTTCACACGGTAGTCAACTCTTTAATTATTATCACTGGCCTTAAATATAGCCTCTCCAAATGTAATATGTAAAGAACATTGATGTGTAGTTACGCTCCGGCCAGAGCCGAGTATTCTGTTACTGTTGTGATGACGTAACACATTGCCACGTCCACATTTCCCCGTGCAATCAAACTGCCCGCGCGGCGGATATGAGCCGCCGCCCTACGCTATAATTGTGTGCTCAGACCTGACAACGGTTCTACAGTTTCAGCACGGATATCACATGCACAGATTATTATTTATAGGAAACTGGCTGTGCTTGTGGCAAATTCGTCATTTTCTTTTACCACAGATTTTAATTTTTTTTCGTAGAATAGTTCTTAGGTGAAACGTATGATCACTAAAGGTGGACTGAAATCGAAGCAAATTGTTGGTGAATAGAAAAAAAAACAGATAATTTTCTTGCAATTGATTCGTCACATAAAGGGCTCAGTGGCCTTTACTACTCTAACCTTATAATTTTTTACACAAAATGTTTTTTCTCTCATAGGTAGATGAAGATCCTTTTCAAGGTTCCGTACACAAATAGACAATGTACAGTTGCTGCCGCAACAAAAACAAACCCTAAAAATTGGAAAATCATTTTTATATTCTTAGTAAAAAACATAATTAGAAACAAGTACATGTGTACTTTGTTCTATACAAAATGTTTGCAGCGCCCACAATTCGCCTGCGAATGTAGGTTTGTCAATATATATAAGCTGTACAGAAATCTCAGTGTGCGAATCCGACTCGACCTTGGCCGATTGTCACTCAGGGTGCAAGAAGAGACCAAATATGTCTGTGACCCTGGCACAGGTAGTCAGTAGACTCCTGTTGTTTCGTTCATTTTCATACGTTCTTTATGCAACGTCACTTCCTTGACGAACTTCATCTGGTGCTTTCAGTTTATTTATATTTCTGTCCTACCACTACCACAGCATGTCCTGCCACAGCATCTCCTACCACGGCGTGTTCTACCACAGATTGCGAGTAGGAGGATCATAAGGTTTTATTATTTATTGGATTTTGCAATTTCTAACAACAGTCCGGAGTTAGGAAGCCGGCGGTGCTACACCCTCGTGTCTCCCGAGAGCACGTGAAGCCTGCACCTTATTTTTCTCCATTATCAAACTGCCGTTCTGGGAATGAGGAAACAGAGAGTGCACTTGAGTTTGCGTCTGTCATTGCATCCCTCTTTTACAATCCTCGTCATCATTAGCTGCTTTTTCAAGTATCACTCAATTGAACGTTACAAAGGAACCCTGTCGCTATCGATTTTATCTCGAGAAAGTTCTTAATATACCGCCCGCGTCCGGAGTGACACAGACTCCGAGGATGGCGACGGGTAAAACTTGCGTAGATAATAAAGTCCTGGTGCGGTACCCTCAGCAAGCTGACTGATGTCTTGAATTGCTGTTTCTAAAATGACTGCTAAAATGACAAATAGGCTAATGGTAACTGCTTAGCCCGTTTGGTAGACTGTAATTAAATTCGGAAGAGAACATCTATAAATTTAAAAAATATTTACTAAATTTACAACCAATTTTAAAATATCTGAAAATATAAAATAGAAAGAGGGATTGACGGCAATTGGATGTTTGACACTCAATTACACGAAAATGACCGAACAGATTTCATGCGAGATATAATTTGACACGAACTACGGAATAAAACAGGCACATTCTGAAGAAAAAACAATAATTCTGCTAGGATATAATTTTGTATAATATCCCAC
Source organism: Eumaeus atala (assembly GCA_017140195.1). Classification (NCBI taxonomy): domain Eukaryota; kingdom Metazoa; phylum Arthropoda; class Insecta; order Lepidoptera; family Lycaenidae; genus Eumaeus; species Eumaeus atala. Next base: position 602,819 of record JAFELO010000301.1, read on the forward strand.
AAACAAAGTTATGTAGAGATAGAAATTTGATTTTTCTAATGTTTTTCTGTTCTCCTCTTGTCACATTTCTCGTAAAAACATAGTCACGTCAACGCTTTTCCAATGCAGATAGACCGTAAATATAGTCGTATTTCCTTTGATGTTATCCTGTCTCGTAGAGCAAGCGTCGCTTAGTGCACGTGAAAATTTGGAGATTTTTCAGAGTTCAAAGAGTACGAATAGGTGCGAAATTCAAACTCGGACCGTACTGCCCAGCGGACTTGACTGACTGAGGAGTAAAAAATGAGACAGGGCTTACGTTGTTTAGCAAAGTCATCATTCCTAGCGGCGTATCCGTAAAAAACGCTGCGCCGTATGATTCTTTATTTACTGAATTATTTTTTTTTTCTTGTAAAAATAACGTTGAGGAAACAGACAAACTGCGAAACTAAACGGTTAGTAACTAATAGCGTTCGTACTTAAACAATATACTTCAAGACTTTTTAACTTATCGTCCTCGTTCGATACCTAGTTCCATATATTCAAACACTTACAAAATAACACTAGCTAACGTATTTGTTTCAACGACGATTTAAGCCCAACAATTGTCCCATAGAATAATTCGTAATTATGGTAATTAAGGGAAAGCTATGACTGCCTCGTGGTCTATTGGTAATATTCACGTTCAACCACAATCTGGAGAGCTAGGAGTCCAGTCCCGGGTCGGACCAAATTGTTACTGTAATTTTTCAATTTCTGGGACCAACAACAGTCCCAAGTCTGGGAATTTGCAGTGTTACACCCCCGTGCCGTCGGTCCTGCGCCTTGTCGGATTGCCGTCCCATCGGACCGTAGGGGAATGAGGGAACAGGGAGTGCACTTGTGCCTACAAACACATTTACGCACCAATATGTCCTGCACAGTTGGCTAGTGTCTATAGAGATAGCCGCCGTGGCCTTAATTCGGCAAGGACGGCATTATTATTGTTATTAACTAAAAGAGAACCTGTAGTTTATACTATATATATGTTGGTCAACGTGACTGTTAAATTACTAATACTTATCTACAATTTGACTAAGCAACAGAAACATATCTCGTAAGTAATTACTTTTGATGACCTAATCGTAACTGTTGTACGGAAATCGATTATGACTAATGAACGGATTTTTTACTATTGCTTAATTAAATTGTGATCGTTGGGCATAGCATTACGGAATAACTCACTCACAAATGGATTACTGACGTAAAATTAACTTGATAGGAATAATTTCGCGAAATTTATTGTTATACTAAGGGTATATAACATGTGATCGATAATGAACACGACACAAACCAACGTTTAATATCATCATCAAACTTTATATCTACTGAGCACAGAATTTCTCTTTGGTGACGCGGAGTAACGCATTTACGCGCCATCACAGGCCCTGGGTGGGGTCCAATGGTGTTTGGGGCTCGCGATATATTAAAGTGCCGAATATCCACGAAGACCACGGCGAGTACCATAACTACCGTTGGGGAAGTGCCCCGGAACTACAATTCATCAGGGCACCTCGACGGCTAGTCAGTCCAATGTGGGACTGACACTAACTCCAAAGGTGAGGTCGTCCCGCACCACAGCATAACCCTGACAACTTTGGGAGAGTGCAATGGGGGGTGAGGTGCCCATCCTCGCCCCTCGCCCCATGTGTAAAAGCGCCTCCTTCTCTTGCTATTTTTCCCCTCTTCTCGTCAGAAGACAAGAAGCAGCCCCCTCAGTTCAATTGGCTTTTCCTGATTTGCCCTGCCACGGCGACTGTTCTCCTGCCATACATCACGGACGTCGCGTAAATTATGACCATTTCCTTTCATGGACAACAAAAGTAGAGAAGCAAATACCTCATGATAATAAAGATTTAGATGCCGCGTTTGATAAATACACAACCAAAACATTTGATATAGGAATAAATACGTTATGGCCCAGACGTGTGCAAATTAGCCGTGATATTTCGTCTGTTTGGTACTTCCCCAGCACACACACATATAGAGCTTGCTAATACATATCCAATGTATGTTTGTTATTGATCAGTACATCACGTTACTTTTCGGTTTTAAGAATTAATTCTAAATTTGCGGCTATGAGTAGGTGAATGTTATAACTATTATGAGTAGCCGGTGGCCCATTGTGGGGGCGGATGTGAAAAGGAGGGCAACGCATCGGCATAATTATGCTGATGTTCATGAGCGTCGGTACTCGTTAAAAGGCTCCGAATGCTCCTTTGCCCCCCTATTCTATAAAATAAAAAAAGCTTCGCGTCATCAAACATGCAACAATTAGCACACGTGGCTTCATTTAGCTCGTACCCGAAAAGTGCCGCCTTTAGTTACGTGCTACCATGTCTGCATTTAAAGAAAGTTTTAAGTTTTCACTTCTTTCCTGTTGCCTTTTTAGCCACATTTTATATGGTACACCAAAACTGTTGAATTTGTTTCGTCAATCTCGCGGATGGTTGAAGTGAGGCTGCTGACGTCATCGCGTTACACATTACGTGATTACGTCGATGTTATATCATGAGCCAGCTGCCAAGCCCTAGTGGGCTGTGGCTTTATTAGCCACGTCGCACGTCCGCAACATGAATTTATTGTTTCATTATATATATTTATATATACTTATGTTTTATACGAAAGTCAGTAGATGTTTTTTATAGTTTAGGGGGCCGTGTGCACATGTGTAATGGTACCTTTATGTCGGGTTTGACGCTCAGAGACAACTGCAACCCCAGGGGCCTCGCAGATGCAGAGACAAGGCTATAGTCACATTGCACTAAACTGCGCTATAGTCACATTGCACTAAACTGTGGACTAATTATAGAAACAGTCGTTGCTGCGCCGCAGAGGAATCGTCCGCAAGGGTATCGGCGTGAAGTGAACGCTACGCTATCTTATGATAGTCTTTGGAATCTGGATTGTCCGCTCGAAGAATAGTGCATCATAAATATGGCTCCCTGTATTCGTATCGAAGGGTCACAACTGGTGGCCTCTCCTGGAAAAAACAGGGGTAGCAGGGGTGGGAAATTGTGATGGTCTATCCACCACAATTCTCTGAAAAATGCATGTAAAACTTTGGTTATGTAGATATTTATGGGCGCGGTAGTTACCATAATGCTTCGCCTGTTCGTCGAATGCTATAAACAAGACTGCAGGCGACGGCGTGTAAAAAGTTTCTCATTATCTCTGAGGAGATTGAGGAGATGCGTCCCGCTGCGGCGGTTATTGCGTTTTGTTATTGTCGTGTGTAGTCTTCCAGATGAAATTACTATATAACTCCTTGCTCGTCGTATTTATTGCAAGTAATTCAATCGTCTTTCCTCTAGATTGTACAATATCTTTGGTATGACTAAAGAAAATTGTTGTTTTTGCTTTACTCGACAACGTCAGTAGGAAGGAACAATTTTGCGAGCGAATTACTGTAGATTTCTATGTATACTATAATTCTTAGGTTTTTTTATAGACTATGGGGGCAAACGAGCAAAAGCATAGGAGGATGTTGTGTCGTGCACCATCCATGGCACTAACTCCTCCTATGCAGCATGGCACTACCTCTTCCTTTGCAGATTTTAACGTCTGACTCATTAGAGATTGACGGATTTTGACGTATGATTCACTACAGGTTTGACGGATTTTAACGTATGATTCACTACAGGTTTGACGGATTTTAACGTATCATTCATAGGATTTTTTTGACAGATTTTAACGTGTGATTCGTTTCGAGTAATACGAGTGACACTGAGTAGGTACATTAAAATATATTCGAGTCGGTCGGGATTCGTGTTTTATAATTTTAAAATTACTAAATTTGTGTAGAATATGAATATTGTAAAGTAAATGAATACAATTATAAAGTATACAGTAGACTTGTTTCCTCTAATCGCTCACATATTGTTGTATTCGAAGCGATCGATTTGTATTGTACCAGTAACAACACATGCCTCGGTTGTGGCACAACGTACCCACTATTGATTTTGTTAATCATAATTAAAACACATGTGTAACATACGCACGTCAGTGACCTGTACACAAAACACATAAATCTTGGCCGGTAAGCGGCGCGGCGATGAGATAAAGAGTTATAGATATGCTATCCAGAGCCGAAGCCAAACACGTATCGCTGGGTGCTGGTGCGTGCCAAGTCACTGAAATGGATAACTATTGATCATTTCGATCATAGAAATGATCAAAATATTGGAACCAACACACATACACAAACTCCTGCATACACACTCAAACTCCTGCATACACAGAGATAGATTTCTGAGGTAAACGGATTTGTGTGTACATAGATAAGGTGCTGATATCGTAATAATATAGTCTGTAGCACAATAACGTTGTTAATGACAGCGGCTATCTCAAGTCCCTCTCCTCCAAGGATCACAATGTTTAATGAATAATGTTGCAAGTTCAGGTAATATGGATAGTGAAAGCCTGGGCAGTCTGGTATTCTTTGGGCTGCGATCAATTATTTTGATCAATTAGGATCGTTCATTAAAATAATTGTGATTAAGTAAAGAGGAGAAGATGTATGATTAAAATGGCTAGAGGAACCGGAACCAACTCCTTATTCGCAGCGCCACGCAGTTTCACGAGCGCACTCCACACCCAGAAGCGCATCAAGAGTGGAACTTCGCAAAATTTGTTCTTAGCGGATGTCTGCAGCCTAAAAGGAAGCTACTTGCCGAGTTTATTGTTTGTAGGTGCTACAGTTTCTGAGATTTCGTCAATAATTTGTGAGTGGTTTTAACATTGTGTTTAATGGGGCATACAGCATCTGATACATCATTACCCAACATTCAGTAATTTCAACAAATTCCCAACTGTATATGCATTTTTAAAATACATTTCTTTAAAATAAAATCAGCAAAGCCAACAAATTTAGGGGATTTTTTACAGTATAGGGGGACAAACTAGAAATCGGAGCCTTTCAACGGCTACCGACGTCCATGTACATCAGCACAATAATGCCGATGCGTTGCCCACCATTTCAACCCCCCCATGGGCCAACGGCTACTCACCAACCTTACGAAATGGGACACCGTAGGTGTCAATTTACTTTTTATTAAATTCTATATGTATCTGCATCAGTGCGTTTTTACAAAATAAAGGCATTTTGTGGAGCCATAGGAATTACAATAATCAAAAGATTTAAAGGCTTTTTCCAATTCGTTTATTCTCTTTTAGAAATTTACACAACTCGCTGTTCACAATCGGAAAAATCTGGCGATGGTATACGGTCAGAGATAAACTCCGTGTATAGAGAAATTTCAATGCAAATATTTAATTATTTGCTACGCTTTTATTGTAATCTACTCCGGTAGCCGTGTTGCCTTTCAAATTATATTATTATGACAGTACATTTTTTTCTTTTTTTTACGCGGCCAAACACATTTCCTTCACTGGCCCTGGGTGGGGGCCAGTGGTGTGTGGGTCTCGCAGCACATCATACCATAGCGAGTGCCATCGGTGCCGCATCTGGTGATGTGCCCAGGAACAACAAATAGTCTTGGCAACTCGACGGGTGGTCAACCCCCTGAGGGACCAATGTCACCGCCACAGATGGGGTTGTCCCGCACTACAGGACAACCCCTCCTACTTTGGGACAATGCAACGGAGAGAGGTTCCCATCCTCGCCCCTTGCCCCGTCCGCCGCAGCGCCACCTCATTTCTCTTCTTATAAGAGGGGCACAAATACTACTACTACAAGCCCATTTATCTCTGTTATCCACTGCGGAGTACACACTTAACCTAATTAAATATAAAATTCTTCGTCTTAAATTATTTTGATTGAACAATATATCTCTAATTTTTAATGAATAAGATCAAACCAATACTAAAGATAAATGCGAAAGCTTGTGTGTACGTGTGTTGGTTACACATTCAAGCGAGAACAGCCAAACAGATTTGTATATTTGGCATAGAGATATAGATTTTACAAACTGAATTAACATTTTATTACTTTTTTCTAGAACAAATGAGAGTTCCCTAGGGACATATTCGCGCCGACGTTACGTAGCCGCGGACAGAATCTGTTGCAAAACAAAATTATTTTACTATAATGAGTATAATTCATCCATGTTTCAGAGAATACAAGAATTCAGAGCTGCCATGAAAATCCGAGGTATCTGTTTATTCAGACTTGAAATGAATGAATAGTTTTCATGATGCGCACGAGTTGCAAAACGGCCCATATTGTCCACAGTAGCGCGTCGCCCCATATCGCGGCTGGTTGTCGGTTGTGCCAATTCACACATTTTAAATGTTCTATTTAACATTGTGTATACAAACGTAGCTAAAGATTCTACGTGCTCAGTTGAAGTGCGTCTGTGATGACAAAAATACGAATTCACTAGTTCCATTAAATGTAATATTACAATAATCGTACTAATTTAAAAATATAATTCCGGATTAATAGCTAGTACCCAGATTTAAAAAACAGAGTGTTCTAAATTTGAAATGTCTTCGTCAACCGAAACGCCGAGTATCACACCTTCTGATACCCCATCACCGTCGCCCGGTCCAGAACCCATTACAAAGTTCAACTTTATGAAACACGCCAAAAATGCCAGAAATAATCCTTTCGTCAAAGCCCGCCCATCCTTGACAAGGGAGAGTTCAACTTCGGAGTTATTTTCGAGGGAGAATTCGAGCGCGGACTTCTTCCAGTCCAATTCCAGGTTGAATCTCTTCGAAACTACTCCGAAGCCAGAGACGAATCAAAGTTTTATTAAGGTATTTTTTAAGATTAATTTTGTATTTACACTTTACTTACTTTGAGTTTGAGATTGTGAGAATTATAAGTTACAATTAATGTTAGACCAATCTGACTGTACGCTTGAACAGCTACATAACTGCAATTTTTTTATTAGAATATAGTTTCAGGGTAGAATATTTTTAGTTTTTGTATATTAAAAAAAACTAAACGTTATAAATACCTCATAACATGTTTGACGGCCTCAAATTGTGTGTACACGTATCTATGCACCGTGTGCGTGACGTTTCTTTTCTATGTAATGTTGGCAAACGAAAAATCGGACGTTTTTACGACTACCGACGCATATCCACATAATTACTATGCCGATGCGTTGCCCCCCAATAGGCCACCGGCTACTCACAAACCGTACGAAACGCCACACTGAAGATGTCACTTTACAGCGGTAACGGTAACATGTGAGCGAAAAGTACCACCAGTTACATTAGCGGGTGTAGTGTCATCATGGCACTACCTCCTCCTATGCAGCATGGCACTATGTCTTCCTACGTAGTGTGCGCATCGTTTTATTTACTTAATTCACATAATAGTAGGTATAGTAGGAGGAGGTCACGCATGGTGCATGACACTACATCCTCCATTGGCTTAATTGTTTAAAAAAGGAATCGGAATTTTTTGTACACCTATCATCATATACACTATGCTTGTTTGTCCAAATGTCAAAGGTTAATCCAAAGATATGAATTAAATAAACATGAAATACAAAACCCGACTGCTTCTTCCGTTCCGCGTTTCGACTGTGAGAACATTTTTAACGAAACCTCATACGTTAAACTCCTCTATGTCAGACTCCGTCGGGTCATGCAGGCTGTGGCAGGGAGAACAGAAATATACAAACAGCCATACGTAAACAATAAACAAACATGAGCTCAGAAGCCATTGGCCTCCTACTGGTGTACCTGGAAACCTAGACATAGACAGACAGTCTGAAACGGATAATAGCCCTGTTGAGATGGAACCCCTCGGGTTTTTCAACCCGTAACAATACGAGTGTGCTGATCACACGACTGAAGTAAAACTCAATACTAACTTTATTTCATGCAGCGGCTATGAGGAGAGAAAGAGAATATGGGCTCGGCTTTCTATCTTCACAAATATTTTTTCGTTCTATCATTGGCCTCGCTTTCGTGACGCTCTCGTCTCGCATTCACCATTTTACTCCCAAAGTCAAGCGCATGTAAAGAATATTTCAAAATGGCTGAAACAAACAGTTTTCGTGTATTTGTTATATTACTGGTATTCTAGCAACGGTCACCCCGTCATATTCTGTCTCTTTCACTTTTTCCGTTTTATGTCTAAATTTAATACTAGGGCGAGCGATATGTTAGACATGATGTTGATTGGCATCGTGGTTGACAAGCGAGTCTAAACTGCGAGCCTTGACGGCTGTGTTTGACATGCAAACAAAATTACTCTCGATCGAAGAGCTATGATCATACACTCATCATGATTCTTTGAAATATTTTGATGTGCGATGCTACTAGTTTGATAAAATTGTGAAGTTTGATCAAGCAATTTGTGAAACAATTGGTGGTTTTTATACATGGGCGCTTACACTTTTCGGCAAACAGGCGAACGACCACGCCCAACTGAACACTAAAACCGTCAGAGGGGGGGGGGGGGAGAAGGCCCCTTCAGACAAGCCAAGCAATAAATGAGCTCAATTATCCACGTCACCGCATCATCCCTCGTGACTCGTCACCGTCTCACCCTACCCGGTAAATCTCTTCCCATATGCGAGAAAAGAGGGGGGGGTCTGTCCCCCTATCGGCCCTAAACTAGAAAGAAGGCACACAAGTCTTCGCTAGTTCGATGAACTATAGGGGCGGGTGCGATGGCGTCGCCAACCAGCAGTAAATGTTTCCGAAAAAAAAAAAGTCCAACTACACATTTTTATTAGATATATATGAGTGTCCTCACGAGCTGTGTAGCCGGTGGTCTAGGGGGGAGGGGGGTTAAAGCATCGGCATTGTAATTATGCTGATGTTCATCAGCAGTAGACGTAAAATGCTCCGATTTCTCGTTTGTTCCCCTATACTATAAAAAATAAATGAAAATACTTTTAGATGTTTACCGTAAGAAACACATCCTTAGAGTGTTGAGTACCTTTCCGTCCTCAATTTCAAGTTACGTTTTCTCTCCTATAAAATCCGTATAAAAAATTTAAGACTCCAAGCACTTGTAACAACGAAGTTACTTGTAATAGTTAGCAACCACATGAACTACGTCGTACTAAAAGTAACCAAAATGCGAAGTTTGAAAGTCCCTGCTAGTTAACACCTGTATTCTTTGAGAGTTCGCTATGAGGGAGCGAGTGGCTTACAGACAATTTATTTATTTATTCATTAGTCAAAAGACATACCCAAGGAGACATTACAGTCTCCTAATTCATCTCGTAGGCTTACAAGACACTATAAGCTAGGGTACATACACAATTACATGAAAAATACACAAACATTGATATTAAATACAATTATTTTCTCAATTATTTATTGACTTTGTACTTACTATCTAAAACTCGGTGAATTAACTTTACGCACTGGTGTGGTGGTGCTTGGAATGTGTCCAGTTCGGTGCTTGGAATGTGTCTAGTTCGGTGCTTGGAATGTGTCTAGTTCGGTGCTTGGAATGTGTTCAGTTCGGTGCTTGGAATGTGTCTAGTTCGGTGCTTGGAATGTGTCCAGTTCGGTGCTTTGATGTGTTAAGTCGTTTAGTGAGCGTAGCGCGAGCCAGTGGCGCTTGTCCCGCGCTTACCGTTCTGCAAAGTGGTAACGCGAATAGCTTACGACGACGAGCATATAAATAGTGATCCGGTATATGAATTCCGGCATATGTTAACCAATAGCGCAGAATTAGCTTCTCTACCTTGTACCAGACTATCTACATAATGGAGCAGCGCGACATGACGCCTTACCTCTAGTCTGTCATCCCCTGCAGGAATAGACTTGGGTATATGTTAGGACAACCTACTGAATATCCTGCACAACTTTTTGGATTTTATCAATTAATAAATAATGTGCATGGGGGCTGCATACACATTACAGTCAAAATATGATGATAAGTTTAGAACTTAGAGGACCGCATACTACATACACGCAAACAGGTCACAAACATTCCTTCATACAACGAGAAAGAGATACACGATGTTCTTTACTCATTCTCATGGAAATCCGTAATTGTTGCGTGACATAAATAAACGGACTCTTAGTGTACTACTGCTGTAGGCACACGCAGACATCACAGGGTTGTCAGCACCGGAGTTTACAAAGCTCTTGAACTGGGAAACCAATTTAAACGGACCTATAAAAAATTCTATGTTCGGCCTTTTCTGAAGTTGGACAAAATAAGGAATATTTGATGCAGATAGCGGTTAATGAAACAGATATATAATGTGTATGTATAAGGGTATATGCAGGTAGCAGGGCAGGCCAATACTGACATACCATGATCAGACTGCTCGAGTATTACCAATGCAAACCTCGATCGTAGCCCTGGTATTTGTATGAAGACAGATAAGAATAAGGAGCAAGACAAATATATAGGGATCGTGACATGTGGCGCTTTGTTCTCTCGCCTACCCAATAGGGAACTGACGTATAGATGTGAGAGATGATTATCTTCTAGCAACACCATACATTACATGTGAACGTGTCGCGTGGCAGCCCTGCGTGAAATTTCTTTTAATATAGGTCAAGAGCGCCTGTCTCTTTGTTTTCGCAGATATTTATTTTAAACTTGTTTGCCGTCTGACACGTCACTGATAACGGACTTATCGTTTATTAAGCCCTTAAAGAATATAAAACTGAAATTCCTATATATAATTTTATATTAGCGTTAGGTTTTATCAATTGCCTCTATTTTAAATGTGAACTAAGTTTAGTCTCGCTATCTGACCAGATTGTAATTTATATTTTTCACACACTTCATCCCAAACCAGTTCATTTGGTTTTGTGTAATAAACATACATACAACTTTCGCGTTTATAAAATTAGCAGGGTCAAAATTTTCCATGAAACAGCGAACACGTGCAGCTTAATTTTCAACTTGATATAAACCATTTGACTGCCTCGTGGTCTATTAGTTAGCATATTTTATCACAGTCGTGGGTTCCCGGATTCGAGTCCCAGGCTTTTGGATTTTTCAATTTAATACGACAGTCCGAAGTCGGGAAGTTGGCGGCATGACACCACTCCGTCAGACTTGCGCCTGATTTCTCTCAGGTCGTGTCGGACTGCCGCCCCATCAGAATAGGAGAATGAGCGAACAGGAGAGCACTTGTGCATTATAATGTGTCTTGCGCAGTTGACTAGTTTCTATAGAGATGGTCGCCATGGCCAAAATACGGCTGGAAATACATTATTAATACTTTACTCAAGAGGAGTAATAGTTTGTATCGCGAACGCCTAAACCCTTTCAAAGCATTGGCCGAACCGAAAGCCTATACCTAGGGAATCGCATTAGCTTGAGATTTAGGATCACCTAAATTGAGATATAGTTGAATGAATGAAATAGTTTCGTAGATGCTGAACGAACAGTGCGGGCGCCAAGTATTTAGGTCCTAATAATATAAATTCGCCATGTTGAAAGTGTCGGCTAATTTTGGCAGCTAATTGGCAATTTAAGCGCGTAATTTTATAGAGGAAGTCATAACGCCGCCGCCATAATACACTATAGCGGTCAACTTGTTAAAGCATATTCTATACAACGGAGTATTAATCGATCCCAATGAGAGTAAAAAATGCTTCGCATAATTTTATGACGCGATTAAATTAACCGTTGATGAACCTTTTCTAGTCTATGCGAACTCTATGACATGTTTTTGTTGACTAACTTGATATGTACCTATTTACCCAATATATTTAATTGATTTCAAACCCATATCCGGCAAATGTGTACCTTCTTTTCATAAGGCTGGACCAAGGAACAGTAGAAAAAACAGAAAGAGACTTTCTGGTAGTGGACACCGACGTCCCATATCCAATGACACCCACATCACCAAAATCTTTACAAATAATAATTATAGGGACTTGTGTAAGAAGTGGCGTGACGCGTTCGGCGTGCCGTACCACTACCAAAACGTAAATTCCATCCGGTACATCTCTTCTGCGGGAATCTAGACTAGAATACACAAAAGTCTTCGTTCTTCGTTCTTTCTACTGTTATTGTAAATGCAATAGCATCGCCAACAGTAGTAGATCCCAAAAAAAAAAAGAGAACATAAATTTGTAGTCCCTTGTGAGCTGGGAGTATTATGAAAGACTACGTCGTTGCTACATTGCAACTGATCTGCGGGTATGACAGCGGAGGTACCTCGCGCTCGCAATGAAAACTGGTGTAAAATGGCTGCTGCATACACGGCAGTGGTTTGTGTGGCTTGAGGGCAACGCACAATGTGCTGCGGCAGCGAGGAGCAGCCCAATACTGCTGCATCTGATTGTCATGAGAGCTCGTCTGGCGACGAAACTATTTCTGGGGTCGAAAGAGGTAACAACAACCCACTTTCCCGCAGATGGGAGAGATGCATCCCGATATGAGAGTGTTTGTAACAGGTAACTTAACTATTATTATCATGGCCAGAGGGCCCGAGAGGTCCGTCCTCCTTCGACTCTGACGGGGGGGGCCTCGGCGCTGACGTGAGCGTTGGGCTCATGGGGAGGATCATGACCGGGGGGCCGTCCCCCCGTCCCCCTTCACCTTCTGACGGGTGAAAAGACTCGCGCGCGATAGTCTCAGAATACCTGACCGGTACGTCGATATTATTTATCGCGGATAGTACTGGGCACAGCCTTAGGTTGTTACATTTTTATATGAATCGGTAGTCAACAAAAGACTCGGATCGCTTGACATCAAATGCCGTAGCTACGTTTTTTATTGGTTAACTATTCATAAAAAAGGGAAGCCTATTCCTTTTGTAGTGAATATTAAAGACGGCAGCGTCCCGAAGTCTCGCACACTTTACCAAATCCTTTTAAACCACTTAAGTAAGTTGTGTGCGGGCTGATAACACTATCTCCGGGCTATCGTTAACGAGTCTACGTAAGACAATTACACGTTATCTCACCGCGGACGAAGGGAGGGCGGCCGTCGGTCACTGACGTTGTGTACCACTGAGGTTGGACACGTCTATGTTGTAGCAGCGTTCACTTCACGTAGCTGCAACTCATTCAGTTAAAACATTATGTTTCACATTATAAACGCTCACACGGTCAGTTGGTACCTCCTGATTGCATTACCGTGTACGACGTCTATACACATCAGCGCAGCTGTTGTATTGACGTCAGGGGGACGTGTTGCCTCGTCCTCCACCTTTTTCTATAGCACAGGCGGCAAATGAGCAGTTGCGCCACCTGTAAGTAAGTGATCACCAACGCCCGTTTGACGTCTGCAACACCAGTGGACGGTTCAGCAACATCCAGCAGCCATGTCACTACTTCCTACGTATTATTCAATTCAAAAAAGACAAATTAAAATGCATAAACGGAACTTTGCCTCTTAAGAATGTTCTAGTCGCAGTGCACTCTGTACATGATTTAGACACATGACTTGTCTGTACACTCTCACACACAGTAGTCTAGCTCTGACGCTAAAATGGAGCTGTATAACATCTGAGGCCATTACATTAAAAAATGATTGCCCATTCAAATCGTGAATCTTTGGTTAACCACAGGACAGTTATATCAGCATGTGCATATTATTTTTCACGCTATACTTTAAATAAAATGCATTTTTACCAAATAAAAAAAAATACTTTGTACAGCTGGAAGGTTCTTAACTCCGCCTTCTGACTTAGAGCGACGACCTGTGTGCTTGTGTTGTTTGTGTATTTTTATGTTGTCTAGGATTAGGACCAAGCTAATTGGCCATTGGTTGCTGTTACAGGTTTAAATGCCTAATTCAAAAGTAATTTTTCAAAACGACTGCTCTAAGTAAATCTAATGCGGCTTCGAACCCGGACCGTTTACTGCACGAAGATCGTACTTCTGCCTAAAACTTGTTCCATCCCACACGAAGTTCTATCGATCATCTGACGTAATTAGTTATCATTCGCAACATCGGTTAGGTACTTTCCTTCTATCCTGGGCAGATGATAGAGCTCGAAAAACCGTTGTGTGTGGAACTAGGCCTTGTTGGAGTGCTAGTGGGCGAGTCAGATGTGGATCTTTTTAAAGGATAAGTTTGGATATTATAGCGCACGATAGAAACAGAGTTATAAGGTACCTACTTTTTTCCTACCCTTGACTTTGCTGCCTGTTCATATGTCAGCCAATGTTGTAAATAATGCGGATGTTTACGGCTGTCATTCCAGTACATTCACCAAATCCAGCAAATAATTTTCTCCATAGTATGACATCCATAGATAGAGAGATATGAAAATATTTTATACTTAAAATATGGGGTCTACTTGACATACTGTGTTTTAAGCTATGGTTTATGGTTATGGCAGTTGCCGCCTTCCATATGGATGCCTGAGATTGATTCACAATGGGCTAAGTTGTATTCTGCGGTCGTCTGTAGTCTGCTGTGACGGGTCCAGCTGAGTACTATTTAGTCACCATGAAGATCTCTGTAAGTAAAGTGCATGTTCAATTTATTTATTTATAATAATAAGTCAGTATATATCTGAGATTTCGACATGACAGATACACGTCACTACTATTAAAACCAATTAAACACATTTAATTGAAAACCCAATTTAAACCTGTTTACTTGTACAAGAGGTATATTTTTAAATTATGTATACTCTCTGTATCTGGTGGATTATTTTTCAATCTACTGAACAGATACTCATGTGGCTTTCGCTAATGGAGAGAGTGATTCTCGAGGAAGGGTATAGAGTGTAATTTGTTGCTCTTATCAACGGACGAAGTTGGGGCGAACAGCTAGTACTTAAAAACCAAGACCCCCAAAAGCTGTTTGTCCGTATGTGATCAATCTTCTCAAAATATATCTTATTTCAATGCGGTTTTTAACCATGGATTGAGTTATCTCCGGGGGAGGCTTTAGTGTATAGTCCAGCATCTGTTATTCACGGGCAAATCCGGTACGAATCCGGTCTTGAATGATCAAGACAAAGTACTATGATTTTTAGTGATATGTAAAATTATGTTTAAACCAAAAATCGCACCCTCTCTTAATTTTCGTACATACGTACATATTCAGGTATCTTATAGAGATCCGTAGTTAACAGGAACACACCCTTCAACCCAAAGATAAAGAGTACCGTCTGTCGTTAAAAACTAATGATTCCTACTAGAAAACTGTTATTTGTCTGTTGTAGTTAAGTATAAACACAAAATATGTGTGTGAGGCAATGTCGTTTTAAATTAGTAAACCGTTCGTGACTATGAAGGCTTAAAGTAACAATTTTCTTTTAGAGTCAAGTGTCCCCTCTGCTAAAAAAAGTACCTTCACGTCTATTATCACCGATGAGACAGAGGTGTGCTAGTACATCCACAACTCGTAAGTCCAGTAGATATACTATACTTAGCACACCCACGATTGGCCAAGGTACTGAGAAGGTACTGAGATCCATGATGTGGCAAAGCCTATGGGCCACTTCGGGCACATTCAACCAATCCCGGACAGTAGAATGCATGCTCAGAATAATCTGAAAAAACATTTAATAATAGCTGTCCGAGACATGGGGATCGAACCCAGGAGGACCCCACGCGGCTAACGATCCTTACAGGCGCCTCCCCGCACCTTTACACCACAGAGGCGATCCCTCTACTAACTAAAACGTTGTTGTTGAGAATAGACGCGAGAAACGTCACGGCACGAAGAAAGAAAGAAAATAATTTTATTAATCACAAAAACATCATCGATGCAGTGTTACATAATTTCAAATTAATTTGTTTTTGCGACCAATATATAATAATATAATATATGATGACGTGACGCTGATTTTCAGTGTCCCCTCACTTTCATTCGCTTGGAGAGACAGACACTTGATAGAAGCTAAACTAAATATAAGCTAACAAAATTACAAGACAAAAAAAACAAATCAAGTAAAGAAAAAAAATTTATATCGTAATAGTCGACAAATTATCATCAGCCGGACGACGTCCTCTGCTGTACATAGGACTCCCCCATTGTGCGTTAATTATTATTATATTTTACTGGAATACTCCTTTTTAATGGAAAGATCCACATCTTATGAAAAAAAGATTAAGAATTTCTAAACATAGTGGTCAGAGCAGTTGAGTACACGTCTGAGATACCAAATAACTCCTCATGGAGAATAGTTCAGTCGCCGAGTGCCCTGTCACGGACAGACGGACGGATCCAAGGATCACAGAAATACATCAGACTGCACTCGCGGTGGAGACAGTAGTCGCCCCAACCCTGCCACATGTCACCGCGTCACGGGTCCTACTCATATTCCAGGTCTGGCGGAAGCTCATGAAACAGTTATTCCGTGAATACGAAAGGCAGAGGCAGTTTGCCGGCAGAAGTCAAAACATAAAACTTATGTTTATCATAAAACCCAATGTTATATAAAGCAGATTTCACTTTAAAAAGCATGTTGTGACGAAAGCTTGATGGTGACGCGACTACTATGATATTTATTCACCCAACTCGCAGTAACGCTATGCGCCGCGTAGCTGCATTCGAGGACAAGATGCGTGACGAATGACGGTCTACGCGTGACAATGACGCGAGTTCTATGCTTTTTTTCGCAAACCCAAAAACCTTATAAGTGTTCAGCGCACCTTAAGAAGTTTTCACTTAAAAATGACTATTCATATCGCTGTCAACGCGTAATTCGACATCCATGAGTTACTACCAATAAGTCTAACCTAAGGAATTGTAGTTTATAAACCTCTTCATTGTCTTATCGAAACCACAGACCACAGAATGTGGTCTGCCAATTTATTTTATAGCGAGAAGGTAATCACGTGGTAAAGTAATAAGTTGTAAATGCTTGTCCGGGCTAAACTGTAAAACCAACAGCAACAACAACAACAATACATCATCGCGCCAGTTCTGTAACGGGGTAGGCAGAGAGAACGGAGCGCCACATGTCACGATCCTTACATACCTGCCTTGCCTCCTCCACTTTCATAACTCTCTTCGTACAAACGCGCCGGTTGCGAAGACTCCGAACACCACCTTGGGACAGTACCCGACCAGTTTGATCGTGGTATGTTAGTCTGGGTCTGCCCCGGCACCTACACCCTTCCACATTCGCGTTGTATATCTGTTTCGTTGACCCTACATCCATAACTCTTTCTACATGTCCGAACCATCGATCATGCCTTTCCTCTTTTCAACACCGATACTTTCATTACTAACGCGGTCGGCAAGGGTTACGCCACATATTTTTAATTACTTTTTTTATTAACTTAAAAACCAGACAGATTTTAAAGAAATGTCGCACTGACATATGTAACGGTCATTGTCCAACGTACAATACTTATACTTAGGCTATATTTTAGTTCGATTAGTTATCAGGCTGGATCCTGGATCCTGAGTCATACTCCCTGGCTGGAACCCACAGCCACATGCAAGTTGTATGCTTCGATCCCCGCCAACGTTGCGACCGTGCAATGAGACGGAGACCCGCCCTGGTCCGGATTTGGACAATAAGTACTGGCGCAATGATCGAAATTGTATGATAAATCTTCATAAATAATTTCGTGTCAAGATGTTTGACCGGGACAATCTCCGAAACTACAGGACATATTTTACTGCCGTAAAGACTTTGCCTAAATGATAAGTGCGAGTATCGTGTATACATACTATAAAAGAACTGTTTTGTTTGTATGTGATCTATTTTATCAAAACCTACCATACGGATTTTCTTGCGAATTCCACCCATTGACAGGACGGTTCCTGTAATAGGTTTTAGTGTATAATTTGTTATGTTGATAATCAGACCCATGTTACTCACGGGTTGTTAGTATAAAATATACGTAATTATATCGAAATATTTCTTGCTGTACTGACAAGATCAAACAAGAAACTGTTTAACGTCTGGGGATGGCAGATCAGAGGATGGCGCGAGGCATCTGGAGCAGATAACTGCGCGCCCGCAGACATCTGCGCTCGCTTACATGCGGGCTCTCGTGCGTACGCAAAACTTAATGTGCGGACATAATGTTTCTGAATTCATAAAATATCCGCGTTTTGTCTATCCCTTCGAATACAATATGGAATAAGATAAAACATGTTTTATCTCGAAAATGTATGTATATTTTATCTTATTCCATATTGTATTCGAAATCTGTGCAAATTTTCATCGAAATCAATTTAGTAGTTTTTGTGTGAAATACTAACAAACATACATTCAAATTTTCGCATGTTTTTGTTTCGTTTGTGAAATCCATTTCCGCGACTAATTTCTGCTGACTACGATAGAATAACATCCGGTACCCACAATCTTCTTTTTTATTGTATCATATAGCGTTTGCTTCTTGTACTGACGCCCACAAACACCCGCAAACGCACAGATTATGCAAACGTGTTGCTTTTTTCAGCCTTCCGCTTCAGTGGGCCACAGGAGAAACACATCGCACGAAACGCGACGGCGTAATTGTCACTGTGACGGTATCATGTGGGCGAGAGTGGTCGAGCCAGTCCAATTCCGCTGCAACACAGCAATGACTTCACCTGAGAACACTCTCTCGCTTGTTTATCGACGTTAATATTATTTCACTTAATGATCTAACTTTACTCCTGAGGTTCACCCACAGCAAACTTTAAAGTGTCAAACATAGTTAAAGGTGTTTCGGAAAAAGTAATTTGAGCCTTAGATCTTAATAGTCATTTGTCTCTTTCCCGTGATCTTTTACTTTCAACTGTCTCTCTCTTTGTCTTCCTAATAGTCATAAACTTTAATATCAAGTATAATTACTTAAAGAGCACTTAATGAACTCGCATCAAATGAGTTGACAAGATGGGTCCAAGTGGCTTGTGATGTCGCCATCATTACATGCTAGCTGTGCCTCGCGGCGTCACTCGCATTCAATATATCCCTAATCTCTTTGGCATAAAAGTATTATGTTATTCAAAACTGTATTCTGTCTGTGCAAAGCTTTGTAGTTTTCGCGTGAAAGAAGAACAAAGGTACAATTCTTTTAGTGCTATATTTTTTATATTCTAAATGTGTAAAGTCTTCAAAGATCATCTTTATCTTACACTTTGAAAATGAAAATGTTTTTATTCAAAGTTGCATTATAAAAAATTGCACGCCGTCCGGGCTTCGCATGATACTTCACGAAATATGGAAAAAAATTATTGAGCCAGAAAAATATAAATTGATGGTAATAATTATCAATGGTAAAGACAAAAAACTACATTGACAACTGAACAACGTCTGTCGAGACCGCTAGTGAATAATTTCAGCAGCGAAGTAAGGATTTACTTTTTATTGGTGACATTATCGAAGTTTCATAATGATAAAACGTTTTAGATAATCTTATATAGCCTATGTTCACCACAAATTCGTGATACATTACTATGTAAGGCGCCGTCTTGGCGTTCATTGAAAGAGGCCTATGTCCAGCAGTGGACCGATAAGGGCTGATAATGATGATGATGATGTTATAGGTACGAGACATGCTCGAAACAAATGTATGTATAGATTATAGGCGTATGTATGTATATATATATCGTGCATAGATATGTAGATTCTGATGTTCTCTGCAACACTATTCGCCTTGTTATCAGACGCTGGAGTCATTAAAGTATATTTAATACATTGGAGTCTTTGTTTTACCATAAAACGTAAAGTTATTTTTGTAAGAGACAAAATAGGATCACCTGATCTTTCTTTCGGACCTGAACTTATGCTGTGGAAGTGAAGAGCAGCCCAACACAGTTTCATCGGTACCACACGACCGCGGCTACCGAGGGCTTGGTATGAATGTAATTATAACGGAATTAAGAGCACGGGCCCCCGGTCGAGCTATACACACGCAAAGTGTTGTGCAGGCAGGCGGCAGAGCCAAGTGTAACCGAAGAAAGCCGTGCGCATCCGACGCCCAAAAGGCTTGTTACCCGTACTACTAATTCCCTCCTATCATTAAGTATTTCCTGCCAATGTTCGCGGAAGAAATACGGCGCCAGTTCCATAAGTATTAAAAGAAAAATGAATGAAAACGAGAGTGTTTTCATTTGGCGTCAGCACCCAGAGCGGCGCCGTAGATATTTTACGACGTGCGCCGGGACGACCTCGTGTGTATTTATACGAGCCACAAACAACCTCTCGACACGTCAGGGTTAAGGTGAAGACGAACGCCTGCGTCCAATGCTCTTCACACACGAAAAGATCTCTTTAATTACAGTTTTTTATGTAGCATCTCATGTATCTTATGACTAGCTATGCCTGTTAACATATGCAGTGCTTCCTCTCATAATGTACTACAGGCTACTCACAAACCACATGAAACGTGCCAGCATAGCCGTCATACTGCGCCGGCCCAATATGCCTTATAACGCAATAACGCGGGGAAACGCATAACGCGCCTTCACTGGGCCTGGGTTCCAGTAGCGTGTGGGGCTCGCATTATAGTGCCGGATATTCGAAACTGTAAGGATTGTCCTGAAGTGCGGGGTTGTCCTGTAGTACGGGACCACCAATTTTGGGACTGTGCAAGTCCTCACTTGAGAGGACCTCTCCTCTCCCCTTTTCCGCTCTTCTTATAAGATGGTTACAAAGAACAGTTCGATTGACTTCGCCCGAGGTGTTTTGCTTCACCCCAGGCTACTGAGCCCCACTGTCAAGACAAGGGTTGAAATATGGTACAGGCCCAATACCGCTGCAGCAAACTGTTATTAAATGGTACAATATCAGTAAGTGCGTGTGTTGTTCCAGGGAGTGTCGTTTATCGGATGGCACCACAGAACCAACTTGGAGAGGATACTGCTGGTGACCAGCGCGGTGCTGGTGGTGGCCATGTTGCTGACCGTGGCGGTGCTGCTCACGGTGCGCGGCCCCGCCTTCATTCCCGTGCCGCCCTGTTACCAACCAGACTCGAAAGGTACTCCGACTATTTACATATAAGTACTATATTCAGTGCTGTGTGGGGACGGCCTTTGAATACCCTCAATCCAAGCACAGGGTGACGTAAGAGTGATCAAAGGGCACTAGTCTCTTAACAACAATGAGGCTTCAACGAGCTGGTTGTTTGGTATCCCGTCTGTTTCATAGTGACAGTGAATTAGACGGGAGTACCGGACAGTGGTCACGCAGAGTGATGGCAGTACCATCAATGCGACCACAAATGCGGAGACAGGCAGCAGTGGCGCCGGTCCGAAACCTAATCTGCGATTGCCAGTCCGCCTACATGGCAATTTTGAGCCTTAACCTCAAATGGACAACATCAGCAGAATTCGGCCCCCAGTTTCCCGGTAGTTCCACTAGTCCTGGCCAAGGTAGCCGTGGAACAAGGGTGCTGCACCGGGCTACGGATCGCTTCCACCGATTTGACCTGGCTACGTATAACGGACGAACGTTCTGACTGAATAAACACTTGGTTGAACCTGAGGTGGAACTGGGAAAAACCCGATGGCAAGTTCTGGGGCCATGTGAAGTCCGAAGACAATGCGAGGACACTATAATTCTGCCATCCGGTCACCTGTTCCACTTCAAAGAAGGCGAGTATGTCCCTCGTAGGCAACGTCGTCGAAATCTCTAGTGTTTCGGGTAGGGTGGCGTGTCTCATACTGAAACTCAATAGGAGGTACAGGCTTAAAGTGATGTGTGATCGGGATGTGTCGAGGTTGGTGCTTATACTTGTAGTACATGCACTAACCTCGACACGTCCCTATGACGACGTGGAGAAAACCTATGAGGATGTCTCAAAAGCCTTACATAACACCTGTAGGGCCCATTTCAATGTTGTTATGGGGTACTTTAAGGCCAAGGTACGAAAAGATTTTTGTGGAGAAGCTTGGAGGAAGTCATCTGACAAAGGCTAGGACCGATTCTGGGGTTACCGTTTCTTCTAAGCTTGGGATCTTATCTGAGATCGAAACTTTCTATAGCAAGTTGTATACGGCGCACGCTCCTCCAACCGATATCCTAAACAACGATCAGCTTGCAAACCTAATACGACATATGTCAGTCGATCTGCCGGACGTCAGCTTGAGTGAGATTAGTCTGGCTTTAGCGCAACTTAAATGGGGAAAAACTCCGGGAAAGGACGGAATTACAATCGAGCCTCTTGAAGCAGGAGGCGAACCTGTATCAAGACAGCTAAAAAAGATTTTTAATTTTGTCCTTCAGCGGGGCGTACCTCCCAAGGCATGGCTTGGGAGTGACGTTGTTTTGTTTTTAAGAAGGGTGACAAATCGCTTCTTCAAAATTACGGACCAATTTCACTTCTCGGCCATATTTACAAGTTGTTCTCAAGAGTCTTGACGAATCGTCTCACCACAAAGCTGACGAATCACAGCCACCGCGGGCGCGGGCTGGGTTTCGCAGAGGATTTAGCACCATGGACAATATTTTCACCATAAGGCAAGTTGTACAAAAGGCACATGAATGCAATCAGCCACTGTGGTGGCCTGGTTCTTTTTCATTTATTTATTCAGAAAACCAACAGCGTAACAATTAGTATAACAATTTATAGGAACAATAAATAATAAGGCGAGTAAGAGGTTTTCCTAAGTACATAAATGTTAATAGTAGTGATGCTTTGGACTTGCAGTAAATAAATAAAAAAATATTTAAAAGTATAGTAAAATGATAAGAAGAAAAATAACGAAAAGATGTATCTTCCCTATGACTTGGTCTTAAAAATTTTATACAAATTATTTCTTAATTGAGCTTTAGACTGTACAAAAATATCCATATTATCAAAATTTCTTATGTATTTCATTATATATATGTGGCGATCTACACATAACTGAGTTGGCAGAGCAATTGGTGGTGCACTTGGGCACGTGGAACAGAGGAGTGTGGCGGGTACGACTCCTCGGCGCACAATATGACAGTACACTGACGAGCTCAGGACAGTCCAGTTTATCGTGCATCATAAAGGTAGCACAAACTTAGAATATTGCTCCGTTCCTCAAGAGTTAAAAGGTTATTTAGATGACAGTCTTCCAAGTAGGATACTGAGGGTTTTCGGGTTCGGTAAAGGATATGCTTCACAATCTTTTTTTGCACCCGTTCTGAGGATATTTTGTGAGTATTATATTGTGGTGACCAAATAGGACTTGCGTATTCAAGGACGCTACGAACAATTGTAAAGTATACAGCCTTAACTGCGTGCAAGTCACTGAAAGACCTGCATACCCGCATAGCAAAACCGAGATTTTTGAATGCTTTTTGAGAGATTGTATAATTGTGGACGGGAAAAGTCATTTTACTGTCGAGATGCACACCCAGACCCCTTACGTTTGTAGTTCGTTCGATTAAAGTTATAGGAAAACATAATGGGCTCTAACTTGCGCGTGAATGTGATGCATTGACATTTCCCTATATTACCATTTATTCTGTTGCGCTTATAATACTCATAAAGTGAATTTAAATCTGATTGACGACGATGAGTATTTTCGATTGTTTTTATTTTACAATAAAGTTTTTTATCGTCTGCGTACATGAGGTATTTTGAGTAGTTTATGGAGCTTGGTATGTCAAATAGGTAGTATTGTATTTGAGGCCGCGCAGTGAGAAAGCTTTTGGCTCTGTCGAAACCTGGGCTGTTTTGGAAGCTTTACAGCGATGTCTGGTCGATTTGCGATACATCGAAGTACTGGGAGCATTGTATGACGCTGTCTTTAAGTATGTTCTGATTCCGGAAGGTCAAACAAGGCCAATCCAATTACATCGAGGAGTGCGACAGGGGGATGTCGTTTCCCCGAAACTGTTCAATAATGCTTTGGAGGATGTCTTTAAGAGTTTAAACTTTACAGAATGCGGCATAAATATTAACTGCGAGTACCTCTCACATCTTCGCCGACGATATTGTTGTGTAGGCCGAATTGTTGGAGAGCTGCAGGAAATGTTGCACAGCCTAAATGAATCCTCCCGACGTATTGGCCTTAGGATGAACTTGGACAAGACGAAGGTCATGTTCAACGAACACGTTACCCTTCGCCGGTCAACGTCGATTGTGTTATTCTCGAAGTCATAGACATATGCGTTACCTCGGGCAGCTATTGCAAGTAGGTAGATATAACATCGAGAAGGAAGCCGATAGAAGGATTCAGTTGGGTTGGGCAGCGTTTCGGAAGCTTCGTTACATTCTCAAGTCTCCGCAGAGCTTGAAGACGAAAGTCTTCAACGAATGCGTATAACCCACGGGGCCGACACATGGCCTCTTAATTTAGTACTGGTACGCAAGTTTGCCGTAGCTCAACCGGCTATTGAACATGCTATGTTGGGTGTTTCTCTGTCCGACAAAATTCGTAACGAAGTCACAAGGCAGAGAAGTAAAGTATCCGATATCACGTGAGGAATAAGCTCGCTGAAGTGGAAATGGGCTGGTCACACACTCAGAAGAAATGATGGCAGATGGGCCTGTAAGGTTCTGGAGTGGAGGCCGCGTTTAGGAAAACGAAGTGTTGGTCGACCGGTTACCAAGTGGGAAGACGATCTCCGTACAGTAGCCGGTCCGGGATGGATGCGAGTAGCAGGAGATCGGTCGTCTCGGCGTTCATTGAGAGAGGTCTATGTCCGGCAGTGGACCGATAAGGGCTGATAGTGATGATGAATGACTATATTCAGTAAGAGTTTTGTATACTTGTATGTGTTGATGTGTCGCGGCAGGGTGACATATGGAGGGCTGTGGGAGCCTGCGTGACGATGTCCAGGTCAACAGTACGAGTGTTTGTATAACGGCAAACTACAAGACATCACAGAAGTACACACGAAAGGGGCCCTCATTTCAACGCCTTTGGGGCCGTACTAGACATTATATGTAAACACAGGCATCAGCAGCTGTCATCACAGGACAGACTATGTAGTCTCCGGACAGATGTGCAAGTGATATGCAAAGGTTCGCTGTATCTTTTTGTGTGATTAGTTAATAGCTATCGGCTAC
>JAFELO010000301.1:627726-658207 GCA_017140195.1 Eumaeus atala
TACGCTTTTCAATCCTAGTCTGCCTTCCTAGACCTTAATACAATATACATCGAGCTGGAGTTCTCTGTGAAAACGATCGATGCGGGAGTAGGACGGCTCGATTGTACATCGATTTTACACTGTCTGGTGTCTGAGAGTTTTGATAAAGGCATGCGTTGTTAGTGTGGATAAAAGTGCAGCACTACCTAGCTGCGACTGACATGCTGCCAGTTCTCTAGAATATTATTTTCAAATTTGCCAATTTTTTTTTCCATGTTTAGCGTTTTGTTAGAATAATTAAATGTATCTTTATATGTTTACGCGTTGAAACTCTTTTATGAGCTTACAACGGAGTTGGTTGCAGTTATGGAGACTTGCGAGGTTATATTTTATATATATTCTGTCACTTGTGAGGGGCCGACTTCTGCCTACTGATGAGATGCCCTGATGCAGCATCTTAGCAACAGGGACCTTGGCGACTAGCCAGGCCATATAAAGGACACGACTTATCCTCAAGTGGCTGTCATAGACCCAGCGTTACAAAAATATGTTCATTATGTCTTGAGCCCTTGGATCGATTGCAGCTGCGATGAGTTCCTTCCAAAATACCGGCTACAGAGTGTTGCGCATTTGCATAACATAATGTACAAAATACCGGCTTCAGAGTGTTGCGCACTTGCATAAAATAATGTACAAAATACCGGCTTTAGAGTGTTGCGCACTTGCATAACACATTGTACAAAATACCGGCTTCAGAGTGTTGCGCACTTGCATAACATATTGTACAAAATACTGGCTACAGAGAGTTGCGCACTTGCATAACATATTGTACAAAATACCGGCTTCAGAGTGTTGTGCACTTGCATAACATATTGTACAAAATACCGGCTTCAGAGTGTTGCGCACTTGCATAAAATAATGTACAAAATACCGGCTTTAGAGTGTTGCGCACTTGCATAACATATTGTACAAAATACCGGCTTCAGAGTGTTGCGCACTTGCATAACATAATGTACAAAATAGAGGCTTCAGAGTGTTGCGCACTTGCATAACATATTGTACAATTCAACAAATGCAAATAAAAAAATATTCGTATTTTGTGTTTTGGTCGGTATTTTAGATTTGCGTACAAATAAAAAAGACTATATGGGATCAATGCCTCCTAAATGGCAATGGGGTGAAGTTCCCATCGGCCCCTCTCTCCTCCCTCCCTTCATACATATCGCCCCTTGCCGCGTGCGCATTAATGTTTAATGTCCCGCTTCCTACCTTTTTGGTCCACACTTTTCGACCCGATCTACGGAAAAGTGTTCATTGGACCCGTCTGTATCTTATATGTTCGACCCACTTCTCCAGTTGGTACACTAAATAAAAAAATCCCACCTGTTATACCACAGCCGTTCACATGCCGAATTCAGGTGGGTCTTCTTTCTTTGGTCTTTTTTTACATTTAGGGGGTTTCTAATGGCTACAGATCCCCATGGACATCATCGTACTTGTTATGCAGATGTCGCAAGCCCACAGACTGCACGACACGCGACACGCTGTTACTTTGAGCCGGTATCATGTGAGCGAGAGGTACCACCACGGTCATTCCAGTTCGATTCAGCAACGATTCCATCAGCTTTTATAGGTTCACTTCTACTTGTTATAAATATATAATAATTTAATTTATTACAAAGCTAGCATCATCCCACGGTTTCACCCATAACTCTGGTACTATTAGTTGTAGCGTCATGGTATATAGCCTATAGCCTGCCTCGATAAATGGACTATTCAAAATAAAAAAAAATCAAGCTAGTGGTTCCTGAAATTGGCGCGTTAAAACAAACAAACGCTTCAGCCATATATTATTAGTATAGATAAAGTTAGTACGTGCATACGCATATTATAATAAACTGACAACCATACATACACGTGATCGTCGCTTATGTCGCCCTGACCTAGCCCTCGTTTTTAATTACTAGATGTGTACTTGCGTAACATAAATTCAACTACGTGCCTAATGGTACATATCTATAAAAAAGTACCTTCAAGCCTCTTATACCCGAAGGGGAAGGTAGCTCTTGTTCAAATCTAAAAATATGTATTATTAAACGTTCCTAAAGTACTATTAAACGTCCCGACAGTAAACGTACAGATGGAAAGAAAGATAAAGAGTCATGCTGCGTTGCACTCCGGTTTATTCACAGATTTTTTTGTAAGAGATAGTGCCATGCTGCATAGGAGGAAGTAGTGCCATGCCCAGTGCATGACACTACATCCTCCTATGCAACGGAATTGAGCCGGCGCGACCGGGGAGGTACATCTCGCTCACTTAATACCGCCGTAAAGTGACATCTACGGTGTCGCTTTTCGTGCGGTTTGTAAGTATCTGCTGGTCCATTAGGTGAAAAGGAGGGCAACACATCGCCATAATTATGCTGATGTTCATGGGCGTGATTAGTCGCTGAAACGCTCCGATTTCTCGTTTGTCACCCTATACTATAAAAAAAGATCTCTGCTAAAATAAGGGAGTGTAAACCCGCTACAGCCGCGATGGTTTTGTAGTGACTGAGCTCAGGATAAAATTTACATTTAAGGGTTATCCGCCTTGACACAGATTGATAATGGTGGTGATATCACCGGCGCGTTGCCTTGGTGTGACGTCACACGTGTTATGTCAGGTGTTGGGATGACGTACAATGAATTCCCGCTTCTTGTTTTTTCTTTGAAAAAGGCGGGGAATGTGACTGCTCTGGCGCTTAGGACAAGGCACAACAACTGATTCAAGCCTAGTTGTGACGGTGGCCCTAGATGAACCCAGGGTTGGACGTTGCACGTGCATTGAACAGTTTTGTTGTCGTTTCTTTTCTATTAATTATTTTAATTTTTCCATGGCTCAGGCTCGATAACGGCATCTCTGGCATAAAGATAGCTGTCAGCCTTTGCCTATATTTTATCGTTTTTGTCATATAACGGTGCCAAAAATGTCATACAACAGCAAAACAAATAGGAACAAAGCAGTTGCCTATAAGCCATGGTTATTTCAAATATCTTAGTAACTTCACCATGACAGTATACTAATTTTGACTTTTTATGATTGGGGTTTGACAACATGACACATTTGTCATTTACCAGTTTAGAAAAAAGAACGATAAAAAATAGGCAAAGGCCATCTTTATGCCATTGATAAGGTAATCAAATCTAAGCTATCGAAAATTTTCAATAACTAATAAAAGAGAAATGATAACAAGAAAATAAAAACTGTTCAAGTTAGTTACTTAGATCGGCCTATATTTACGAAGTTTAGACTAAGCGGTAGGTGTTAAAGGAATTTTACAATACCCATTCAACCGAGAAGGCTGCTTTTTGTACCTTGAGTTAAAATAGCTTTATGATATTCCATATGGCTATACATATCATCATCCTCAGCTCTTATCGATCCACTGCTGGACATAGGCCTCTTTCAATGAACGCCATGACGGCTGACATATCGTCTTTACGAAACAAAAAACCGTAATTCTCTTACAGTTTGCTTGAAATTTTTGCCAGTTTGAGTGCCAAGACAACCGATCTCCTGCTACTCGCATCCATCCCGGACCGGCTACTGCACGGAGATCGTCTTTCCACCTGGTGAACGGTCGACTAACACATGGTTCTCCTAAATGCGGCTTCCACTCAAGAACCCTCTGGATTCTCCAGATCTGTTCTTCTGATTGTGTGGCCAACCCATTGCCACTTCAGCGAGCCTATTCGTCGCGTGATATCGGATACTTTAGTTCTCTGCCTTATGAATTCGTTATGAATTCTGACGGACAGACAAACCCCAGCATAGTCTATACATGTACAATTCAATATCTGTGCTTAATTCCAACTCATTCAGCAATTAGAATGTAACCAATATTTATATACAAAATTATTAGGTTCACAAGATCTCGCACTTATAATACTAATAGGCAACAATTTCTCACATACCCAGCGCGGTCACATACTTTATCATGATGATTGACTTCCAGACAACTCCGAGGTATGTCTGACGGGGTCATGCATCTACACGGCGAGCGAGGTGATCCGGGGGCTCGACGAGTCGCAGGACCCGTGCGAGGACTTCTACGAGTTCGCCTGCGGGGGCTGGATGAGGAACAACCCCATACCCGAGGGCAAGTCCAACTGGGGCATCTTCAGCAAGATAGAGCTGCAGAACCAGCTCATCATCAGATACGCCTTAGGTAAGATGCTATACTAGCGCATGATGGTAACAGCCACCTAACAATAACGGCTATGTGGTAGTAATGCCGCCTTAAACTTTCGCGTTTCGTGCGGTTTGTGAGTGGCCCATTGGTAGAGGGGACGAGGGTGGAGTGCGAAACATACTTATTGCCCAATATTTTTATATTTCACGTCATTATTGTCATTGGACAACATTGACTTATTAGAACATTTAACTTCACTGAACAGTAGTGGCACTTCCATTGCTTTGCTGAAACGACAATGGCCGAGGAGATGCCTCTCGCTCATGATCGACAACGCCCGAGGAGGTGCCTCTCGCTCAATATCGACAACGACCGCGGAGGTACCTCTCGCTCACAGAATACCGCCTCAAAAGTGATGTAGAAGTGCTGTCGTTGCGATACGTGTGGTTTATGAGAAGCGCGTGGCCCACATCCGCACATTTTAGGAAGATGTAGTGTCATGCTGCATAGGAGGAGGTAGTACCATGAAGAGTGCATGACACTTCAGCCTCCTATGCAACGGAATTGGGCTGGCACGACCGGGGAGGTACCCCTCGCTCACATAATACCGTCGTGCAGTGACATCTTCAGTGTCGCTTTCGTGCGGTTTCCGGTGACTAGCCGGTGGCCCATTGGGGGGGGGGAAGAGGGACGGCAACGCATCGGCATAGTGATTAAGTGGATGTTCATGGGCGTCGGTAGTCGTAAAAAGGCTCCGATTGCTCGTTTGCCCTCTATTCTATAAGAAAACATGCGGATGTTATCCATCGACAGTCACCAATAGGCTCCGATTGCTTTTTTATCCCCTTAAGCTAATAAAAAGTAAAAAATTTCTTCCCGCGAGTTTGACGAACTGAGATAATAGTACTTACCTCCTGCACCATGCTATACCTTCTCACTTTTTGTAGTTATCTAACGTGTCTGTTTTTCACATAAGTTGTAAAAAATATTAACCGTGAAAGCATAACCTACCATAGGAGAGAGCAAATATGATGGAATAGACAAACACACGGGTGTGCGTGTACCCACACACGAGTGTGCGTGTACCCACACACGAGTGTGCGTGTACCCACACACGAGTGTGCGTGTACCCACACACGAGTGTGCGTGTACCCACAAGCCGAGTGTACTCAAGGTGATCGCGATATTTCTATTTCAGACGATACCCACACACATCAACAGCCCTCGTTACGTACAATTGTGCTTAACCAATTATATACCAAATATTATGTACCACTAAAGAAACTCGTAAAAAGTGAACTAAACTCGGTTCGCGGTAAGAATACAGTGACGTCGAAATTGTCGCAGTAATTCCCTGTACCTACTTTGGAGCACCGCGACGCAATTCTCCACAAACATATAGACTGACAACAGTGTGATCTTTATAAGGGTTTCGATTTTCCTTTGCGGGAACGGAAACCTAACATATAAGTAAAGTAAAAACTGAAGCGGGAAATGTACAATTTGGAAGTGTACGGTGTATTTAATCCCATTAAACTCTATAATAAACTTTGTATATATAACATAGTAATTAGATTAGTGGCTAGTGGCCACAGGTGCGTGGCGTGCGTGGTGCGTGTTACATTTCTGCGTACGTTTGTGTGATGTGTTAAATTTCTCAATTTTACCTACAACGTAAAACTTAAAATGGATTACTCCTTGTATGTTACGCATGGTGGGGTCACACGTATCTGGCGTGAATTGTGATTGGTTCTACAAGCGTACACATGCGCAGCAAACTATGACTATGATATCAATGTAGGATTTTTTATAGTAGAGGGATGCAAACGGGAGTCAACCCCTTTTAACGGCTACCGACCACCATAGACATCCGCATTTTAGTTGTCATGTACATTTTGTCATCATTTTCTCCTCTACGTCATTGGGCCACCGGGTAGCAAATATCGGGAAATGCGATCGCATAGCTGTCACTTTGCGGCGGTATGATGTGAGGTAGAGATACCTCCGGTGCAATTCCGCTGGAATGCAGCATGGCACTACCTCTTATTATTGTGTATGAAGAAATGATTTCAGTGTGGAATTTGTATTGTAATGTAAATATGAGTGTACTATGTATATTGAAGTGATTTGCATCTGTTTGTATGATGCAAATGGTTCCACTCGTGCTCGAGGCCTCGTAGGTACCATAGTACATTAACAACAGTAGACCACCAAAGCCCGATCGGCCAGTCCATAGCTTACTCTTGGTACTACTTTAAAGGAATCGTGTAACGTCGTTACTTACGTGTGTAAGTGCAATCTGACGCACGATGCAACCAGTATCTAGGCGCCCGGAGCTCAAGCACATATACAAACCGGCAGCGGCCAATTCTATGAATATAATTTACTATTCTTACTGTACTGTGTAGGTACTATAAATGGTTCATTAGAACATTATCCCTCATTAAACTGTTATGACGCAGCTACGTTCTTTGTTGTTTCTCTTCGCCTTGTTATATTAGTCTTGCTTAGCGCCGGTTTCACAAGTTCCTAATAAAGTTGCAGTAAGCTTTAAGTGGCAAATACAAATTTCGGTTGCACAGATTCCGGAAGCCATCCGGAACTAACTACCTCGTATGAAACATTTATGTAGTAGATAAGTATAGACTAGCTAGTTGACACAGTATGTGAGCTGTGCCTTAAGTCTTGACTTTCAACTACGCATACCCGTTTTTATCGTGAGGAAAGCTTTTATGCCGCATCGGCACAACCTGGGTAGGCTGTCGACCAGCGCGGGGATTCTGAACTCCCATTCATAGGTGAACCCTACCTCACTAAATCCTCACAGAAGCCCTCAGCTAAAGATCATTTGGTTTGAGCCAAACCCCTAGCTAAGCAGAAAACAGAGCGCCTTTGGAACTGGACTCCCTCCAGCCACTCATCTCCGGCCGGACGTTGAAGCACAGATTGGTGGTCGAATCATTGGCCGGTGACAAATTGAATCCACCACTTACACAAAGGGAAAGTGTAAGGGTGTATCGTCCTCCGTTGCCCAGGGTACACCACGAGAAGGTAATCCAACCGGTAGCACCACGACGACACATACCCCTTAACGCAACCTAGTGTACCCTTGGGGAGTAGCCATCCCATCCAATGATACCACATACGAGTGGTAACAGCCAAATATCCATGTTATACGCCCGGCACAAAGGTGTGTGCAGCACATATTCGTGTCCCCGCGTGTTATTGCTCGGTCATGGCGGTTGGTCTAAACAAAATTAGAGTGTTCGTCTTAATTCGTATATCACTGTAGCACTTAACGCCGTAGTGTATACCCAAGCTATTCTAGCATCGTTTTAGGCGTTCACGATGATCGCTTGTGCCAACAATAACTCAACATGGCGAATTATATTATCATCACGTTCGTCCGACTTTAGTCTCTATCCTATTATGTTATGTGCTACAATCGCTTGCATTGTCCTTGCTAAATGAATGTAAGTAAATACACAATTAGGCCAACAATGGACGTGCTAAATATGATAATGGAGAGTTCATAGGAACAAAGGTCGTATGTGCGAATTACAAGCTGCGGTTCCTTGTGGAGGTTCCTGATGCAGTTGATGAGCAGATCAACGAGTACGTAGCAACACAGTCGAGCGACGGGCTGGGGAGCTCGAACCGCATCTTTCGCTCCTATTTGTCATGGCGTGGTAGACTGGTATACACTATAATATGGTTTATACTCTACCTCGGGGTGTATAGCACTGGCACGATTTTGCAAACCGACCCAGCACTTGTTGCGATTAGCCCATTTAACCACAAGTCTTCGGCTTTAAAATATAGGCATATGTATAAAAATAGATATTAAAAAAATAAAAACCCCAAAAGCTAGCCGAACGGATATGTATACGGTTCTTCCCAATGAATAGAGCTATTCCCGAGGAAGGTTTTTGTGCAAAATTTATTATTTTGTTTTGAAATATTTATTAGTTCTGCAGGACTGGCAATGTTAAGCAAATCAGAAAATGGTATGCAACAGAAAAATATAAGTACATAGTATAGTATATCTTTTGTGACTATTGTAAAATATAAGTACATAGTATAGTATATCTTTTGTGACTATTGTAAAATATAAGTACATAGTATAGTATACCTTTTGTGATTATTGTAAAATATAAGTACATAGTATAGTATATCTTTTGTGACTATTGTAACAGTTTTTACTCTAGTGCTCCTTCTAATATCATGTAGTCAATTTATATCAGATCCATTCTTTAATTGTCAGATTTTAATTGATGTAAGCAGGAAAAGACAGATCCTGAATTTTGGAAAAAAATCTATTATTTAATTTGCATTTTCCAGAAAGGGTAAACGTCACCGACCCAACGGATGCGGAGGCGAAGGCGCGCATCTACTACGACGCATGCATAGACACCAACGAGACCATCGAGAGTATGGGGGAGAAGCCGCTCGTCAGCATCATCAAGAAGCTGGGCGGCTGGCACCTGCTGCCCAGCACGCTGATCAAACAGCCCAAGTGGGACTTGCAGAAGTTGCTGCAGGACGTGCAGAATGGGTTAGAGATGACAAACGTTTACTGAAAAAAGAAAGACGTTATTTTTTATTTCTTTTTTAGTGTATTAACCTCTCGTTCGCACGAGCGGAATAATTCCACGCGAGAGCCGTACATCGGTTCACACGCCGACACTTGCGCCGGCGTGTGAACAGATGTATGATGTCCATATGTTCCATTTCAACACTTTTTTAACAACTACATAAATCTCTCGTGCGAACAAAAAAATACACAATCATTATTAAGGGCTGTTGTGATGTGTTGTAGATGTGGATGGCCACGCACGAAACGCAACGGCGACGCTGTCACTTTACGCCGGTATTAAATCAAGTGAGCGAGAGGTACGTCCCCGGTCGTGCTGACCCAACTCCGTCGCATAGGAGGTTGTAGGGTTATGCACCATGCATGGCACTACGTCTTTCTGTGCAGCATGGCACTACCTCTTCCTCCGTGTTTCATTCGGTTCATAAATTCGAGAGAAGGAAGGCCACGCGTCTGCGTAATAATTGTGTGGATATCAATGGCGTCGGTGGTCATGTGTAGGCTCCGACTGCTCAATTTTTTGATCTATTTACTAAAATCACAATTAACAACAGTTACAACATAGTGACGGTGTATCAAGACCCCACCAGGGCTGACCCGTACACCGGCTAATTTGCCCCCATATTAAAGTTTATTAACTTGTGAATACATTGCAGATACAACCTGGGTGGATTATTCAACTGGGCGGTCACCGAGGATGACAGGAACTCCTCCAAACACGTCATAGTTGTAAGTACTCTTACTAGTTTAACTAATGGCCCAATGGAAAGGAAATTATCGCATCTGCATGACAAAAGCGAATGTCTCGTTTGCTCCATTGTACTATAAAAGAACACAAGACATTGAGTATGTGTTTCTTAAAGAAAAACTTCACGAAATTTGAAGCAGGATGAAACGAAAATGCATCACTTAAAAATAGATATATTTTCATCATATTCTCTATGAGTTATCTACTTTTTTGATTTGCTTCTACCGTGTGTTTTTTAAACAGAATGTGGGTACAGTCGGATCGACTCATTTTATTCGAAGGGACTTTATACAATTTTTAATAGTTTGTAATAGTTTCGTTTACGGGGACTTGGGCCGCCCTGGGTGGTGCCCTCGCACTGTCGCGGTCCATGTGGTTAAAGAGCAACGCACACACTGAAGTTATTGAGTGTCAGTAGTAACCAAATGTCTGTGACTGCTCGTTTGTCAACCTATACTCCCTTTGGTGTAAACGTGATCTTAATATTGAAACATGTATTACCTAATGTCACACATTTCAGCTTGACCAGGGTGGCCTGAACCTGCCCACCAGAGACAATTATCTCAATAAGACTGCGCACAAGAAGATTCTAGACGCGTACCTCGAGTACATGACGAGGATATGCGTCCTCCTCGGGGCCAACAAGACCGAGGCCAAGGCGCAGATGAACAAGGTGAAACTGTCTTACTGTGAATAATAACAACAGCACACCTTCAGGCAAGATCCCTAATGGGTATTTATACTCACCTAATGTTGAATTGATAAATACAAAACTCGGCACCTTAATATATATTTTAATGTAGTATACTGTACCTTAATATATATAGTAATGTAAGAGTCTCGGTCTCGAGTGACTGACATATTGAGATATAATACATTATATGGAAATAGATTCTATTCGAACGAGTCACCAAGACAAAGCTATCAACTTTTCATTCGTTACGGTCCGTCAGGGCATTTTTCGTCTGTAGCAGGGCACATGCACGTTTAGATAGGTACACAAATACCTCTATGGCTACATAAATCTGCTCGAATTACAGTCCTTCTGATGTAGTCTCGTCAAAACTAGACCTCGCCATTTTTTGTTAAACTTGAAATTTCATCTGGATATGCTAAACTTTTACGTGAATATAATTTATTGCATTTATAAATTCTGATCTGAATCTGATGGTTCTATTCCCAGGGTGTGCTTAATATTGTCTTTCAACATTATCATCATCAGCCCTTATCGGTCCACTGCTGGACATAGGCCTCTTTCAATGAACGCCATGATGGCTGACATATCGTCTTTACCAAACAAAAAACCATAATTCTCTAACAGTTTACTTGAAATTTTTAGGTGATATTATTTGAGACAGAGCTGGCCAACATAACCATGGCCTCGGAGAGCCGGCGGGACGACGAGAGCTTGTACAACCCCTACACCATCAGGCAGTGGCAGCAGGACGTGCCCTTCCTCAACTGGACGATGTTCTTCAACGATGCCTTCAAGCTCGTCAATAGGACGGTACGCGTTATGTTATTACCGCGCGCGAGTCTCTACAAGTATAACTTGATTTTCTTTTTCAAATTTCAATTTATAGTTTTAGAGATCCTTTATTTTATGAGGCCTATATTTAGGAGGACAGTTGAAGGGTATATAACGTCACACTGAGACCTAAAGGTGCTCAGTCGCCTGGGGTGAACCCAGACTTTTCTGTTCTGATTTGACGGCAAGTCGACACGACCGGAGAGATGTTAGGAAAAGGGCCGGTTGCGGCCCACGGGGATGTAGCACCGTCACCTCCCTGACTGGGAACTGTCATTATTTGAAATTGAAAAATATAAACAACACCCTTTTTGTTATACCCGAGACCTAAACTCGGGACATTACGACATATTCGCAGATGCCTTCCACTAGACAACGCAGTAGGTGTATTCTTGTAGGACTTGTTTACCATCGGATATTGTACAGATGGTGCGACTGTTTCAGATATCAGACAGTGAGAGGATAGTGGTGTACGCGCCGGAGTACTTCAGGAACCTGACGAAGGTGGTGCGGCGCTTCAGCAGGACGGAAGACGACCAGAAGTAAGTGACGCACACTAATGAGTACCAAGGGCATGGTCGCATGCTATATCGCAGCTGAATTGAGCAGCCCAGACCAGGGGTGGGGCGGTGGTGGTTTTGTATTAAATATTTAAACTCACTCACATAAAAAAGGTTTGTGAGTTTTCAGTGGTCGCCAATAACGAAGAAGGGAAGGAGGGCAATACATCTGCATAATCTGCAAATGTGCGGATGTCAATAGGGCTCGGTGGGCAGTAAAACTGATCGCTTGTCTAAGGGCACGAGTATAAACTACGAGTATAAAAAGCTGCAGAATTGCAGGGAAGAAAACTAGAACAAATGCCTAACGCGTCTAAAGAAGTGTTAAAATCACGAATCATTTTTATATTTATCACAAATAGTTGCGAAGATAGCTTCACTATATGTGGAATGTTTACGTGTAAACGATGTTATAAAATGCACACAGCACACATATCATACTAGGTGGCGCTACACGTGATGTAGGTAACAATGTTGCGAATTCTGTGGCTTTCTCATTTCAAAACGTACCCAACGCGAAGTAAACAGTTTTGATTTCAAAATAGTTGCATATATGACTGATTGTGCCGTTTACGTTTACAGAACGCTGACCAGCTACATGATGTGGCAAGTGTCCCGCTCGCTGTCCACGTACCTCTCTAAGCAGTTCCGCGACGCGACCAAGATCCTGCGCAAGGCGCTGTTCGGCTCCGAGGGCACCGAGGAATCCTGGAGATACTGCGTCACCGACACCAATAACGCGATCGGCGAGTACTTGTCTCTTAATGGCGCCATCTTGTGCGCGTATTTTGAGGGTGAAACAATCTCAGCGGAGATACACTTCAGGTCATTAATATTCAACGTGCATTATCTACGAGCAGGTGGCACATGCCTCTGCCACGGAATTCCTCATTTTTTTCAAACTATATCTAGGTAGAGCACCTAATATGAATATAACTTGATTAAGACTAATGACAGTCAACGTTGTTCTCTGTTGCAGGTTTCGCGGTGGGCGCCATGTTCGTGCGCGAGGTGTTCCAGGGCGAGGCGAAGACGCAAGGCGAGATCATGATCGAGAACGTCCGCGCCGCCTTCAAGAAGAACCTTAAGAACTTAAACTGGATGGACGCCGAGACCAGGGCGGCGGCGGACACGAAGGCCGACGCCATCACCGACATGATCGGTTGGTTTATTGATTAAATCACAGACGTTAACGAAGCGCAAGTCCCAGACAGGACAGCGGTCAGGCGCAGTCGGCAGGACCGAGGCTTTAACGTGCCCTCCACGTCGGCTGTCACTGTTTATATGTGGAATAGACTGAGGTCCAATTTCACAAGTTACTATTAAAGTGTCAACAAGCTTATAGTCTAGCTAGCCGATAGTCTTAAGTACACATAAATGGTTCATATTCATTACATTAACCGGCACCTGTGTAAACCATCATTTACAGTTTACTTGTCACTTAATACCTATTACGCTAACCGAAACTTTGCTAGGAACCGGTGAAACTGACCTAAATTTCATTAAACAATTTCAGGATTTCCCGACTACATCCTCAGTAAGGAGGAGCTGGACAAGCAGTACGAGGAGCTGGAGGTGAAGCCGAACCAGTACTTCGAGAACAATATCGCCTTCAACCTGTACAGCCTCAGGAACGACCTGCGCAAGCTGGACCAGCCCGTCAACAAGACGAAATGGGGTAAACTCCTGTTTTGACTATTCGTTCATAGAAATGTACTTGCTTCGTTATGCGTTGCCGCATTTTTTCATCCTTAGGGCCGCTTTTACAATTTACATGAGGTTCGTCTCGAAGCCCGCAATCCTCGCAGGCCCCACCAGGCCAGTGTAAAAGACCCACGGACGGAAAAGGTATTTATATAGCGTCCATTATTTAGTGGATAACCTAACTGTTACCACATGCGTGCATCATATTAAATGTAACAGTTTATTGATTACTCCAATCCCCAACAGGTATGAACTTCAATAGGCACCTTTGTAACAGGCCCTGTGAATATTGAAATGTTTTTTATCCCAATATTCATAGTGCCGTTTGCAAAGGTTTCTATTAAAGTGTCTAATAATGAAAATACTGTGTAATAATGAACTTCCAACATCACAGGCATGACTCCGTCGACCGTGAATGCGTACTACACACCCACCAAGAACCAGATCGTATTCCCGGCCGGCATACTGCAGCTGCCCTTCTACGACGGCGACAACCCCAAGAGCGTCAACTATGGCGCCATGGGCGTCGTCATGGGACACGAGCTGACCCACGCGTTTGATGACCAGGGACGTGAATACGACAGGTAAGTTATATTATATTGGGATTCTACTTCAAGTTCTAATCTTCGTACAACATCTCTGTAAAAATTCATAGTTTTAAAATATTATACCGTGAAATTCATAAATAAGTCTTTTTTAAATAGTTTTTGGTTCGTAACTACGGGACAACATCGCCTACAGCTACGGTACTCGAAGAGTTTGAATACATAGTCCGTTTTCCTTTGTCAAGAATTCGACCACCAGCCACCTATTCAGGTTCTACCAAAATCAAAACTTTTATCAGACTTATACAAACGAATACGACGTTTTAAAATTAATAAGACGAGATCATTGAAATAAAGAAGATTGCGAATCACTGAATAAAATTATATCCGAATACTACGACATATTCTATAACGAAGGTACCTCATTTTTCACAAACCACACCCTTAAACACAAAGTCATATAGATTTCCTTTTATATATCAACAAGAAGTCAAAACACAGGTTCAAAATATGCTACACCAAAATATTATCCAACTCTAGCAGTAGTAGATGTCTAGTACACCTCCATGGACTAGCCCCATCTGCGTAGTGCCTAAGAAACTCGACCCTTTTGGCAAGCAAAAATGGCGAGTCGTTATCAATTATAGAAAACTAAACAAGATCACCATAGGAGACACTTACCCGTTACCAAACATAGCAGACATTCTAGACAAACTAGGTCACTCAACATACTTCACCACCTTAGACTTAGTGTCAGGCTTTCATCAAATAGAGGTCTAGCCAGAAGGTATCCCTAAGACAGCTTTTAACACGCCATACGGTCATTACGATTTCTTGCGTATGGTTTTCCGCTTGAAGAAACGCACCCGCTACCTTTCACTGTGTCATGATAGTGTAATATAGTGTAATATAGTGTAATATAGTGTAATATAGTGTAATATAGTGTAACATTTGGCTTACGGTGAACGACGCTTTGTTTACCTTGATGACAGAGTCGTCTTTGCATCTAGTTTTAGAGAACACAAACAAAAACTTACAAAAAAATTCTCTCGATTACGTTAACATGGTCTCAAAATAAAACCGGACAAATGTGAATTTTTAAGAAGAAGTAGCGTATCTCGATCACATAATCTCCAGTAACGTTGTAAAGCCAAACCCAGATAAAGTAGAATCAGTACAAGAATTTCCAATCCCGAAGTCCTGTAAATTTCAAAAATCATTTTTAGCTTTTAGCAAATAATTTTTATTGACAACAGACGCATGTATCTATGCTATTGTCGCAGTCTTATCACAAGGCGAGATTGGCAAAGATCTACCTATAGCATATGCTTCACGTACATTCAACAAAGCCAAAACTTCGCGTATTGAGCGCGAATTACCAGCAGTCGTATGTCAGTAAAACATTTTCGCCCCTATCTCTTTGGCAGAAAATTGAAAATCATTACGGATAGTAAGCCTTTAACGTGGTTCTCCAATATCAAAGATCCAGGCAGTCGTCTTGTGCGCTGGAGGCTTAAGTTAGAAGAATATGAGTACAAAATCGTCTACAAAGCTGGAAAAAAATAATACAAATGCTAATGCCTTGTCTCGTCCTCCGGTATCAAATGTTAACATTTTCGACATGACGAGCGACGACACAAAGCAAATATAAAATTATTACTGCACTCTACTCCCGAAAGCAAAGAATATATACAACTCAATTTCCAACATTTCATATAAAATAACACTCACTATGACACAAATAAAATAAAAACGTCCCCCGACAGACTTCTAGATACTCGCCACAAGAATATCCTCATTCCCATTTCTTGTCAACTCTCAGGTCAAAATCATTATATAACGAAGCCTTAAGTCTGTGTACAGAGATATCTCAAATAAGAAACACTTGTGACCTTTATAACGTCGAACACATCCGTCTCTTAAAAAATCAAGATCTTCACCTTTGTTATACAAGACGAAGTCATTTCGATCCATGGCATTCGGA
Source organism: Eumaeus atala (assembly GCA_017140195.1). Taxonomy (NCBI): domain Eukaryota; kingdom Metazoa; phylum Arthropoda; class Insecta; order Lepidoptera; family Lycaenidae; genus Eumaeus; species Eumaeus atala. The sequence goes on from JAFELO010000301.1 coordinate 643,544, forward strand.
AAGTTATTTTAAAGCATTACAATCTTGTCTTCAACAACACGAAATCGACACGCTTCACGTACCCCATTTAAAATACGACAGTACCTGCAATTTGATAGGTAACGAACAATTTCGAGTCATGTCATATCTAGCTGAAATTTACTAACGCACTATATGACAATTATATAAAATACCCCAGTCGTGAAGAAATCCCGAAAATAATAAAAATGTACCACGATGAGCCGCTTTCTGGTCGAATGCTGTAACCATTAGAAAAATTCGCGAAGAATATTTCTGGAAAGGAATGTCAAAATGTACTGACCTTACACGACGAACTAACCCGCTTCGTTCAAACGTATCCTATTCCCGATAAGGATGCAGTCATTGGCACTAAACAACTAATCCATTTTTGTCAACATTTAGGAGTGCCAAAGCGTTTTCATTCCGATCAAGGTACAGAGTTCATGAATAACGTCATAAAACAACTTGCGAAGTTTCTTGGTGCAAACTAAACATTTAATACAGCATACCACGTGCAGACAAACGGAGCTCTTGTAAGATTCCATGCCACATTCGTTTGTACCACAGCCGCAAAATCAGGAACTAGGACCACAGTCCTACTTGCTACCATATGCCGTAATACTTCGCTCAACCAGTCCACTGGATGCATTCCTCATGAACTGCTATTTGGCTTGAAACCGAGACAATTCTATTCATTTAAACATATACCGGACTACACAGCCTGCGACTACCTCAAAGACTTGACGAACGCCTCCGAATTACCCGAGGCACAGCCTTGCGTAACGTAGAAAGTATGAAAGAAAAAGCTAAAGAGCGTTACGATAAACAAATAAAAAATATATCTCAGGATCGCATCGGAGCCTCTCGGATCTCGACTCAAAATGGGAGGGATATCACGTTATTCGCGTCGGATCAACGAGAACTATCTAATAAGGAATTCAAATCGTACACAGCTGTACACGCAAACAGACTTCGTCCGTATAACACACATGACGTTGTATTAAAAAATATTATATCCTAGCCGTATAGTGACCGGCTTAAGAATAGTCCTAACGTTCATATTGCCGCCCAATATATTAACGCCCAAGCATGTCGTAAAAGGCGACTAAACGGAAATCTAGGTATAGCTTAGAATAAGTCTTAGATTATAACAACGTAGAATAAGTCAAGTAATCTCTCAATTTCCTATTTTTATTTTTCACTTTCGTCTCTTTCAGGGTCTTCACAGCCCAAACATTAGGTCTAAAAATTACGGAAAATCTACCAATTCGGGCCTTGTCCTCAAAGACGTAAAAAAGGTACCATATTCGCATTCGATGAATCATGGAAACTTGTCATTTATAAAGATCTAAAGCCGCTTTTTATTGCCAAATATTCCCTTGTAAGATTACCTACAAGATTTAATAACATTTCTGCAAAGCACCTATCATTCCGAAATGTACAATCTACCTTAGCATTTCTTAAAACAAACCAAAATAAAATCGAAAATACGCTTTCCGAACTAAATTTTTATCTACGTAAAACTTCACGTCAAAAGAGAGAACTCTTAGACTGCCTAAGTTCTATCCTGAAATGGCTTATCAGTACATCCGACGCCAAAGACGGTAAGCGCACTAACGAATGTATCGATCTATTCGAGCATCGAGAATTGGATCTTCAAATCCTCATGCAACAACAAGTCCAAATAACATCTTCCATTGTTAAAATTTCAGTGATACTATTTTCAAAATATCCTTCGATGAACAAATAATAAATGAAAATGTCAACAGATTAAATGAATATTTTAATAGGACAGATGAAATAATTTTTAATATAGAAATATTCGAAGAACTACCTACAACTTCCCTACAAATTCTCGAATCAGTCACAAGTTTAGAAAATGAAATTAACGATTGCTTGACAAATATTTTATTCGCAAAATCAAATATAATTTCACTCCTATATTCTAAGTCTTAATAAAATATACAAGGAACTCAGACTCTCGAACCACATTCGTACTAGTAAACGTTTAATCGCACCTGTTAGATATGGAAACTTCAGTCAACATTAGATTCGTCATCACTATCGGCGTACGTATATGCAAATCGATGAGTCTATGTACTACAATACCCACTCGTACAAGATGGACCTTTATCGTATGTACTCACTTCCTATTCGACATCCTAATTTCTCATGTTATACGACCGTCCTTCCTGAGCATATATATTTAGCCACTAATCCCAATGGGCAACAATATGTATCCACGAGCACACTCGACAACTGCAAGACATTAAAGATCAATACTTTAAAGATCAGATTAATTACCTAGGCTACATAATTAATAAGCATGGCTTTAAAAAGTGCCCAGACAAATTAAAGGCCATACTGAAAGCACCATATAAGCCAATTACAATCCTTCTTAGGCTTAACCAATTATTATCGTTGTTTTGTACTAAGCACTGCTACTAATTTAGCACTGTTACGTTTACTAAGATACGCGCTGTTCTTAAGTAGTTATAACTATGTGATCGAATACGTCAAGAGTAGGGACAACACCGCGGACTGTTTGTCGCGAGCGAGCGTGCCCGCAACCGAACCGTCAAAATTACAAAATTTGTATTAAAATAATTACATGCGTCACATTCGGGCATAGTGAAGACTAAAGCGAAGGCGCGGACGCGGTTGTGGTTCCCGGAGTACACAAAGCCCTGGAAGCTGTTGTGAGCACGCACGCGGTGTGCAACCAGCTGCGGCCGTCGCCTCCCCGGGCGCCGCTCGTACCGTGGGCGCCGCCCCCGCATCCGTTTTATCGAATAAACATTGACTTCTTGGGACCCTTGAATGGCCGCATGTATTTAGTAGTGGTGGATGCGTATACCAAATGGGTCGAAGTATATGAGATGAGTGGCGGTAGCAGGGCAGCGGTGACCGGGAAGATGTGCGAGTTCATGTCCACATACGGCGTGCCTAATACGTTGGTATCCGATAATGGTACGACTTTATCTTCACAAGAGTTCAATAGCTTCTGCGAATTAAATGACATCTCCCAACCTTGAGAAAGAGATGGACGGGCCTTGCCAGTGAGCCAGAACTCCAGTGCATGACACTAAATCCTCCTATGAAACGGAATTGGACGGGCACGACCGGGGAGGTACCCCTCGCTCACATAATACCGACGTAAAGTGACATCTTCAGTGTCGCGTTCCGTGCGGTTTCTGAGCAGCTGGTATTGCCCCCCTATTCCATTAAAAAAATCTGATCCGCAAATATAACAGATGAGAGATGTCTCGTTGGTATAATACGTGCGTCCATCACCACTAGGATAAAGTCGACTCGCCGCGCTCAGTGGGGATGTGTTTGTGGGCAAACGTAGGCCGATCTTTACAGATGCAAATACAATGCACTGGCCATAGTATATTGTGCAGTAGTATTATCTCTATTCCCTCTTTCTAAATTTTTTTATCTTTAAACTCGTCGGAGCTCGCGGCGCTACCGAATTGTTGCTTAGAATTCGAAAATGTCAACAATATTTTAATCTCTCCGCACACATATCACGACATACACGCATTCCTGAGTCAAATGCCCACCTCGCCCAGGACTTCGTTAGTAGCTCAAGTCAGCTCAAGTCAAACAATCAATAGGTGGCAGCGGTGTATCTAGAATTTTAGGGGGAGTGAGGGTTCATCTAGTCAGGGTAGATTTTACCAATGTAATTTGCTTTCCTTCGTGCTTTTTTTTTTTTTTTTTGCTTCGATGATTTGTCGGTGCACCCTCGGGATCTGAATCTGGCAGACATGCTCGTATAGGGGGTGGCTTCGCTCAGGTGTACTATATTAATAACGTGACTCGAATGTATCTCAGGTTCGGAAATCTAAACCAGTGGTGGAACAACGCGACCATCGGCCGGTTCAAGAAGCGGGCGGAATGTATCGAGAATCAGTACTCCGCATACTCCGTGGAGGGAGAGAATCTGAACGGCAAGCAAACTCTCGGTATGTTGTGATACAAATAATAAATATAGTAACTGCACAGGTTGGTTACATTCATCGCATCGCCATGACTAATGTCCTATGCAGAATGTTCAATTCTGGTATCAAATTGAGATGTTGTGTTTTATATGTCAATAAAATACGAATACAGGGCTAAACTAACACCACACACGTTCACAGATAACTGTTATTGTTATTATTAAAACAACCCCGTCATAAATCTTTTATCATCATCATCATTATCAGCCCTTATCGGTCTACTGCTGGACAGAGGCCTCCCTTAATGAACGCCAAGACGACCGATCTCCTGCTACTCGCATCCATGCCGGACCGGCCACTGCACGGAGATCATCTTCTCATCTGGTGAACGGTCGACCAACACTTCGTTTTACTAAACGCGACCTCCAGTCTAGATCCTTACTGGCCCATCTGCCATCTGTAAACATTGAGCAAAATAATCTAATAATCATAAATCTTTATAACGTCTTTATCAGAACATAACCATACATACGTTTTGTTTCGACTTTTTTGATGTCTGACAGATTATTGCCAAGTGGGTGTGTGCATAGAAGAATTGATAACAAATCAGCCAGAAATTTCCTTCTTTTTTTTTGATAGAGACGTCTCGTGTCCGTCGGAAAGTATTGGTGACTGTCCTTAGAACGCGCTCCTCTCACATTCCATGAAGAAAGTTTGCATTGCTCATGAGGAAGGATCCGTCTCCTAATTGAGACTTGGTGCAATATGTTCCTAACGAGCAATTTAGAAGACTTCGCCATTGCTTAAATAATGTTTGTAATAATGCAGAAACTGGTTCAATGGACAAAATAGACGGCTGATCCAGTGTAGAATAGGGGGTTGGTGTATAATTGACTTGGGACTAAGGATGTGGTTATCCTAATATAATCTTGTCCTAACAAAGTCCTCTGTACATTAAATATTAACATCAGTATAAATTAGGAATGTGCCGAGTGCGTAATGGATGTTGTAATATTTTATACATGTAATTATTAGTACGAGGGTGCATTGAAAAGTATTCGGCCTAAACAAGAAAATAAACACATGTCCCATTGGGGCGGGGGTGGGGGGGGGGGGTTTGGAAGAGGCAATGGATCGTCATTGTAATTATGTGGATGCTCGGACGTCGGCAGTTGTAAAAAGGCTCCGATTGCTAGCTCGCCCCTCTCTTCCATAAGCAAAACTAAATCAGTTATATTTTTTATTTTGTACCTAATCACCATCAAGTTCGAAGCACAATTCACAATTGTGGATTTGCCATTGCTTGCACGGGCGATATCTTCATGAAACAGGACTTTTCTGCTGAGCCTTCCTAGACACGTTTCTTTTATTTCCTCTCGTAAATGGCGTAGTAATCAGAGTTTATAGTCTGACCCCTTTTAAGATAATCAATCATGACCTCACCCTTCAGTAATGAATCCATGTTTCGTCCATTGTAGTATACCGATTCAAAAAATCACCTGCATCAGCCTCAAATAACTCCAAACAGTCACGTGAAACAGTAAATCGTATCCTTTTTTGTTTAACTGAAAGCAGTAGCGAAACCCACCCAGCAGACACCTCGTGGAAACCTCGTAGTAGTAATAGCTAGGAGTCCCCCACTAGTGTGCCAGGTGTATGTAACTCTCGCGCACGTGTTCCAGGCGAGAACATAGCGGACAACGGCGGACTGAAGGCGTCCTTCCACGCGTACCTGCACTACAGCGGCGGGGCCCCCGTCAACACCACGCTCCCGGGGCTGAAGTACAACCACCGCCAGCTGTTCTTCATCTCCTTCGCGCAGGTAACACGGCCGGGCTAGTGGCTCTTCCGCGCCGGCGTGTAGTAACGGCTACAGTCGAGGTACACTGGCGGGGCCCTCGTCAACACCACGCTCCCGGGGCTGAAGTACAACCACCGCCAGCTGTTCTTCATCTCCTTCGCGCAGGTAACACGGCCGGGCTAGTGGCTCTTCCGCGCCGGCGTGTAGTAACGGCTACAGTCGAGGTACACTGGCGGGGCCCACGTCAACACCACGCTGCTAGGGCCGGCAGGTAGTGTTTGTTATTGTAGCATTGATCCGGACACGTTTTTTTCCGTTTGTAATAGTCGGATGGCCCATTGGATAGATAGAAAAATGAGGGCAATGCATGTGCATAAACAACCAAGGCAGCAAAGTTTTTTGAATTTTCGTTTGATCCTCAGATATTAAAAAGAATGTGTGGTTAATCTCCGCGTTTCTTCGCCAGGTCTGGTGCTCGGCTATGACGAAAGAGGCCACGAAGATGCAAATAGAGAAGGACGACCACACCGTCGCGAGATACCGGGTCATAGGACCCATATCCAACCTGCCGGAGTTCTCCGAGGAGTTCAACTGCCCCCTGGGCTCCAACATGAACCCGCGGCACAAGTGTGTGGTGTGGTAGACGGCACCTACTCAGTACAATATGATTAAAACTTCGGCATATTTCATGCTGTGTACGGATTAATCTGAAAGTATGACAGTGACTAAACTAAATTGAACCGAGACTAAACTAAATTGAACAGAGACTAAACTAAATTGAACAGAGACTAAACTTCTAAATTCCGTTTTATTTAACAGAATCATTGAGAAAAGCTTTTGATTATGGAAGTATGGCGTAGTAGGAGAATGTATCAATAACGTGTCCGCAACTGAAATTAATAGAAAATGCTTCGTATACTGTAAAGTGAAATTAGATTTTGTATATCAACTACACTATTCGACATTTCAGATACCCATTCAAACTAAATATTTAAAATCTATATTAATCGACGAATATTTAGATGTCAGTGGGTACTCCGTGGGTCACAGACTGTAAAGGAACCGTGTGATCGACGGCAAAGGGCTTAATATTATGACCGCAAGCTTCGCGATGTCAAAACGGGTATTCACGTGTATGATTTTAATTGTAACGATAGACGTAAGAAATATATAAAGTAGTTTTATAAGCTCTACACAATATAATTGTAATGCTAAAATAGTGAGAGTGAATATTTATCACTGAATGAAATATGAGCAAGGTAAAGTATATAACATGTAATAGAATTTTGCATTTGAACATAAAATTTTCTGTTAATATATTCGGAAAGTCTAATAAGTTACTTACACTAAATTTTTTTTTATTTAAGAATATTACCATTTTTTTTTATCAAAAATGATTAATTTTTTTAGTTTATTCTTCAATATACAAAAATATGAAGTATTGGATTTTTTAAATTAGTTTTACTGATAATATGCATTTTATCTTAACCAAGCTAACACAAAATAAACAAACCAATGATAAAAGCGGATGGTTCACTACGGAATACTTACCGATACTGTTAGCGGACCAAACTCATTCTACACTATGCTACGTATTATTATTGTTGCCTACACCGACTTCGTTTGAAAAACCTCTATTTATATATATCTAGCTGTAGTACACCTACTTAATAGAATAAGGTTTGTGTGCATGTGTGGTGATATATTTGTACAATTTATATTTAAGTGTTTGCTTAGCAACATGCCAAAAACGCATCGTTTTTATCGTAATGTGCTTTGGTTGTTATGTAGCAAAGCTATTTACATTTTACATTTCTTGTTAGGCCGTGCTAAGAGACATTGTAGCGTCAGAGTAGACTCCGATGTGGCCATGTCGATCAGAACAGAAAACAGTCAGTCTGGCAGTACAGAACTGCCTTAAGAACTTAAAACTCTCTTAAAATTATATATGTTGCATTGAAAAGTGTCAATGGGTACAAATGAGTGCAAGAACAGGTGTTGTAGAGAGAAACCTAAGCTACGATTCCCGGTTTCACGTGAAAATATCCGGATAACAACTGAAATATCGGTCAATCTATTTCGGGAGAGCTCGGTTATAAAAACTCGTCAGTGAGGTTCCCATTTTCCCTATATAAATGACCTTTTCATTGCGTGCACTACGCGAAAGAAAAACTTCTCCAAGTGCTTTTTTCTTCGGACCTGAACTTGTGCGAAGGAAATCCCAACATAGCTTCGAGCGCTCTCGGGCGATAAGATGAGGTTGATGAAGTGACCTCGCCGCTGACGGGTACGTCGCTGAGCTCATGGCTCACGGCGCGGTCGTCTCGGAGTATTTACCTAACCCGCGTCATGTGAGCTATAAAACCGCGGATCGTATTGGGATTGTCTGCAAGTGTTTTATGATGCGAATCATTTCTGTAAAATGGAAAACTATATAAGAACAAGTGGAAAACAACATACGAAAAATTAATCATTGTAACATAAGCTTCAATATCACGGCCTATACAGCAAATTAATGTTATAATTATTCGACTATATTTATTTAAATAAACCTACAACATTAATTAAAATAGGTGCATTTGGTTTATTTACATTGCAATTGCTTTTAGATCGTTCAAAATAAATTTAAGTAATTGAATTTTATTTATAAGAAATGTAATAAATAAATAAGATAAATATTTTCTATAATTATAATCGAGCATACATAATCATGAAGTACAAGAGAAATATTTATTCTGCTTAATTAAAGTAATTAATTATCCCTTGTAGATATAGATCTTTGTGAAGTAGCAAGAGTTGACAATAAAATCTCTTTTCCCTCGTCTTCGACTCATATAATCACTGCAAAGTAATTTAAGCGAGAGTAAGATTACCAAAACGTGAAAAATATACTTTCGCCTTTAAATACGTACACTAAATCGTGAACAAATAAAAGTAGACTAAAATTAAAATTAAAACTGCGTGTTGGCAAATTTACCATAGAGATAAATATAGAGTAGGGGGCTGCGAGTGTCCGTGTTGGTAAATAGATTACTTACTATCTTTGTGTATGCAGCAGAGCAGCGAACATTTTATGAAAGAGAGAAGCAGATAGTAAGCCACATTTGTGCTCTTTTTCGACTTTGACGGAAGTATTTAAGCTGGCTTCCCTACATTACCTATATTATCACTATGAAATTTACAAATACTTGGCGCGTAATGTATCTGTCGAACTTTGCCATATTTTAATATAAATACTACAAACTTTTAAATCGATTCTACAATTTAATGAATAAAATAGATATTTCTTCTAATTGTAGTTTATATTTAGGCAAGTGTATTCAAAAATATAATTATAGTATATGGAAACCATGACCTCATAATAAAATTGAAACTATCGACAAAATGCTATGTGAAATCATAGAGTAGTAAAGAGAAGTGATTTACCGCGATTGTTTAAGTTTTGTGTGCCCCAAATTCAGAAATATAAAAAAAACGTATACCTGTAACAATTATTTCAATTTGTCGATCATAATATTAATTAATAAGCTTAAGGCAGTTGTGTCTGTATTTATTCCTACAAATGTAATTTTTTCTTTGTTAGAATTGTATTTTTCTTATACATGAAATATTTTTTTCTAAAGTAACAATTTAAGTTTTTTTTATAGCACTGGACGCAAACTAGCAGTTTTACCACTTGTACGTAAGTTAACAACATCCCATACGGATATCCGCAACACCAAAAAGAAGTAAATTGCGTAAATTATTTCAAATAAATTTTGGGGTATACGAAACAGGTCTGTCAGACACGGGAAAATTACAATTTTTAGGAAGGTCCTGTCGTAGTCAAACTGGATGATTAATTTTGTACTAAAAGTTTTCTTTATGGCCATACAGAGTTATTATTGTATTTTTAAATTATTTTCTATTTTTTAATATAAAATATTACGAGTAACTAGCGCTGGTAGCTCCGTTACTTTTGTATTTTTTAAGCTATTGGTAAAAGTGTAATATTTATTATTATTTACAATATGATGTTTTAAGGAATTACAGCAGTATTATTATATGCCGGACGTAATATACTTCTAAATAGAACTAGTCATATTTGAATAATTAATTATTTTATTTAGTCGTTACGCAGTTTATCTTATTTATATCAAAATTAATGAATATCACTTGTGGTTAGTAGCTTATAGCACGCACGTTGAAATATATTTTAAAGAAGCGAAAATTGTGTACGCATAAACATTTTATTTCTTAAATATATAAAATAATAACAGTCTTTAACGCACAATGCGTTAAAAACTGTTATTATTACTTACAAGAAATTTAAATAAATGTAGAAACCTATATAGATAATGTGTGCTATTCTGGAATAACACAAGAACCCTGTGCTGTAAATTCAAATAAAATGACAGAAAATTACCACAATAATGTAAATGTATGTATTACAGTCATAAAGTAACTATCCGAACATTTCTGTTGATACGTTTCCACAAATTATATCAAAGTCACAACAATTTATATTTTTAGACGTAGTATTGAATATTTTGTTTCGACTGAACTTTATTGTATGACTATGGATTGTATAATTGATTTGTGGTTCAAATAAATTCTTGTTTTAGAATTGTTTTTTGTTATTTTGTCGCCAGCACTACGTTTTATGTGCGTTCGGTCCGCCTGCCTCAGATTCGACTAGAATCTGTATACATAAAAATAAAACCTCAAACGTATGCAAGCAAAGCTTGTGACCACAGAATAATTGAACCGAATTTAATAATAATTTTATTTATGTAGCAAAATATATAAAATATAATATGCCGTACTCAGATAATTAAGGTAAATAACAAAAAACCTTTTCACCTTTTATTCGTATAGATATGGAGGTCCCACGAGGGTCTATCCAATAGCCCTATATTTTTATAGTTTATATAAACGACTGATCAATACGTATTTAACATTGACAAAGTATAGTACTGATGATACGTCCTTTATTTTTAGACATAAGGCTAATAACGAATAGGCGAACAGTGCTCTCCCAGAGGTGGTAATTAGGTGTAGCGTAATTCATACTACTTACTATGGAACAGTAATTAGGTGTAGCGTAATTCATACTACTTACTATGGAACAGTAATTAGGTGTAGCGTAATTCATACTACTTACTATGGAACAGTAATAAAATTAAATGCATTAAATTCGCCCTGTCAAACATAACCAAAACACTATTAAGTGGTGAGAATCTAGATTTAGTAGTCAACAGTGTTTCTTGGAATGAAACTATATGCTGAATTGTAGTGGCGTTCTCATATTTCAATACTTGCGAATATAGGCTTAGTGTAGCAGTTAAGTAATTATGAATAACCTAATTTTCTTAGTTAACTATGTACTACCATTAAGTGTGCTATGTGCACATCCAAACAAAGCAAAATCAAACCCAGTCCTAATCTACAGTACACCTATAACTGTAGAAATTGCAAAACCTAAGAAGCCATTATATCCACGCCTTAAAAAATATTTTTACTTAGAGATAGGTTATTTATTTAATGATGAGTGAAATAAAGATGTATGTAGCTGATACGTGGACATTATTCATTTTATGTATTTTATTATAGTTGGAAAACATACAGTGTTTAAAGTAACAAACTTATAAACTACGGGGATTTCAAGACATCGATTACATATTTTCACATTTTGAAACTAGAATAATTGTTCTTTTTTTCCATTTTATGCAAAATCAGTTTTAGCGTCTAGTTTAGCTAGGAACAGAGTTTTACATTACATATTTAACAAAATTAATAGTAATAGTAATTCAGAGACATAATTAACAGAAGTAAATCATCAATCAAACAAAAGAAAAAAAATAACAAATAGGAAATAGCAGCAAACCAATTCTTAAACAGTATGTTTCTAAATTCAATAGGAGACGAATAACAAGTTCCAGGTCGAGAGATTATTCAAGGTCGTTCAATGCTTTAGCCGATCTTATAAAAAATGAATTTTGTCTATAACTTATTAAGCTGCGAGGGACATGCAGAATATATGCTTGTTTTCTCCTAGATTGATTGAATCTTTTACAGTTTTGACCAATAATACTATATCGACTATCTTACGTCTTTCTATTAGTGGCAGCCTGTGGTATCTCTTACAGCTTAGGTTATAGCTAGTGTAAAATATTTTACATAGAAATTGAAGATATTTCACAAATTTTCTTTGTATTAATTCTACTATATTGTAAGTCTATATAAGAAGTCTATATATACTTCAAATTGTGGGTTCCAAAGTTGTGAATTGTACTCAAGTACGATACGAACGTATGGGCAGAACAGAATCTTGGCGACTTTTATACTTTTAAACAGTGAGCGAAAGCGCATAACCAATCCTAGTCTTGTAAACTTTCCTGGTAATATATGCGATGTGCTTTTCATACGTCAGTTTAGAGTCATGTATAATACCAAGATCCTTTATTTCTTGTCCTTTATCTAGCTCTTGATCTTTAAGTGTGTAGTTATAATTAATGACATTGATTTTTCGTGCAAATCTCACCGCATAACATTAAATTCTAATTTATTAAATTGGCAGTATTGTTTGAACTTTTGGAGATCGTTTTGTAGACAACAATAATTCTCAATTTTTTTCATGTTTTTAAATATCTTAATGTCGTCAGCATATGAAAGAAAATTTGAGTGTTGTAAACAAGAATTAATATCGTTAATGAAAAGGCTGAAAAGCAAGGGACTCATTAGGGATCCCTGGGGAGCTCCGGAGGGGACTAAATTCCAATAAGATTTATAACCCCTGAGAACTACAGCTTGGGATATATATATGTATATATATCCCAAGTTTTCTATATATATATATATATATATATATATATATATATAGCTGAGAACTATTCCTTAATATAAGAGGTAAACCATCTAAATAGGTTTCCGTGTATACCTGAGCGAAGCTTCTGTAAAAGTAAAACGTGTTCTATCCTATCAAAAGCTTCGCTGTAATCAGTGAATACACAGTCGACGTGTCCACCAAAACCCATACAAAAATATTATAGTCCAAAAAGTTAATAGATTTCAAGCAGTAGAGCACTTCTTTATAAAATCATATTGTTCGGCAATGAATGTAACAGAGATATGGTGATATATTCGATCGTATACAAGTTGTTCGAATATCTTAGCAAAAAGACATAGTTTTGAAATTGGCCGGAAGTTTTTTACATCACTTCTATTGCCACTCTTAGAGATAGGTGTTATAAAAGCAGATTTCCAAATCTCGGGCAAAAAGCCTTCGTACAAAGACGGCATACAATCCGAACCTGTTGCCTTAGAAAGGTCAAGTAATTTGAGAAATTTATTTATCAACTCCGATGTTATTTGTATATTGGTTAATGTCGTAACAGTAGATGATGATGATACTTGAAAGATTAATTTTATTGTTATCCGAAGTATAAAGAAAATTCGATTGAAAATACGTTGAGTACAAATTGCATATATCTTCTCCATTGGAGAAAGATTGCCCTTGATATGTCATGGAAGAGGGCACGATATTGGAATGTCTTTTGTGTGATTTTACAAAAGACCAAAAGAATTATACAACAATATCTTCACATTTATCAATATAGTTTTTATAACATCCGACCTCTAATTCCTTCCCTCTCTTACGTAGTAAACTAAAAGTATTAAAATCATCCATATTATGATAAACATGCCATTTTCTTGCAAACTTATGCTTTTCCTTAAGAACCTTTATTAAGGCTGTGGTACGCCATGGAGGATATGTTGACGGTGAAGTCAGACATTATATAATCATTCATAAAACTAATCAAAAGCTTCATTTAAGGGGACCCCTAAAAGGAGCTCCCAAGGCACTCCGTCCATGTACGAAGTTATACTGTCGTAGCCACCACGTTCATAAAAATAATTTTGCCGTGAGTTTTTTCGTATGATCGGCATTATCAATATGAAATTGAATATTAAGCGATTTGTGCGAATCTTCCGGCACCAAGGGATCATCCCTGGAATTTACGGTCAAGTTCGAGTTGCTTAAAACAAGGTATTATTTACATTATAACAGTAATTGAATTGTGTGAGGTCACAGTCGGATAATGTGTTAAGAAAATACATTTGCACTTCGCTAATCGAGCCCGAAAACGATAGGTAGTTGTTCTGTCCTGTTTGAAGTGAATGTTGCCAAGATTAAAATCGCCCATTATAACGACGTGGTCATTCGGGCAGCAGTTCCTTATGACAGATAGGCCATATGAGAAATTATACAATTGTGTATTAAAGGAATTCCCGTGCTTTTCATTACTTATGAGATAGATGGTACAAAAGTGCATTTCAGTTTTAGGAGAATCTCTTACAATACAATAACAGTAACCCATGTGTCTTCAGCAGTTGAGGATCATTCCGGTCGGGGGATCGCCGTCAGTCCTCGACGCGCTGCTAGAAGTACCCCTCCCCGTACCCCCCTTGCGCAGCTGTATATGAGCGATCTTTTCGCCACACTATATATCTATCGTCAAACAACTCGCAACTATCGATTCCGTCTAACAGCCAGGTCACGGTAAGTGAAACAATGTCGTACTCATTTAGGAGAATATTTCTTTTAAATAAATGAGTCTTCGTACGTAGGTTCCGTGTATTTTGGTATAGAGTGTTTGCAGCCATTATCTACAGATAACTCGTTTCTAATACGAATCAATAACAATTTAATACATATCCAATGCATGCATTTAGAAATAATAAACAATAATCATATACTACGTTCCTAATGCAAATACTTCCGTACGTTTAAGTGATTCAATGATTTAAGAAAATCATAAAAGATAAAAATTAAAATATAAAATGAAGGTACGTTTAAAATTGAACCGAATAACGAAATAGGCCACACGAATGGCAGTTTTTCGCAAGCGAAACTAAACTCGAACTTATTATAGT
>JAFELO010000301.1:661681-688062 GCA_017140195.1 Eumaeus atala
TAGTTTTATCGCTTATATGAAGTAATTATATTGAAGTTAAAGTGAACAAGAATATTTTAATTTGGTTTCTTATTCACTGCATTGTATGGGCATCAAACACACTTTAATTGCTATAATTAATCGATATTTACTGTTTTTTTAGTGAATGTTTCTCTACCTCTTGTGGTACCTACTTTACACTAATATTTATTGCCTGTTTTAAAAGAAAGCAGACTAAGGCACATTCAGAGTGACGAAAAATCATTATGTATTAGACGATTATTGAATAATCTTAGAATTTTTCTTCATGTTTATTGTTACGATATATTTTTAGATATGGGTCAAACGAACAGGTGGGAGCGACTACCTCCGCGTTTGCAAGACGAGGCGTCTTACAGACGCGTTGCCGGCCTTCAAGGAGTAGGGCTATAATGCTCTTTTCTTCAGGACACCGAAGCTGGTGCCACAGTACAGGCGCGCGGTAACAAGTGGCGTCTGTACCGCACTGTTGTGGATCGCGATGTCCGAAGATGGAAGTCTGCTGGTGGTATTAAGCCGAACAATTCTTCGGAACACTCCCCATAGAAAATACGTGAAAACACATTGGACCGACATCTCTTCGTAGGACCAAAGAATCGAGCTGTCGGGTAATAACTCCGTCGTCAACGATTCGAGTTGCTCTACGTTGTATGCGGTCAGTTGTAACGAGCTGATATCGCGGGGGCTCAGCCCACAGGTGGGAGCAGTACTCCATATGCGGTCGGACCTGCGACTTGTAGAGTTGCAGCCGATGGACTGGATTGAAGTATATAAAAGGAGGAGATACGGCGAAGGGTGACTCTGTTGCGGTAAATGCCTGGACTTGTGTATTATGGGGGTTACATTGGACTAAATTAAGCTAGCTCCATTCCGAGACTTTGCATAACAAACACTCGACTTCAGACACAAGCTTGTTCCTAGACTCGTTGACGTGTTCCCGAGAAATATTGGCACGGTCGGTGTGTAAAGCATCCCCCGTGCCATCAATTGCGTCACAATGAAACCCACTAGTTTGCGGCATGTCATTGATATGCAGAACAAACAGCGTAGGAGACAGAACACATCTTTGGGGAACACCAGCCTTGATAAAGTGAAGGGCGGAGCGTGCGCCGTCAACTATTCGTCAGAAGCTGTTGCTCCAGTGAACCAATCGCACAATTGTCGGGGAAGATCCGTGTGAAGAAAGCTTTGAAAGCGCCGCTTCGTGCCAAACCCGATCAAAGGTCGTCGCTACATCCAAACTAACCGCCAATGCCTCCCCTTAGTTGCAACTGCCTCCACCCATCGGTGCGGTTAGAAGATTACCAGCTGAACGTCCGCGGCGGAACCCGTACTGGCGGTCACGAATTATTTGATGATTAAATGAGAATATCAAAATCAGCCCAGTCATTTTTATATTTATGTATATAGGAACAAAATATCTCAATGTTTTCAAGAAAGCAGCGGCTCAGACCATTTGTGACATCACGTAGTAACCGAATGTACCTTAATACTTACACAAGATAACACTGTCAACTGAAAAACATACAATACGTAAAAATGAAAATGCACAAAATAACTTACCTAAGCATATGTAATGGATATGACGTGCCACTGTACATGAGGTGAGGATGCGGAACTACTTCACTTACCTTCAGTCAAATGAAAAGTAGAATACACACAAAACAATAGGAGAATATGTAAATTAGCACAATACATATTATAAGAATATTGTATAACATAAAGCTTTCTTTATAATAATAAATCATAATACAGATGGAAATTGAATTAGTTTTTTATTTTTCACTTTTGATTTCCTTTCTACGCGTATATCTGTTGAGTTGTACCTGTTTTGTCATTACTATTTCATTTATATCACTGTAATGTGATAAACACAAAAGTACATGTTATAAAAGTAACGTAACAAATTATGAAATACACAAATTAAGATCAGTACCCAGAGTGCTGCGATATTCAGAGAATGTATCCACTGCCCGTCTACAAAGTGTTTTATATGACTGGTGATTCAACGGGTTGACTGAAAATACCCTAAAAAATAACAGATATTGAACGCACATAGAGCACGTGGCATTTGCTGAGAGATTTGTTAACAGCTCGCGATCCAGGCGCGCAGATGGCGGCGCAATGTTGAAATATTTTGTCATTCAAGTGTTATAAGGTACATTTTTCGTGATACGTTTCCCGGAATTGTCACTTTAATAGGAAGATGGGATCATAAGATCTAATAATATTCCTTTTTTCAGAATGGTGCTTCTTTTTTTACTATGTAAAGACAGTATACCTTAGTAAGTTATAACTTAAAATAATAAAAAATAAAAAAGCAAATGAATTGAGAACATTGTATATAATATCATTAACTAATAACTAACAGAGAGACGTCACGGGCAGGGCCAGCGTGCCTCTCCGAGGAGCGATTACTTAATCTCCTAAACATTTATAGTTTCGTATAGATTCGATATTGTGCACTTAAGAGACCAAAAGACGGACATCAAAAAATGTTTTAGTTACACTTAACAGAATCTAGCAGATCTAGAATGTTCCACAAATGCTGCAACAGAATATACAACAAAAGCTTCAACTAAATACTGTACAAAAGCTTGTAAAATTTGTATAGAAAAAAACATGTTTAAAATACAATAAATTAGGCAACACAAAGTTAAGTCTATAATAAATAAAATGCAAATTTTCTTCGATTACGCCATTTGTCAAAATTAATTTTACTCGTCAAAGTATTTGTAGGCAAGATAGGACACGTGCCAACAATTAATATCAATTGAATAAATTAATAACGAAAATTATATTCGTGTGTCTATCTGTTTCGTTAAGATGAATGTAGTACCTGATTGGACTCCTGGATTGCAATATATTTAAAATACATATAAAGATACATTCACAATGTTAACGTACATATATTGATGACAGTCATATGACTACACGTCTACACAACACAGGAGCACAATCATCGTGGAGTCAAACTTTAAAAATTATATTAAATTCATTATCAAATACAATACGTACGTAAACAAGACAACGAAGGTCTAGCGCCAATAGATGGCGTTATTTATTGTCAGCCATTTTTGTGACGTAAGAAAGTTGTGTTTGTACTATGGAGCCTTCATTGCCTTCACATCAATTTGAACATTAATTTATAAAATAATCACTGAAGTATTAAACATTTAATAAACTCTACTGAATAACAATTGTTTCACCGAGAACGAGTTCTCGAATGCTCGCGCGTTACACGTGTTACGTGTAACGGAGCCAGCACCTGGAACAACAGTACTATACAACAATAAATAGTACACCTAAGCTATGTATATACCATACGTTCGATCGCCGCAGTTCGCTCGTTCGCCGCTTATTTCTTCCGCTTAAGTTTCGGTATTCTGTAAGGCGGTGCGCGTGAGTTAGAGGCAGGCATTGTGAATTTTATACAATATCAAAACTAGATACAAAAATAAACCTAACTTTAAAATAACAGATATTCTTATTTTTTGTGTATCTAATTTTAATTGTGTATGTTTAAATAGGACGATATCACTGTGAAACATGTTCGTAAGAGTATAAAAATGTGAAATTAAGGATGTGCTCATAGACAAAGTAAATATTCATTGCTCATCTTGTCTCAAAAGGTAAAGGCTACACCAAAAGCGCTCGGCTCTTAGTTTAAAGGATGATGTTGAACAAAAAACCTTGTACTCAATCTAAGTTTAGGAACGAGAGCAGAAAGATTTCAATGGTAAAACTACCGAAATAGATAAAAGAGCAAGCCAAAAAAAAAATTAGCCAAGAGTTATCCTTCTTACACTCTAGCGATAACTATCTGGGGATCTAGTTTTAGAGGATGTTAACAATCTAACTCTGGACCTAATATAAATTAACCTTAAATGACCTACAAGTTACAGCAACGTTAAAAACACAAAGCTTTAATTAAATAGATTTTAATTTAATTGAATAGATCTAGACGCTTTTTATTGGTCATAATGCTAAAAACTTTTACTTCAAAGCACGAAATGGGAAAATATTAGTTTATTAACAACATTATCTAACAATACTTAGAACAGTTTCACAGTGCATGTAATATACAAAGAGTGTGTTCAAGGAGTGAAAAGACAATGTCCTCGGAAGGATCTCTCGTGTGAATTAGTCTGTGCTCGATGGTGTGACGTCAGTTATTTACATTGGCGGATATATTATAGTGACGTCATAACTCACCCTGAGCCCTTCTTGTACGGTGACGAATGGGATTTCTCCGATTCGAGTAGTTTTGTACTGGAATCTTTAATGAAGCCTGGAAAAAATGAACATGTGTGTTGTAAAAAATAAAGTAAGTAATACATTCAAGGTACTCCCATTTGAAGCAATACCTTACGCGTTATTGCTTTAGATAAAAAGACGGGAAAAGAGAGAGAGAGAGAGAGTCTCTATCGCTCTCTCGACAGAGAGAGATGAACATTTCTTATTAAGTATTCTTATTAAGACTTCATCACATTCGATTTATTAGATTTTCGTCAAGTGGTCGCAAAACTAACCTACATCACAATGAGATTACTCTAGTGGATGTTATCGTGATGTATTAATACATTTTACATCTTCGACGTTTCAGTCAGTTTAGAAACATTTATTATCTTTTGTAAAATAAATACGATGTAATTCATATACAACTATAAAGGACCAAACATAAGAGATTTATTAATGAAAATAATAACGTACCTTTTCCACTCTTTCCGAACACAGTGTTGCCCAAGACGTTGAGGTTGCTCGCGAAGGCATCCGCCTCATCCGCCAAAACTTGCTCCGTTTCCCTCGCGCGATCCTTTACATCTTCTTTGGCCCCTTGCAGCCGTTCACCCGTCTCCTCTGCAACCTCTTTCACTCCCTCTTTGACTCCCTGCAACCTCTCACCCGCCTCCTTCAACCTATCATCAGCTGAATGTTTAATATCCTCCAACTTATCACCAGCCGTCACCTGGAACCCTTCAAACGTGTCTATAACATTGCCGAATAATTCTTTGCTCTCATTCTTGACGTTTTCGGCCGAAGTATGTACGCCGCCTACAAATTCCTTAGCGGAATCCTCTAGGCTGTCGAACGTGTTGCCAGCGGAACTCTGAAAACTGTGTAACGTATCCTGCGCGGAATTCTCTAGACCGTGCACGTCGTCTTTGAAGTCTGCGTATGTATCCCGAGTGGAACTTTGCAAGTCTTCCCACGTATCCTTAACGTCGCTCGTCTTATCCTTCGCGGCGCTTTCGACCTTGTCGAAGGCGCTCGAGGACGCTTCTTGTATCTCGCCGAATGATTGCTTAGCTGACTCTTGCACATCATTGCCTACATTCTTAGCCCCCTGGTGTATTTTGCTTAATTCATTTCTACCAGATTCTTTGAGATCACAAATTTTGTCGGTCAGGTTATTTAGTACTTCGTCTTTTTTGTTAGCAGCAGCATTCAGAGTTTCCTCGGCAGCCCTCTTAATTTCCTCCGTAGTTAGTTCTGCTTCTTGTCTTATTATTTCTAATCGATCACCTGCTTCTTTAGTTAGAGCATCTTTTGTATCTATAATTTCAACTTTCTTTTTATTAATCGCATTCTCTCCTGATTCTTTTGTATTTTTAACTATTTCATTTACTTTATTTGTAGCGTCATTAATATTTGAGAGAACCTCATCTTTTTTATTAACGATTGTATTCTGTAAGCTTTCTTTGTTTTCCTGAATATTTTTCGTGATTTCATTTGTTTTTGCTTCGGTACTGTTAAGAAGCTTTTCGCTTTTTACTGTGATATCGTGCACTATTTGTTCTGCTCCTTCTTTCATGTCTTCGTACTTCTTGTTGGCACTATCTTCAGCATTATTTTTTATATTAGAAAGGTCCTTAGCGATTTTATTTGCAGAATCTTTACCCTGTGAGACTTTGTCTTTGATTTCATCTTCTATTTTATCCTTTTCACCAAAAATATTGTGTACTAAACCGGAAAGGAAATTTTTGCCTTCTTTTGATTTTTTCTTTCCCTTAGACTTTACATTTGCAACCACTTCATGACTTTTATCCTTTGCAGCATCTATTGATTTATCAACATCATTTACTGTATTCTCCGCTGCTTTTATCATTTCCGAAATTTGTTCTTCAGCTCCCGATTTAATATCAGCTGCCTTCGAATTAAGCTGAGAGCTCATACTATTCACCTCATTTTCTGCGTTTCCAAGTTTTTCTGATACGATATTAATACCATCTTGTGTTTTGATTTTAAAATTATCTTGGAGTTGATTTAATTTGTTGTTTCCGTAAATTTTCAAATCTTCTGCTCTTTCGCGAGCTGCAAAATCTAATTCATTTATTTTATTTTTAGCATCATTACGAACATATTCAGCGTCCTCGTTTAATGAATTGATCGTTTTTTCCGCTGACGCTCTTAAATTACCAATTTCTGATGCAACTTGCGAATTGACTTCAGCAGCTCTGGTATTAACATCATCTTTAATAGTTTCGGCTTTCATTGAAACGTTATTTAACTTATCCTCAATGGCATCCTTTATGTTTTGAACATCATCTTTCAGACTTGCTCTTAGGTCTTTTTCTTTGTATTGTATATCATCTTTTACAATTGTAGTTTTATCAATTAAATTGTCTTGGATATCGCTTGTTTTTTGTTTAACATTGTCCATTTCTTTCTCTAGTTTATCTAAACCATCTTTCAAATCGCCCTGAACTCTATCAGTAACTTCTTGTATCTTTTCGTTAGTTGCAAATTGCACCTGTTCTATTCTATCGGCTAATGTAGACGTTTCATCGTGGCGGTGCTTTTCTCCAGGTTTAAACCTCCCTTCGCAACACCCAGTGTAAAATTGGAACGGATCAGATGTTTTACAAACAATAGGAGTTTCAACAGGTTGCATGTGCTCGTACTGATGATACACTTCTTCTGTTATTAATTTCAAATCATGTGGGCGGTCTTCTTCATCTACAATTAATTTTGTGGAGTATACTTTGTTATCAACCTCGTCCTCGTCTCTTAAATGGGGCTTGCTATGCAAATCTTTAAACATATCGTCTACTTTTTCCAATAAATCTTCGTTTATAACCCGTGGGGCTGGTTTTGGTGGAGTTCTATCTTTTGATTCGCGCGGTTTAGGCTGAGGTTTGGGCGAGGATTCTTTACTATCGTCTTTGTCATCACTGTGAGTGAACACATTTTTGACTTTATCAGCGAGGCCTCCAAGGAATCCGCCATCGTTCTTTTTCTTGCCTTTTTCTAACGTATTCATAGGTGTTTTGTCTTCATCCGAATCGAAGGTTGCTTTTGTTTTATTTGAATCAACAAGCAACGCGCCTCCATTAACTATAATGATAAATCATTATGTAAAAAAAATATTGGGTGTCAAAATAATATGAATTGTTTTGCAATACATACCGTGTGGTTTGTTGTCACTGTCCTCGCTTTCTTTGTTATATTTAACGTCATCATTTGTAGTCTTTGCCTGTAACAAATTATATTTTATTTTGAAAAAGTGGTTTCACACCATTAACATTTTTAAATACATGAAATATCTGTAAAATTTGTAAAAATATGTATTTTGACGATCAGGCGGTAACGTGACCGCGTGATACGCCAGAAGTCGCGGGTTCGAATTCCGCCCAGTCAATGATGTTTATATATGTATTATATGAATTTATATAATAAAAATCTTTAATATATAAAATTTCTTAAATTCATAAATATATGAAATACATTCCGTTGTCTACCTATAGTAGTACCTACAACACAAGTCCTTACGGTACTTACCCAGGGTTGGGTTACTGTGGGGTGGTAAGTCCACAGATATTATCATATTCGTACACTTGAAAAGTAGGATATTTTTAATAAGATATTTTACTTACATGTCCATTAAGTTTGGGTGTGATATCATCAGCAGGTAAGTAGGCGGGTCCCAGGCTGTTGTTGTGGTCACCCCAGTGGAAACTGAGCTCGTCTTTCAACGCGTCGAACCCTACAAATGTTTTCTTAATGTCTTATTTCATTGATTACCAAAATTAAATGTTATGTGCTATGTAGCGTTATAGCGCAACTGACAAATGAGTGAATTGGCAAAAAAATATAATATGAACATGTATGTACGTATGTAACGTGAGTACGAACTAAGTATACACACTCGTGCAGCTCCACACAGACATGAACTGAAATGTAAGGGACAGTTATTAAAGTAGTCCATATTTATTGATTGCTAGTATGAAGGTAAGCTGCTTTCTTGAACGCCATTAAAGGCATTTGTTGCTCAATTAATAGATAAGTCCTTATAGCATTAAATAATTAAATTTAACTAATTTGTATTTAAATTTTAGCATTATTCATATAGCACGTTAGTTATAGAGATTTTATTACATTCCTCACATTGACATGACAACATACAAATATATAAATATTTGTATTTTTAATATACAATAGTTAGCTATCAAGAACAATTTCAAAATAAGGAATATGCCCTACAATTTACTTGGTTTTCCAAACATCGACGTAGACGCGCAAGATATGGCATGATAGATTAGTATTTGAGATCTAATATCTAATCAAACGTAACATTTACGTTGTTAACATTTAGTTAGTGGCGTACACGAAGCATGTTTCATATACGTAGAGCTAAGCCTAGATGGCTTGCGTGACGCCTGGTAATATAACTGGCGCAGGTTCACCTTTCGCTACCTGATACATACCAGATTGGTAAAATATATATAATACAATTTTATTGTTCACACAGTAAGTTCGTTTTTTTAAATTATAATTTACAGTCATTTTGAAAAAATCCGATACTATCAAAAGTGATGTATGTCCGTGCACATGTCTACCGCTGCGTGCCTGCGTATTCATTATACACAAATACACACACGTAAGTGAACACTTTAATTGAAAGTGTCCAGCAGAAACATTACACTTTAAACATGTACTTCATTATAACACGGATTATTTTTTTAAAATTCTTTATTGGTAATCCAACGGCTTTGCAATAAATCTCGTAACGTACGCGTGTAAGTATAAAGTCGTGGACGTGCGTTTTGTGTGTATAAATTCGTATGCGCATGCGACTCACCACTCTGGTCGAGATGCAGACAGTCGGCCTGCGAGCGCGCGGGCGCGGGCGCGACTGCTGCGGGCAGCTGTACGTCCAGCACGCACACGGGGCTCGGCGCAGGTTCACCTTTCGCCACCTGATACATACCAGATTATCCTATTAATATTATTTAAACAAAATTTTGTGAGTGAAAATATATATTAATCTTTCACACAAATACAACTTCACATACACAATGAATGCCAAGAAAACGGGGTTATGTTATTTGTAACTCCTATAAGCGTACAATTGATACTTCTTTGACGTCATAACTCATAAACTATTTGTATAATTTGCATACCGGTCTCTGTTATATAATTTTTTTTCAGTTCTGAGCATTATATATTTCAGCATCATAAACGACATATTGTATTCCCACATACCACGACTCTATTGCTGTTACTATAACCTACAAACCCTTATTAACTAGTCGTAGGGCACCAGCAAGCCTACCTTGGGCTCGTTCATGAAGTATATGCGGCCGGACGGACTCTCCTCGTGGTGCTTCACTCGCACCGTGAACTCCACGCGGTTGTCCTTGAAGGCCTGCAAATAGCCGTGATGTAACACAATAATTAAAAATCAGTCTAGTGTGAGTGGGACTCGAACGCCTAGGATACCTTCATGGCTTATACAAGATAAGCCACTGGTTCATTGTTGGGGGGACGATAAGGAGGGCGTCGGTAGTCATCAAAAGGATCTGATTGCTCGTTCACCCCCTTATGCTACAAAAGAAGTATAGATTTGATTGTAAAATTCAGGTAAATGCAGCCATACCTGAATCCAGTGCTTCCTAAAACCATAAAAAATATAGGATCTTCCTCAACAGAAAATGTCTGGGTCGATACCGCTGGGAAGAAACCTCTCGCACAGATGATACCACCGTAAAGAGATGACTATGCCATCGCGTTTTGTACGTTATCCGCAGCTCATTGAAGGGACAGGACGATAGAGGACAACACACCACAGCGTCTGTAGTCATCAGAACACACCGTCCGCTGCTGATATTATTATGATACCTCTCCTCTTATTAAGAAAAAAAAAGATAGAATACTCACCTCGAAGGTGAAGTTGGGTTGCGTGCCGGACTTGGTGACGGGCACCAGGTTGCCGGAGAACTCCAGGTAGGCGGGCTTGCCACCGGGCAGCCGCACGGCCGTGGAGTGTGCCACCTCCGTGTAATGCTCCTGCGCGACCGCAGACAACATGTCATGGTGATATAGTCATAAAGCTTGTGACCTTCCACGGTTGATGGTCTGAGTTACACTAGCGCGTTCAACCACACAAATTCTACGGCTTAATATCATTATCATACTCAGCCCCACGGCCTCGCCCTGGCAAGTTTTGTTTCCGTGGAAATTTAACTAGAAAAATGACGAAATTTCTAACTGTCTTTAAAGCACTTTAGGAATGAAACTTTTGAAAATCCTTTCTAAGCGGATTGATGCCTGAGTTATATGCGCGGCCTGTATACAAAACTCGATCCGTTCAATAGTTTCAGCTGTGCATTCGTCAGTCAGACAGGACTTATTACCTAAGTCCCGTATACAGATATAAATAATTAAAAAAAAAGAGAGGTTATTAAACTAGAATACAAGTGACACTTATATTTAGCATGCAAGTATCAACTGTACAGACCATAAGGCCAGCTGATACGAGCGATGGATGCACTCCTCAATGAACGCTCCTTTCGACCGCCCTATCTTACAGCGCCGAGTGTAATGCGACCTGCGTAATGGTACCTGGTGCAGCAGCGTGTCGTAGGCGTATCTGTCGGTGATGTACAGCACCAGCAGCCGCCCCTCGATGGCGTCTAGTCGTTTCCCCAGCACCACGATGCGAACGTCGAACGGCACTACCAGCATCTCCCTATGTGCAGACAGACACACATATACACATTCAGACACCATTAGAAAGTTCATCATCAAGTCTTAGACCGGAGCCAAGCGTAGCCCCTCAACCCCTCTCGAGGTTACTAAGAACCAGAGAAGAAGTGGTTACTTACAGTTCTCGATAAATTACAAAAAATAGTCGCTAACCGAACCACGTTTAAGTTTTAGATAAAAAAAGAAGTGGAAATTGAAACATTTTGTCCGTGAAATATATCTACAACATTAAATAAACACAAAAATCTTGTTAACAACCAGTAGTACTAAGTAACTACCGAAAATCTTTTTTTTTTGTAGTTTCTTTGTACTTAATTAATATTAATGTTTATTTAAGTGGGTTTGGCACCAAAACTAAAATATAGGTATAATATAAAAAAGATATATTTTTTTACACGTAGGATATATGTGAAATGATCTATAATTTTGATACATAGTCCTATAGCCCCTGTGGCCTAATGGATAAGGCATCGGCCTCCTAAGCCGGGGATTGTGGGTTCGAGTCCCACCAGGGGTACATTTTTATCCTTTTTTTACTTCGTATATTATTACTATTATCATTGTAACATAAAAAACTTATCTATTTGTTAAACTTTGTGTGTTACTAGGCGGTAAATTACACCATTTACTTTTTTTTACACTTTCCTTAAGGTACCAGCATAACTGTACTGAGGTACAGTTTTGTGTTTTTTTTATTTACATGAAATATACATTTTGTTCATAATTTGACGTGACAGACGTCACAGACATTAGACACGCGTTTCGTTACTCGCTAAAGTTATGAATGTTGTTTAAAATATTTTTATAAATAATTATTAGTGAACAGACATTTCCCATATAATTTTTTAAGTCAATTTAAGTAAATTTTAGAAAAAAAAAATATCCAGAAAAAAAAGTCATCGATTTAATTAAATGTAAGGGTATGTAATCAAGGATTTTTGCTTTCTCGTAAAATGGAACTTAATATCTTTGAACAAATAAATGAGTTGTGTGTCTGTGTCAAATCTGTGGACAAACGTCAGTTATAATTAGATGTTTGCGGCCCAAGCTCAATTTATCTTTTATAGGGTCAGGTTTAAGACGACGACCTAAAGTTGGCTAGTGACTAACTAGCTCTCGACCGAAGCAGGGCTTGTTGTAGCGAAAAGAATATTCTACTTTGATTTTACAAAGCTCATATGTATAACACTTCTACATATTTTTAAAATTATTTAAATCCCAGTTTCAAGAATTGCAATATTAACGAATAAAAAACACCACATACACGTAGCGGCTTGGAGTACATACCTATACAGGTCCGTCGCCATCTTGGTTGCGTCAGTGACGTTTTGACAATTCATTAACCAAAATCTGGAATAAATGGGTTGCTCTTAGTACATTTCTTGTGTTTAATTCTATCCAAACTGTAAAGAACAATGGTTTAAATGGCTACAGAGCGTACCGCAAATATTAAAAAAGAAAATTATTATTATTATCTCTCGTGTCATTGCCAAAACTCGGGTCTTGGCGGCATTAAAATTCGCACAGGAGGTGCAAAGGATGCGTTGCGTTGCTTCGTTGGAAAAAGATATTGTAGTCCAGGTTGTGCTTGGTTTAGAGGAGAGCACAAGAGCGTCGCTGTCATATCACGCCGGGCCCACGGAATATCCGTGGTAGCAGGATAGTATATCATACTGGTTAGTAAGTAGTGCCATGTTTTTTCATTGCGTGGGGAAGTACTTCTCGCTCGCATGACACTGAAGGAAACAGTACGCAAGTGACAGCTATGTTGTCGCGTTTCGTGAGTAGATGGTGGCCCATTGGGGAAAGGAGGAAAGAAGGGAAACACATCTGCATGACAATAATACGGATATCTATGGGCGTCGGTAGTGGTTAAAAGATTTCTCGTTTGTCTCCCTATGCAATAAAAAATGGAATTAAAAATAATTTACTGAAACGTCGACTTGACGTCAAGTAGTGTTTGGATTGTACTAGTGACGTAATTAGCGCTAGATGATCGTGTTACCTGGCCGACACGGTGGTAGTAAAGGACGCGCAGTCGTCGGTGATGGTGAGGGGCGTGGAGCCGGTCACATCCTCCCACACGGCGCGCGCCTGCCCGCCCATGATAGAGCAGAGGAGGCGCAGGTTGGCTGTCGACTGCTTGTCGTGTGTGTTCACCTGCATACATACAAACGTGGTACAGAGCGTTGCGAGAATACACACACACACACACACACACACACACACACACACACACACACACACACACGCACGAACGCACGCACGCACGCACGCACGCACGCACGCACGCACGCACATACGCACGCGCACACACATACACACACACACACACACACACACACACATACACACACAAACACACCCAGACACACACGCACACACACATATCGCCTTTACGTGCACACAAGCACGCCACCAAGCGCTGCAGCGCTGTGACACAAATGTTCACGGCCGTGTAACGCACACACGTTTTAGATCATCAAACTGGGTTTGGGTTAATTTTGGTGCTACATATTTTGTTCGAAATCTATACAGAAAAAGGCTTGAAAAAAATCGGTGAGGAAATTAGTGTTTAATGTGTAGGTTAGGAGTAGTGTATGACTTTATTTGCGGTGGAGTCGGAGTGTGCGTGTACGTGTTTTGGTGTATGTGTGAATCGCACCTTGTCGTCGGGGTGGTGCGGTAGAGGCGCGGTGAGCGTGATGGACCGGTGGAACTTGCGGCGACGCGGCTCTACCGTCAGCACGGGCGACACGGCGGCGCGGCGCGGCAGCATCCGGCGCACGAGATCCGGCCGCGCACCGTGCGCCTGCAGTCCTACGCGGATGCGCTTTGTCAGCGCCTGTGCCGGGAACTGCGCTTGCACCTGGAATGTTACAGCACGGTTTAAATCCGGCTCGAAAGACCATTTCAAGGATACTTGTCAAATGAACTAAATTCAAGTAAGTCGACACCTTTAACGGGTTCGTACGATCAAAATATATTTATAACTCCTATTACAAAACGTATGCACCTGGCGTCAATGACGTCATTAAAGCGCTGATAACGTGTGCAAATATTTCTAAGTGAGTAAGTACTGAGACGTAAAAGTGAACGCGAGGAATAAACGAATTCCATTTCCGAAAGATGGAAAGATACAATAACCAATGTTTCTTAAGTCGCACGTAAAGTGTAGTATATACCTGTGGGATGTGGGCCGAGGAGACGGTTCCCCCCTCGGGCCCAATGGCGTGCACCTCCTGCCGCACCCGCGACACGACCGCCAGGTAGTGCGGGAAGTCGCATGTCACCACACGCGTCACTCGCTCGCCGTTTTCGCCGAGCGCCTCCCCGCTGTTGCCAAATTCTGCTCGTTCCCTACTCAGGACCTCCTAAAAACACGTCCCAAAAGGTGGAATAGAGGTGGATAGGAATTAGTAAGTATAGAGGCATTGCCATAAAAAAATATTGTCTGTGAGTCGGTTTACGGACTATATAGTTTTACGTGGTGACGTATTTCATTGAACGGTGAACGCCTCCCCGATGGAGTGAAAAAGAAGATTTGTTGCCCTCTCTCGCCTGCTCTGCCCATTCGTAACATTACTATAATTCGGAACGTTAAAATGACGTTCTACTTTTTCACGCAAATATTATTGATGTACAAGACGTTACCACATGAAAATAATCATTATTTCTGGATGTTATTTGTCGTGTAAAAGTTAATAAAATTTAAAAGCATTTTTTTATCTTTGTCTCTAGTTAATGTAGATTTTTGTCATTTACTACGATGACTAGGGCCAGATAAATAGGACTTTCCATTCTACATATTTTCTAATTTACCTTAGGGAAAGAAATGATACTCAAACGAAATGATAAAGCCCACATTTACCTGTATCATGGCGTTGTCGTTGTTGTGTAGGTAGTGGTCCTGCCAGGTGTCTCCGGTGTCCGACCTGAGGATGACGATCTCGCGCTCCGGACACGACGCCGTGAATATGGGTACCTCGATTATCACGGGCCTGACGCACAACAATATAAATTGTTAATAGGACATATACGCCACGTGCCACGTGACTGAGAAGAGTACATGGATAAGGAATGTTAAAATTGTAACTCCTGTAGTATACGCATAACATAATTATATTGTAAAGTATGTTTGTTATGCATTCTTCAATAAGCTTATTACAATAAAACCGTTTTTACGGATTTTATCGCGGTTTAATTATTTAACTAGCCCGACATCCGTCTATCACGGGTGGACTCGCCCGTGACTATGGTTACTGTAAAGCTTCTGAAACGTCGGGCTACTTAAATAATGAAATTAACTCTAATAAAATCCGCAAAAGTAGTTTCATTGTAATGAGTAACATTCGCGTAGACTTAAGACGTCAATAATGTGAACAGATTTTGTTCAAATTTAATTTAACATTTTTTAATAACATCTATACGACAAAAACAATGTCTTTGGGTATCGGTAGTCATCAAAAGGCTCCTATTACTCGTTAGCCCTTAATAGTTTTTTTATAAAAGTTGAAGGTATCCCGCGGAATAGATTTTACTTGGGCGAAACCGCTGACCACAGCTGCTAATATAAGGTAGACAGAGTAAATAACAGATACGGAGATCTGTCCTAGCTACATAAGAGAGTTTGTTGTTGGGACGCTGAGATTACTTACGCTAAAAATTTGGCTCCTTGTGGCTGTAGCTCTAGTAGTCTGGACGCTAGCGCTTCGCCCTCCATCAAGGGCGGGGGCGCCGCGGCAGGGGCTCGACGTGTCGCTGCTCTGAAATTTAAATATATTTTTTTAGTTATTGCTTTTTATTTTATTAGAAATCAAAACTATAGTGTCGTATGTAATGCTCTTCTGATTTTGCAACACGCCTGAACTTGCTCAATTGTTACAAAACGTTCCAGATGAATTCAATTTATCCGCCCTTCTGCGTTTGAGTTTTCAATTAATTATACTCCGCACACTGCAAATGTCCATGTGAATGTCAGTACAATATAGAATGGATACCAGATAAACGTTAGGTACCATGACTGTGGCACCCCTAGTGCTGTGCTGCAGTCATGGTACTCGCGGAGGTGAGCAACAGAACTGAGGGCACCAAGCGCTTTGGCAAAGCATAACCCTAGCCCTTGCATGCCTCCAATACGAGGTCGAGTGTCTTTCTCTATGGAGCAATAGCTTTATGTTCAGCTAGAAAATTACAGGAGATGTAATAAGGATTTTTCTGACGGGTACTTTTGTCTTACAATATCGTAGTCACAGTATGTAAAATTACATTTGCTTATAATTCAGGTCTTAATCATAAATCTTAAATGGCTTACATTAGATCTCTCCAGATATCGGATAAATTTGGCGGCAATTCAAAATGATCTGCAATAGATCCCGCCTCAGTGTACCAATTATTCATACTTGTTACCGAGTAATCGATGTATAATATTATAAGTGTTTAAATTGAATAGCAAATAACAGATAAACTAATGAAGGATCTTTGTTATTTACAGGGGTGCAATGGCATTATCATTAATTTACAATATATTTGTTATTATAGTGTTTCTAGACGAACGGCAGTCGGGTCCACTTGGCCCAGCGAGCACGTACAGTCCAAGTATATTACAGGCTTAAATCTCGTCGTTGATATGATCTCATTCAGTATACGATCTACACTTCATGTACACTTCATGCTCACAAATTTTTAAGCTTAATTTTATCGTAAACATGTGAGTGTTTGTATTAAAGCTCAGTTCCTCAAGGACTTCGTTTACTTAGAAATATTCAGCGTTGTGAGCCTAATCCCCCATCTACCTGGGCCTATAAGGACATATCATATCTTTAATCCCTCTACAAAAATCAGAGATAATGAACTAATTGTACATTAGCTAAAGCTACCGGTTCTGTGTATACCTTACATAATGTTATGTGTATATTAAAATAATTATCCAAGCGTAGTTAGAGCTCGGAAAATACATTTTAATGTACACAATAAATTTACTGCATACTATCAGAATTGAACATTATTGCACATAGGCTCCTTACGTAACGTGCAGGGAAATTCGCGTGTGACGCCAGAGGTCACGAATCCCGCTCAGGTCGTGGATGTTACTCAATCCGTTTATCAATTGTTAATAATATATGCATAATAATGCGCAGAAAGAGTGGTGGTATTTAGATAATAGTTACCGGCATGTGACCCTGGTGGGAGCGGCGCAGGCGGCGGGTGGTACTATGATCCGAACGCCTCCCCGTCGCTTCGCCTTCATGGCACCACCACGAGCGTCCACCACGAACGACACCAGGAAACTGTGAAGAAAAATCATAATAATTAATAACAAAATATATGTATGCTACATAGGTAGCACGAAATATTAGGGACATTTCGTGCTACCTTGCTACGGTTGCTTGTCGTACGCGGCGAGATGTAAGTATGAGCCTTATGTTGGTATGCGTGTATATTCTTCTTGTAGCGGTACACTGCTGCTGCAGTATGAGACACTCACCCGATGTCGAGCGGCTGTCGCTCGATGGTGGCTACGCGGCTGTCGTTGTTGCTGGGCCAGCGGTGTCCATCGGTCACGCTGTCCTCTAGCGGCCGCGCGCGCTGCAGCGTGCCCGCCTCGCTGTTCATGTAGCGGTACTGTTGCTGCTGTTGTATGGGACACTCCACCTCTCCTGCAATAAACACCGTAACATATTATATAAATGTTGTAGCTCTCCTGCAGTATTCATTTATAACACGATATACATTTTACCATCTAGTCATTACCAGCTCTTAGCGGTCCACTGCTGGACATAGGCCTCTTTCAATAAACACCAAGACGACGGATCTCCTGTTACTCACATCCATCCCGGAAGGCCACTGCATGAAGATTGTCTTCCCACCTGGTGAACGGTCGACCAACATTTCGTTTTCCCAAACGCAGCCTCCACTCCACAAAATTTACTGGCCCATCTCTCATCTGTTCTATTGAATGTGTGACCGGGCTGGTCATTGCCACCTTAGCGACATTTTTTTTGCCACATTATTCTTCGCGTGATATTGAAAACTTTAGTTCTTTGCCTTATTACTTCGTTCCGAACTCTGTCGGACAGAGAAACACCCAACCTAGCACGTTCAATAGCCCGTTGAGCTATTGTAATCCTGCGGACCAGTCCTAAATTAAGGGGCCATGTTTCGGCCCCGTAGGTCATCACGAGAAGGACGCATTGATTGAAGACTTTTGTCTCCAATCTCTGCGGTAAAGGCGGCGTGAGAATGTGACGAAGCTTCAGGAATGCTGCTCAACCCAACTGAATCCTTCTATCGGCCTCCTTCTCGAAGTTATATCTACCTAGTTGCAATAGCTTCCCGCGGTAGAAGTATTTGTCTGCGACTCCGAGAATAGCACCATCGACGTCGACCGGCCTAGAGATAACGTGTTTGTTGAACATGACCTTTGTCTTGTCCAAGATCACCCTAAAGCCAATGCGTCGCGAGGATACATTTAGGCTGTGCAACAATTCCTGCTCTCCAACGATTCGGCTAACATCACTATCTAAACTATGTTTGAATCTAGCACTGTGTTATATAAATGTTTCGAAAGACACGGTCAGGGAAGGTTTAGTTATTTGTTGTTTTTTGTAGAGTTTGTGAAAACTAGTATCACTTCAATTTCGAATATCGTAATCGTGTTACATCTAAAGCAATTAAAACTTACCTCCTTCGTCCTCGGAGTCACTCATGAACGTGTCCTGCATGAGCTCAGGCGCTGCCACGCGATACTTTCCTTCTGTAGCGCCTATGAACAAGAGAAACTAAGTATAAGGCATTTCTACTAAATCGACATTGCATTTTTTTTAAAGAGGATAAACGAACAATAGGAGTCATTTGATGTTTACCGACGCCCATAAACATCCGCATATTTGATTCTGATTTACTGAGCCACAACTAGTGTAGTTATAGTGTACTCATACGGTAAGTTACTTACAACAATCATTGTTAAAACTAAATTGAGATTTGGGGTCACAAGGTTAGCAGAGTAGAAGTTGAGCGAAGAGTCCATAGAGCAGACGAGTACCCACCACGGCCCAAGCCTTGTAGTGGCGGTGGTGCTCAGTGGCCTGGGGTGAACCTTGTGCGAAGCTAACTGAACCCAGGAGACGGGTGCACGTTGTACCCCTCTTAAAAGAAGAGGGGACTAAATAGGAGGAGGGGGATCTTCTAAGAAGAGGGGACAAAAGAGCAAGGAGGCGGCGCTTTTGTGCACGAGGGAGGGGGCAAGGATGGGAACCTCATCCCATTGCACTGTCCCAAAGTTGGTGGGGTTGTCCTGTGGTGCGGGACAACCCCATCAGCGGACGTGGCTTGGTGGGCTGACTAGCCGTCGAGGTGCCCTGTTGTTCCGAGGCACCTCACGAAAGGCGGCACTGACGGCACTCGCGGTGGTTTTTCTGGGTATTCGGCACTGTGATGTGCCGCGAGCCCCACACACCCCTGGACCCTCCACCCAGCCCCAGTAAAGGCGAGTAAATGCATTGCCCCTCGTCAACAAAAAAGGGGGGAGCAGAAGAGCAGTATAAAAAGTATTTGCGTATTTTTATACTGGCCTACGCTCAGCAGTGCACTGATAATGGCTGACGATGATATCCTTACTCATACAGAAAGCGTCTATAAAACATGTTAATAGGAACTTCATATATGGATATAGATATCTCTGAAGAATACTCAATCAGATGCGAATGAGTGTGAAAGAGACAGCCACTATATGAATAAAAGCTGTTGTTGTTTGACTCTAATGATTTTCGATGTAACATGTGCATTTGCATTCTGTCAATCAGCTATACAGTTAGGTACAATGACTGGGTTTCCATTTTGTATATGCATAACAGCCCGACTGCATTTTAAGACCTGTTGAGCTTTTCACTATTGCCGTCCGCAAGTTTTAGTCCTGGAAATTTTGTCGCAAAAAAATAGTGGCTGTACGCAATCTAGCCTGCAATTCGAGCTAAGACTGATCAAGGTACATAATGCAATAATAAAACCAAAGAAAATCTAATGCTGAGACAGTGAAGTATATCCGTGTGGCAGGCAAAACGTTGGTACCTGTTACACAGATATAATAGAGCCGTTGGGATCTCAGTGACTTTCAAATCAAAATTGAATCTATAGCACAATATAAACACAAAGGCTACACAAAAAGTGTGTGTGTACTTCTGTACACACGTTAGAAGTTATACTCATTTGGTGTAACTAGATAAATCTCTTTTTAAAAAAAATAATATTCGCCTCATTCTACGTTTGTATAAAAAACGACATAATGAAGTTTTGTCATAACGCATTATGATAATTTATTTTGAAAAATGAAAATGTTGACTATAGCTAACTTCAGGGTGTCGTTTTCGCGCCCATTGCAAAAATTTACTCCCATAATTTTTCCCTAACGCGCCAAAATAAATATAACTTCTAAAGGTCTTTTTGTAATTAGTAGAAATAGTTAAATGCTTTGAGCGTCGTTATTCACCTGACATTAGATGAACTGACAGTTTGTTTGCACATATCGCTGGAGAAAAAAAACATGAATATAGGATGAATAGCTAATATCTTAACGGTGGATCTCTTATATCTGGACTAATATGATAAAGATTGTAAAGGCGCTCTTTACATGCCTGTTTGAACGTACTAACCTCAGGATGATTTGATAAGATATTTTAGTGTTAGATAGACCAATTTATCGAGAAAAGCTATGCACCATATCTATACTAATACTATAACGAGGAAACATTTGAGTGTTTGTATGCTTGCATTGAATTTGCTCCGGAACTACTAGACCTATTTGAAAGATTATTTTACTATTAGTATTCTGTGATGAACTAAGGTAACGTTGATCATTATGAAACAGAGTTGTAAAAAAGTATCGAAGTACATCTTTATATAGTCGCAGAAATGATGGACAGTGGATGGAGACAGCTGTCTCGACAAACGTTTTGTCATAAATTTAATTATCTGTCATTACCGTGATGTGAAATATTTACGAGGCCGAAATTACAATTTATATTTTTTGTTAAATCGATAAACTTTTCCCATATTTCGTAGATATCCGTGCGAAACCGGGGAGGACAGCTAATAGGAGAGAACTTTATAGATTTGTAGAAGCTGAGTACGAGGATGAGACCGCGGGCGTGTCATCAGTACCAAGCGGGTTTCTTATCTACTGTAATGAACACGATGCGTAACTATTGCGTGTAAATCCTATCAATTGCGTGCCAATTTCTGAAAATAGCCTCCACTGAATTTCATTCAAACGTAGCCCGTAGACCGGTTGTAACACGTCTTAAGCGGTGATGCTGCTATAAATCAATTTATGATCAGAGTAAAGTACACAACGCCATAGAGATTATCGATCTCTTTTACAACATTATACAAAGAAAAACTGTAATGATCGATTTTAGACAATTTTATTTTTCAACGTTGTTTCCTTCTACCTCGATGCACTTAGTCCAGTCCTACTCCAATGCCGTTACAGCAGTTTGATAAAATGTTTTCTCTGACCCCTCAAAATACTCGTCTACGGCGACAAAGACTTCATCGTTTGATGAAAATCTTCGCCTATCTAACCATTTCATGAAATTCGGGAATGAGTGGAAGTCACGGGGCCAGGAATAGGGGGGGATGCGGTAACAATTCTAACCGAATGAGGCCGTTTCTTTCGGAATTCTCTACTAAATTAATGCAGGCAAGCTTGCATAATACTCTCCGTGTATTGTTTTTCCTCTTTGCAAATAATCCACTAAAACAATCCCTCGAGCATCCCAAAAACAGTTGCCATCACTCTGCCGGCCGACAAAACCGTTTTTGATTTCTTCGGCGTAGGTTTTCCGCTCTCAGTCCACTGCTTAGATTGTTCTTTTGTTTCAGGAGTATAATGATGTATCCATGTTTTATGTACCGTCATATAACGCCGCAAAAGCTCGTCAGTACCACGATTAAATAGCGCTAAACACTCCGATGAATCGTTCGCTCGACGTTGCTTTTGGTTAACAGTGAGCAAACGCGGCACCCATCGAGCGCAAACCTTTTTCATTCACAAATGTTGCTGTAAAGTGTTATAAACACTTTCGGAGGAAATGCTTACCATCTCTGCTGCAACTTTAAGCGCCGGTCGTTTGAAACGATTTATTGAATCTTTTTGATCATGTCCGGATTCGTGACTTCATTTGGATGGCCAGACCTGTTGGCGTCTTCCCAGCTCTGCCTCTATGTGTGAATTGTACATAATGCAGGGGCAGTATTACCTAAAACACTGTCTAGCTTGACTTTAATCTAGGTTTCTGTTTTCCCCTTTGAAACGTAAAACTTCATCATCGCACGCATTTCGTTTCTTTCCATTGTTGAGAAATTTTACGACAGAGAAAGTTCTAGGCTCCCTCACCTAGTATCTATCAGTTGGAATAAATTCAAATTTCGCGTTCTATTTTCGAAAATATGATAGAATATAATGTTTACATTTTGTTTGCCTATATTTTTTAAATTCGTAGTTTCGGTCAGTTATCAATCAGCCTGGTATATGGTATACGAAATTTAGGGACTAAATGGACACAGTTTCGGTGATATGTGTTAGATGTATGTTAAGGAAGAAACGTCATGATATATATTAAGATTGAAAAATTGCTAGCTGACCGTTAGACGTCGTCCTTGCAAAAATTTTAAAAATTATTTTATTTTTTTATAATTTATAGTTGTGATAATAAACCTTTTGTGACAGTTCCTTCCTGGGAACAAGCTAGCACCCTCCTATTAAAACTTTTTTTTTTCTTTTATGGGCATGGTGTATCCCTTACATGAAAAGAAGCTCTGAAAGTAGGTAGGTACTCCGCTTTTCTTTGCTCGACCCACCGAGAACTGCGTCGCATGGTGTCGGCTGCTGCGATGATGACTCAAATTACAATCCCATCCCTACTATCCACTCTATCATTCTATCCATCCCTTTAGAAGAAGCTTAAGTGCGCGTGTATGTTTGAAATCACAATTACATTAACATTTTTTTTTGTATACGGAGTGATATCATCGGTTTTGTATAAATATGTATAATTCCTGCGGTTTGTTCGCATTGTACTGAGCTCGTCAAAATTGATGAGTACCTACATGTGTTGCTAATACCTGAGCTACCGCGTAACATCTATTTGTTCCTTCCCTTCTGACTCACACATCTGCCCATGTGCGAACAAGTTGATTACATGATACTTGCATGGACCGGATATAGAAAAAATATCGCCAATGCATGCTAGCTGTACCACAGTTTTATCTGCGTAAATTCTCAAGGGAGCCATTCATTTCTCTGGATAAAACATATTTTTATGATATTGCAGATCTCTATGGACCCTTTGTAGCTTTTGCATGTGTGTGATATGTTTGTGTCTACCCCATTGGGGAACTAACGTGAAGATGTTTGTATCAGGGCGTGTTAAAATTCCTCCGCCATGGTATTCGATGAGAAGGGCATGTGGGCAAAATGGGGCAAATGATATTCGATGAGTGGATAAGCCATACTGTCCCCGTATATTCCTTTTTCTTTTACGCGGGGAAACGTATTTACGCGCCTTCACTGTCCAGGTGGGGTCCAGTGGTGTGTGGGACTTGTGGCACATGATAGTGCTGATACCCACAAAAACCACCGCGAGTGCCATCAGTGCCGCCCTAGGTGAGGTGCCCCGGGACAACAATCATCTTGGCTTCGCTACACCCCAGGCTACTAAGCCCCACCGCCACGACACGGCTTGAACCCTGGTGAGGTCCCCGCGTATGCCTTAGTAAACACATCTAATACGTAAAATAAGTAACAGGTCAAGAATACATTCTTACAATGTTACATCATTGTTAATAGTCATCAAATTTGATCGCAATCGTCTAGAGGTCGCATCCTGACCGTCTGTCTTCACCTCTGACCTGTCACCTGACTCCCGACTCCAATTGTGATCGCGTGTCGAAACATCCTAACGCCATGGGGTCTATCAATTCGTCTAATTTCTTTCCGCGTTATCTGAGTAATGGTTTCGATACGACCTACTTTAAGCTATTAGATGTCGAAGGTGGGTCTCTGTTTTGGTAATTTATTTAAGTGAATTGTGTCTTCTCTAATAGTAAATTACTAGATGATTTGTTAATTTCTTCCGTTGATATACTGTCACTAAGGATGTAGGTTTTATGTACATTAAGGTAATTCACTACATGTAATTTATTATTACATTTATACACGTCTAGTGTAGGAGTATGCCTAAAATATTAATTACTAATTATGATTTAGAACAAGAATAAAACTGTTAAATACGTCAGGCAGACGAAAAATACGCGCTAATTATCAAATTGCGCGTCGAGAGATGCGGGTTTTGATCCCCACTTCAGCATTTCTGACAAATGTCTAGTCAGAAGTCCTGGATTGGATTCACAACTTTACTTGTAAAAAAATTACGGCATGAGAAGTTCGCCAACAAGCATTGATGCAGGTACTTTAAAAAAGCCAGACTTGTAGGGAATGAACCGATGTTAGACTCTTATCTTTTATTGCGATAAGACACGCCTTGGCTATCATCATTCACCTGTTTTAGTCCTGCTGGATATAGGCCTCCCCAACTTAGGAGCAACTGGCTGACTCCATCTTATCTAGGTGTTATTCAGTCTTTAAACTCTTGTCTCTTTTCCTGGGAGTGATTACAAGAAACATATATACCGAAGTTATAACAAATGTGACAAAAACTTTATGCATATGTAAAAGCGAGGAATTACTAAAGTTACACTGGATATAGCGGAAAGGTGTTCGAGTTAGCCATTAGTGCGACCTATTTCGTCCAGGCTGCGCCATTACTACGGAGGTTTAATGGTGCCAAAGCACGAACTGTGACGTGGGACTGGCGAGGCGCCGCTCGCTCTTCGCCTCGCCGAGATACGCCCAACATTCTAATTGTAATTAATCGCCGATGATTTCTTATTACCCAACTGCGACAGGAGGAGGATTATGATTCCCAACGGTTGTATGTTTGGAGATATATTTGTTCCCTTCTACAGCCTGACCGTAATCTATCACCATGCGAGTTTTCACACAAATCCGTTTAGTAGGTTTTACGTTAAAGGGTAAGAAACATACATACAGATTTATATTTTTGTAATACCAGCATATGTCTTAGTAAGATGCCATGCTGCATTGCAGCCGGAAGGCGGCACGGACGAGTACCTCCCCCTCACATGTTACCGCTCTGAAAATGATTGCTGCGCTGTCGCGTTTCGTTCTGGTTGTAAATCCAGTAGGGCCAGCTTAGCTTTGTTGCTTATTTATTAAGAAATTGGAGAAGACTGGAATTAATCCGATAATCATTACGCAACAGATTGCTGTAATTTTCTGCTCATTCGCTCGCTCGTCAATAAACACACATTAATGACGATGATGTCAATCGGCTCGACTCGATTACATAACAGTCACTCGAGACATCGATGTTCGTCACAATCGATGTATACTACACGAATAGACACAAGTGGCACCGTGAATCAAATGCTTAAAATAACATGTTTTTTCGCCACAATTTATCATCGATACCATTCGATACATCGGCGAAGGAAATCCAAAATTAAACATCCCTTCTGTTTAGTCGACCGGGCGTTGTTTTGCAGAAGAAATCCGTAATGCACGTAGTTATATGCTACAGATCAAAGTTCATGAAGCTTTTCCACAACTACGTCAAAAGGAGGGTAATGTTTTGCGAAAGTTCCTAGGTATACATAAAAACGCTCCTAGCCGAGACATATTTTTCAAGTTTTGGCCTAGATCTACTTGATAAACAATGGGGCGCGATTATAAAAGGCTCGTTTGTTCCTCTTCAGTGTTCATGAACATGGAACAACATATAGCTCTATATAGGAGGCCCTACTAATGTTATAAATGTGACAGTGTGGATGTAGTATGATACTCAATTACGCCAAAATTACTAAACCGATTTTGATGAAATTTGTCAACGTTATAGCCTATGTACCAGAATATAGCACATACTAAGTTTTGTACATGATAATGTCCGCGGGTGAAATTACCGCGCACGGGTATTGTTTGTTATGATTGTTATAATTAATAAATAATGAGTCACTCAACGCCTACATATCTCGTCTCAGAAGTAATCTTTTTACAGCATCTCAACGCCTACATATCTCGTCTCAGAAGTAATCTTTTTACAGCATCTCAACGCCTACATATCTCATCTCAGAAGGAATCTTTTATATCGTCAAAGAATACTCAATGTAACAGAACGTTTGAATATCGAAGAACATGTCACGTATATGGTAATGTGAGGTCACGCGGCCTTCCTGACGATCTCTCGAAGAGCACAGCGACCCCTTGACGTCGTCCTCGCTGAGGGTAAGTGGGCAGC
>JAFELO010000301.1:698083-753856 GCA_017140195.1 Eumaeus atala
GGTAGCCAAAATATACTTGTACTGCCTCCGTTGCGCCAGCACAATTGATCTGCCATGCGCTACACGTCATAAACTGCACTAGCTGATGTACAGGACTTCGTATTAAATATACAATACCCACATTTCTCGGGTGGATATCTGTTGTGTCACGGAAACAATTGCAGAGCGGGATCAGCGATGTAACCCCTATGTCACACGGCGGCAGACATGCCCGGGATTTGAACGTCTAACTAGTTCTTATATGCGACATGCGCTGCATTTTAATAATTTTTTTTATATTACGAAAGTAGATTGGTAAGCAATAGTTAGTGTCACTTTTGTTAGTTTTTTCGGAGCTGGTGAACTATGCTCTGGAAGCAAAGAAAAGCCCGATAGCATGCATATTCTTACGCAAAAACTAGTCAGATTAGAGTATAGTGAGGATTAGTGCCATGCTGCATTGCTGCAGAATTGGACCGGCACGGCCGGGGAGGTACCTTCTCGCTAACGTGATACCGTCGTAATAAATGTTCGGTGTCACGCTTCGCGTGGTTCATGACTTACTGGTGGCCTATTGCAGGGTAGGAAGAAGGAGAAAAACACAACGACATAGTGATTATGCGGATGTTCATGGTAGTGGTAGTTTTAAAAGGTCTCTGATTGATCGTTTGCCCCCTATACTACAAAAAAACTAGTAAACTATTTTGGATGTTTGGCAGATATAGATTACAATCTAGAATAACATTTTTTTTTCCAGAAAAATCACATCTAAGAAAACCATGTATGTTAAGTGCGCTTTGTTCTATTAAGAACGTGGCCCGCCCACTGCTTCAATTTGGCAATTTTTGAGCTGCAGTTACTTCGCTACCTGCTCTGGCTTACGAATTTCGTCATTTCTGTTTCAATCACACTGAAACAGACTCACAGAGCTCTATCTCACGTTAACGGGATCGACATATGAGGTTCCTCCGATTGGGCCACTACAAGCTCTCAAATAATTTTGTTTGTTAATGTAAAAATAACTGTCAGTAGGCACTCTGCCGTTTTGGTTAAGTTTTATTTCATTAGTTTACTCCCTAAGAACCGATTTTGTCTACGCAGTATAAATATTTTATTTGAAACTAACAAAATTTTAGACAACTATATTTATGCTTATTACTCTTTGACACAAAAACTGATTATATTGTTATATATAACCGCGGGAACGGCTATTATTTTAAATGTCATGAATGATTAAAAAAACGTTTTTACACTAAATCTATTCTATTTACTTGTATCGTAGCTTAACTAGCTATTTATATTCGTGTTTTACACACAGCTTACTGTGTAAGACGAGCATATGTTATCGATTATTTCCACCAAGAGCCCACGACACAACAACGGTACAAGAAATTATAACAAGTGCTATTATTGGTGCAAGTGAAACTATTTACTAGTGAAATAGAAAAAGCGACAATTCAATGAAGTCGACAATTGCGCGTGGTTGTAATTACCATCGTCTGGCGACTTCAGACACTGTAAACACGACAATTTTTTTTTCTTTTTCACTTTAATGTCATCCTTTTTATTTTTCTCGTTATTTTTCACGATCTTTTTCTCGTTGGTCTTCTTAACTTTCACAACACCCATTTTTATTGTACGCGCGTTCTATTTTTCAAATTTGGCGGGCAAAAGGCGCGCGCTGCAGAAACGTTCGGAAACTTGTGGCGGACAAGCGCACTGCACTCGCGAGCGTGGCAGGAAATACTGGCCGTATTATGTAGCTGATGTACGGCACTAGAGTCCGTGGCGCGGTCAGCAGTGAGCTCATTATTCCGCCAAATCGGGACGCCCGTTCGGGAATCAAGGCCAATACGTGGATTATTATTCAGCCTACGGCCACTTCCTAAATATGAGTGTAACTTAATTAATATTTCGGGAGGGTGCTGCTATAAGAAAGCTTCGTTGACTGTTAGTGAATTAATATTGTAGTTGAATGAAACAGTAATACGTATCAGCACCAGAACACAGCAAGACTGTTTTTCTATAGTATAGGGGTCCCTCTATACTATAGAAAAACGGTCTTGCTGTGTTTTTCTAGAGTATAGGGGGACAAACGAGGAATTAGAGCCTTTCGAGAATCAAGGACGCCCATGAACATCAGCTTATGCCGATGCGTTGCCCTCTCTTTCACCTCACCCCCAATGGGCCACCGGCTACTCACGAATCTCACGAAACGCGACACCGTAGATGTCACTTTACGGCAGTATCAAGTGAGCGAGAGGTACGTCCCCGGTCGTGCCGGCTTAATTTCGTTGCATAGGGGGATGTAGTGTCATGCACTATGCATGGCACTGCCTCCTCCTATGCAGCAAGGTATTACCTCTCACTAAAGGTTTATGGTTGTATTGATAGAACTTGCTGTTTTTATGTGAACAGATGTTCGCAAGTTAATAAGAATTCTGACCATCGCTAGCTGGAGGAGATTCGCAGGACAAAGCCCTCCGCGAGGACCGCCGCAGGTCACGGTCACGGGCATCCAGCCACTCAATGTGAGAAGGATATATTCATATAAATAATCTTCCAAAAAAATAGGCAATCGCGTACAAAGGTGAGCATTCAAATTCTTTCTTGACCCCGGACATAGTAACAAGCTGCTATATGTTGTGTGTCCACTGTCTGCGTGTCTATCGAAGGCATATTAGTGCTAAACTGAGTTCAATTCTCTTTTGCTAACATTTAAACGCTGATAAATTCAAAGCTCTTTTAATTTTTGCTATCGGACACATGATCAATGACTAGACTCATCACATCACACTTGTTTTAAAGCACGCCCGACGTTACATATTGATGATATGTGTAAAGGTAATTACAGTACACATTAGCGTTCGCTTTATATAATACAATTGGGAGGAAATGTCGACGTGATCGCCACCATTAGTGGCCGCGGGGTCACGCGCCGCTACCGGAATTCAGACAAAAGCCGAAAACCCAGAACGAAATCATGTACTGTCTGTAAATGGCATTAACATTTCATAATTATGACACAGCATCAGTTTTTTGAGATCATAAATAGAGAAAAATATGTGGATCGAAAAATATATGGGTGATTATGAAACTATCATTACAAGCTATGGGAAAGAAATGGCACTTAAACGGCTACTTTGTTATTTTAGAATAGAATAGCAGGGAGTAGAGTAAAATAAAACTTTAGAGAGGACATTAATGACACCGTTACACGTTATTTTACACTGATCCTTGGTATGATTGGCATATTTAGCTTTTCCTGTGTACTCCCTGCGCTCGTACCAAACGGTCACAGTTGTTGCTGATGTCGATCCTGGCCACTGGAGCAGCAGCAGTGGGTCAAACCTGTTCTTTAACGGCCATTTTTGCCAGGGAACAAATTATTTGTGTTCGGTAGTGGTTAGGGCCGATGGTGATATTTGTAGGACGTATTCCACTACACCGCAGACAGGTGCGCGCTGGAGGTCAGGGTGCTGGAGGTCAGGGCTGCTACGCACGTCAAGCGGACCGTGGAGGAACTAGAAACTCACTGCGGTTATTACCGGCTTTTTATAGCATCGCCTACCAGCGACATCAGCATCGACATGCGAACTGGCATCCGATAG
The DNA here is from genome assembly GCA_017140195.1 of Eumaeus atala. Classification (NCBI taxonomy): domain Eukaryota; kingdom Metazoa; phylum Arthropoda; class Insecta; order Lepidoptera; family Lycaenidae; genus Eumaeus; species Eumaeus atala. The sequence goes on from JAFELO010000301.1 coordinate 701,674, forward strand.
TTTTATTTCTTCGAGATAAACCAGTAGGTAGGTAGTAGTACTCCTGGTGGTTTTTGATGTGAATACTTCTTTAAGATCATGGAAATCGCGCAATTGTCACATGTTGTTTTGTCACCTACTAGATGTAGTACCGATCTGCGTTGTGGCCAATCTGCGGTGGTACTTCTCCCTCAAAAGATACCTGCGTCTTAAAGTGACTGCTATATATCGCGCTTCGTGCGGTATGAGCTTCGGTAGAGATTGAATAGGTAATTCGGTAGAATATTCATGTAATTCGGTAGAATATTCATGTAATTCGGTAGAATATTCATGTAATTCGGTAGAATATTCATGTAATTCGGTAGAATATTCATGTAATATGCCTGTGGACTATCACACCAAGTGAGCCTAGTCCTGCGCGATGCGCCGTAGGGACTTGGTACAGGTCACAACGGAAATATATTTAATATTATTTATAGATATAATAATTACATATAATACATATATAAACGTGAATGACCTGGGCGGGATACGAACTCGCGACCTCTGGCGTAACACGCGGATTAATCGCCACGTTACCAACTGAGCCAGCCGGTCGTCGATTACTCCTTCGCCTTATATTATAAAGAAATAGTTCTGCTGAATGTTGTCAGTTGATAACTTAATCAACGATAGAAATCTATTTTCAGACTCAATGAAAATGGGTCATCATCAAATCAAATCAACCATTAGAGGAGGCATTTAGTCTCTCGTTATGTGGATGTTGATGGGCGTTGGTGGTCACCAACATGCTGCAATTGCTCCTTTGTCCACCCACCCATAAAAATAATCTTGGAATGTATGAAAGGAAATATGTACGGCTGTGTATGTAAATGTGTGATAGAAAAACGTAACATCAAAACAATTGTCACCATCCGCAAGTGGAAGAAATCTTCTAAGAGGCCTTTCGCGGAATAAATGTTGTGTCTGCAGTGTCCATTGTGAGACCAACACGTGTGCATCATAACATACAAATCTCTGTAAACGATCGTTTTACACCGTTATTACAGTTTATGAGGACAAACGAGCAGTCGGGTGTCTCTCGAAGATTACCAACGCCCATGTGCGTCAGACTAAGACTTTTCCCAGTGGGCCATTGAAAATCACGTCATACTATTAGGTATTTGTTAAGTAATTCTCTAATTTTAAAATATTGGCCTAACCAAATGTACGCTGCCATCTCTATAGCGGCTGGGCAAGTGCGCAGGACGTATTATGGTAGGCACCTGACACGTCTGCACTCTCTATTCCCTCAGTCCACTGATCCTATGTTATTCGTCACGCGTGGCGTGTGACGATGACGCGAATGCCATTATGTTTGTTCATCCAATCAACTATATCCTTTCACTTACACTTTAAGACGTAGGGATCTTTTGAGGGAGAAGTACCGCTGCAATTTTGCCACAATGCAAATCGGCACTACATCTAGTAGGTGTCAGGGGGTGGACACATTCTCCACCGTGCCCACCGGATAGCGATTTAACATAAATCAAATAACCCACAGAAATGGCGCGACGTGATTTATAAACGGTGTCATAAGTTTTGTTATTCATCAAGTCAAGGGCGCCTTTTGTTGGTCTACAACATTCTTATTTAAGCCGAGGAACTCGTAACGTAGTCTATTCCTTACACAATATACATGAATATTGTCACTTTTATTATGCTTTATGAAATTGATTTTTATTTATAGCAATTTCCTACAAAGTACATGATAATTTATGAGAAAAGTCTGTTTCTGTTCTTTCTAGAGTTTACTGCTTAAGATAGAGATTTAAGGCACGAGTTGAAGATATATGAGGAGTATAAATCACGTGAAACAGTATGACAAATATTCTATTAGTCATACATACCTCTTCCTTCGGGAAACTCGTTTCTAGTTAGAGGTAGTAATCATATTTTTGTCTCAAGACTTCCTTCGAGAATCTCTGCTCTGGATAGAATTAGCAATTATATATTTGTATTAGACTTCCTCGAGGAATCTCTGATCTAGATAGAGATAGCAACTATATCCTTGTCTTAGACTTTCTCCTGAAACCTCTGCTCTTGATGAAGATAGCATTCATATCTTTTCCTTAGACTTCCTCATCTTTGTGTCAGAGTTCCTTCCGTAAACTCGGTTCTAGTAGAGTGTGTAACCAAATCTTTGTCGTACAATGTTAACGTCATAGGATATTAAATCGATATTACAAAATACTTATTTATACTCTATGATTGAACATTCTACTTTTGGGTCAAACAGTAATGACTTCGAATGGCCCAAAAAACGCCTTTTTATTCTTATTTCTATTCAATAATCTAACAAGACTCGCTCTAGTGAAAATATCGAAAAAACGACCTTCAAAAATCGCTCAGTGCCCTCGAAGTGAAGTGATTCACAGCTTTACAAAGCTCGAGGCTGAAAAACCAGATCACCAGATCACCAGAACTGTATATTCTTACAGCAAGCATTTACTATGCTACGTAGATACCACGCGTATTTCGAAAGTCGCTTTGGTGTGTCTAACTTATCATCGTCACTCATCGAGGCTCTCTACAGCTCGTTTAAACTCTTGTGTTTATTAAATGATATTTTAGTTGATATAAAGTAATAACATATGGAAACCTCAGAGATAAGCACTCCTCAAGCAGACCGCAGACACCTACCAGCTGTTTACTTTTACAAATATGCACAGGTTTTGTTTCAGTAGCGCATAATGTTTATAAACACTTCGAGTTGGTCAGCGCTATTTTTAACTGATAACTCATAAAAGCGCAGAGATTTTGGCAACGAAACACGATGCAACAAAAACGTGTGTCACAATGAGACACATTACATCGAGAGCACAGACAACAGTAACTATAGCTACTAACGAAGCTGCTAGTAATAATCAAGTCATGCTTAATGTAGTTATGAGATTCGATAGCTAGCTAACAGCACTCCGGCGTCACTCGCGTACTCCGATATTGTTAAAGGTTGCTTGGTATTTAAGCTATAGCCTTCATGGACACATGGGCTACTTAACACTGCAAAAATTTTCAATTCTTCTATCAAGTCTAATCGGGTAGTAGTTTTTGAGACTAACGCGTTCTAATGAAAAAATATACTGAAGAACTTTCAGTATAGAGCAGGCGTGTGATAGAACCAATATACGAATGCACTATAATTGAAAAGTGAAAGGTTTATGTTGCAAAGTTGAAGTAAGTGTTACAGACAGACGGGCTAAGTAACTGCATTACCATTAACCAAATACCATAGGCCATACCATAAATGGCTTCCATTGCTCGTTGGCCTCCTGTAAGAACCCAAAGATCACTCTGACCCTGATGCCAGTGCGTGACGTACACGCCTTAGTTCAGGCTGGAGACATCTGGTCTACTTGTGGGCCACCGAAATAGTCCGACGAACTGTTCCAAGTGTGTTTGCCCTCCTCATTGTGGTTGCCTAATTGTTTTGAATGGTCCACTTATCAAGGCATATTATAGGTTACATACCAGGCCGGAGGAATCGGAATTACGTGGGTGAAACCGCGGAGTAGTGCTGGTACGTCATAATACATCAGGCCCTTCAGGCTGTGGCAGGGCACTTACAAATCTACACACACGCGATAAACATTACGCCCCTACTGGCGCAGTTGAGTAAACGAGATTCATTGGCAGTGACGCTGTTCATTCATGTTCTTAGTGAACGGATGATGCAAATTACCTCACATTAATTGTAATGGCTGTGCCGTCCGGACAGTGCCGCCTACTGCCCACGTACACGACAGCCGATACTGTAATGCTAAGCTTCCGTTTCTTCTCAGTGTCACGGACACTTCCCCGTATAGTAGAACGATTATGCCTAAAATTATGGTGACATAAAATGGAGTAACAATTAAGTTTGTTTGAGAGCCACTCGCTCCTTGAGGACGGGCCCCGTTTAGGGCAGAACGTGAACATAATTTAAGTTGTCTGTAGTCATCAAAACATTTAACTGTTCATTTTCCCCCACATACTTTGTAAAATAAACCATCTGCTATATGCATATTGTGTCATAGCAAAGGATTTATACAAATACAACACATACCATTTGTCACTTCCAGCGCCATCTCTTGTCTAACGCTAGTATTAAGCACACAAATAGTTTGCAAAACGACCTGCAGATGGCGTATTTACTAACAAATTGAAAAACTATCCTCAAGGCAACTAATTGTGGTAAATTCTATTAAAGGTTATCAGTACGTCATCCTATAGTAATCACGGCGTATGCCTTTTTTGGTAATTGCAGCAGGTTCTATATTTAGTTTTTGCATCATCCATTGTCAATCGACTTAGATATTATTCTCTCTGGCTTGGATTAGACGTGTGGTGTTAATCACCTATTGTTAGATAGTTACGCCGGTATAATCATCATTCAGAAACCGTCCACAGCGGAACACACCTCTTACTATTGACGGCAATGCAGCCGCAACATCTAGTATAAGAAGTTTTACGCTGTCACGTTTCGTTCATGTTTGTGAATGAGTGGCCCATTGGCGTGATAGGGAGAAGGGTTCGAGAGGTGATCGAAACCCCCACTCTCCCGCAGATGGAAGAGCGGCACTCCAATATGAGAATGTTTAGAATAATTCTACATATGTATGTTTGAGTTGGTACTCGGATCTCTCACCCGAATCTCTCGAAGGTGGTGTCCAATATGGATTTTTGTCGGAAAACCCTCTCTGTCTGTCACAACAATCAGTCAACATTATTGAATTTTATTTAACAAAAATAAAGTGTCCATTTTGCCTAATAGGCGCGAAATTATAAATTATTTATAACAACATTTCAAGTGGTCTGGTGCCAGCTGTTTCGTCATGTTGCGTTTAAGAATGCTTTAGTAGTTAAAGTTTACTATTTCATCATTATCATCGACAAAATGAAAAAATCTCTATATGCTGAAAGGATAAGGAGGCAAACGAGAAGTCATTCGAAGACTGACGCGAATAAACATCCGCACAACAACACAATTGAGGAAAGTTCCGGTGTAATCTTACTCACCATCAACCAGTTCCAAAATTAAAATCACAGTTTCATTACATACCGCAGTTGAGATGACCAGTAGGCCTGCGCTAATTTTAGGCGATAAACAATTTTCCTTAGCACACAGATGCACAGGTACTCGTGTGGTATGGTATACAATAAACTGATAACCAGCAATTGTGACTGTACAATTGCTGGTTATTATTTAAATAGTGGACGTAAAAAAGGCCCACTTCAGCGTCGTTAAACAGATTTTGTTCCAAATGATTGACCTCTGCGAGTATTATTAATTTTCACAGTATCATCCTACATACAGAGGTACCTCCGTATATTATCATAAATGACATACACACCTTAATGAAAAATTAGGCCCACTCCTACACGCACATGCACACCGCAATTCCGTAACAAACACCTATTTGACTATTTACCCCATGGAAGGGGAGGTAGGAACTGTTTCCGGACCTGAACTATGCTGTGAGAGCGAAGAGAACCCCGATACAGCATCGGATTGCTAGGAGTGCTGGGCGGGCGACAAGACTAGTTTGGGAGCAGAAAGTGGTCCGACCACTCAGTCGCCCGCAGATGGGAGAGATTCATCGCATGTACTCATTTCGTATGAAACAAACTTTTCCTCTATGAATTGGTGATACAACTACAAACTGATTGTTCCTCATCTAACGGAGATGTGTCTCAGAAACGGACATTAAACTGATATAAGTATTCCGATTTTTCTTTTAATGTTTCCCAAAAGTCCCCCATAAATTTATAATTTAGTAGCAAAGCGTGGTGAGAAAGTGCAGTAAAGTGTTATGTCCAGCGGCAGCTGGTAGAGGCTAACGATGTTATACAACGAGATACCTATAGAGCAGCCATACATCAGCGCCATATAACAAATTGCACAATCTGAAGCCGTACAAGACTCAGCTACTCAACAGCGACCTTGTTGCTCCATTAGCCATTTGAAATAAAATGCAAGGAAATGCATTCGGGCGCCGTCCAGCCGTCCCCGGGTGGACCAGTAGGGTGCGTCGGTTCAGCACGAGGAGACGGGGCACACCGCGGCTGACCGGTCTCCTGCTAGGAACCGGTCTTCATCTCAAAAGACTGTCCTGTGACTGGTCGCCCGCGGCCTGATATTCCCATTCATAATACACATTTTATTTAGTAGAGATCAGTCGGAGTCTCTTATTGACTACAGGCGCTCATAAATATCCACACAACCAGGGACGTTCTCATATCATCTCGTTCGTTGTCGCCCATACCCTGCAATGATTCACCGGACGGTCACAAAGCTATATAGCACCCAGTACTCCTTGTCCGTATTTCGTGAGCGAGGTTCATCAGCCAGGTCGTGCCGGTCTAAATGAAATGCAATTCAGCAGTAGCACAATTGAAATTGCAAAGCCTTGTTATGGGTATGTTAATGGTATGCATTTTGATCATGATGATTGATTTCAGTTTGTTGTTAGGATATTTATGTACCATGAATACGTTCATTACCGATTAACAAATCATTCATTGATTGTTACGTTGATTTTGCATAAACGAATCTAGTAGGTTGCAGAATATAACAATGATGTGCAAATCGCATCATGTAATCATTAAAAATAACTTTTTGTCTACGAGATGACTAAGACACGTTTATATTTAAATACTTACAACTTAAAATAGTGATTGGGTACAACCCATAGCCGGGTTATTGAAATTTATGTCAATTACGGATCACCACCAAAATGTATTTATTCATCTTCTTCGACCGTCGAGACCCCCCTGCGCCCCACTATATACGGTATCTTCATATGTGGCACATGGGACAGGGAACGTATTGCTAAACCCTGACCTGTGGTATATTTTTCATTGTCTCTCTCTATTCTCCTTGGGAAGTATACAAGAAGTAGGATTAATAGAAAGAGAAAATCCCTTACTACATATAAAGTAACACGTTTATTACGTTGTCAAGGGGGCGAACAAGAAGGCGAAGCCCATTGACGACAATCGACACCCATAGACATTCTCTTCATTATCGATGATGTGTTGCCGTTCTTTCCTTCCCACCACCACCACCACCACCACCCATAGGCCACCGGTCACTCATAATGTGCACGAAGTAATTTTGCGGCGGTGTTACGTACGCGAGAGGTACCTTTCGCTTTTTCCTGCCAAAGCAATGTGTGTAATGGCTGCAATATATAATAATGACGCCATCTGTTGTTGCGTAAAATGCGTGAGGATCCCAATCCACATACAGGTGATAATGTCGCTCTAGCAGGCTCTTCTACCCCAGTTGGGCACCCGTCTCACAAAAGGCACGGAATTTTAATTCTTGAACTCAAGAGTTTTCGCAACCGGCGTGTTTCCAGGAAGAGATCAATGTGTTCCTCCACATGCAGGGCAGGTGTGTAAGGATCGCGGTGTACGGCACTCCGTTCCGTTCTGCCAACCCCAATAGGGACCCGGTGTGAAGGTGTGTTGTTAAATTCATAATTCACGCTGTCATTACGTCATATCACGCGAGAGATTATTCCTTCGGCCTCGTCAGCCCTATGTGACAGCAATCATGTTGGATTGTCCAGTATTTTCTGTTTAACATGTGTTAAGTAGGGCACACGCCACACGCGACACCGTCTACAATATACGTCTTGCGGTTGGCGCGAAAGGAAATATGGCAAAAAAGCCGGACACCCGGCGACCGGTCAGCCGCGGGTGAAATAAGAACCGTCCATCGCTCGTTATGACACGGTTGGTGCCCAAAGTGGAAAAAAATAGAAATGTTACGGATGTTTATCCGACTTAATCAGGTAAATATTGTTACATTGTGCCGGAGGTGGGGCAAATAGTGCACTTCCTCAGATATATTACAGTAACTTCCTCTTGCATAACATATATATTTTTTTCGTACCGAAACAAGGTCAAAATTTGCCCCGTTTTTTGTTTCGTAAGCTGTCCAGAAACAAAAGTTCGAACTTTCGGCGCAAATAGGAGGAAACTTTTGATTTTTTTGTAACTGTTTATCTGTTAGCAACTAAGTTAAAAAAATCAAAACATATTGTATTCATTGTTTACGTTTTTATTTATATGTTAACGCGTATGAACATGTCACACATTCACACATACTATGCGGTGCGGGTCGGCATTGATGTGCCGCCAACACACATATAGACGGAGACAGACTCGCACTTGCTCCCATTTTTGTATGCGCGCGACACACGTTCACGAGATATGTTCTATACGCTATTGCTTGTTGAATATAAGTGCCATTGTTGCAGTGCAGAGGCGTTGGGCTGACATAAACGGGGAAGCGATTATTTCGTATAATCAGCTGGACTTTTTGGGGTTCTCCGTTCGGACAAACCTTTGAGAGGATATGAAGAAGATTACACCATTTTGATACCCTCAGGTTGTCGTTAGTAATATTCTAATACACAAATGTTACAAATTCACGCGATCGCGTAATGCTAAATGTGAGTACACCGGTGCCGACGGATATCCGAAATACACTAAGTAATACCGTGTGAAGAAGGCAGAGGCAGTCATGTGGGCTTCCTTAAAACTGAATTCATAACGCGTCACGCGTGACAGAGACGCGGGTTTCATCATTTTTCTTCACCAAAAAAGTGCTCAATGCTCTTAGGAGCATAAGTTTTCATTTCAAAAACTGGGCCTCAGCTCCGACACGTGACTGGAGTTTACTCGAAGTAGGAGGTGCGCAAGACAACTACCTAATCGACGTAAAGCGTGACGCTGGTGTTGTGCTTGACCGGTCACTGTTCACACTTACACCTCATATGCTCCGACAAACATTACCACTCCTAACAGAGTCGGGTAAGAACAAGCGCTGAAATTAATGTGTAGTCAGCTCCTTCAATGTTGAGGCGGAAGTAAATACATCACGAGCACAAGTCCAGCTGGCCTGTCTATTTATACCTGGGCTAATTATAGCCAGACGCGATCAATAACGCAGCGCTTCAAACTTTATTCCAAACAGAGGAAATCTAGACTAGCTGTGCTGTCTACTGTAATCTAGCGCAAGGGAACTACTTTTTCGGAATAAAAAATGTTATAGCGTTGTTCCAGGTTGTAATCTATAGGTGTATGTGTCAAATTTTACCAGTACTTGATATAAGGTCGCGTGTCAGAGGCCGGTGACCGTCTTCTATTTCATTTAATTTATTAGAAAAACAAACAGTTATTTACATCAATATTACAACTTATTAAAATATATAGTTACCAATTATATGTTTTAACATTAAAAAAAACCAAGTGTATGCTTGCTCTATGATATTGAGAAAAAAAGAAGAAATGTTGGAAATGACAGTTAATATTCTGAAACTTGTCAATCAGTTTGAGATGCAAACCAATGCTCAGAAAGTATATACAATTGACTTAGTATTGAAAAGTCCAAGTTCTTTATGGTCAACCAAATCATTATAATACCTTGCAGAACGAATAAGAAACGTACTTCTTCTACAATTGGTGTTACAAGAAGGTACATCCAGAAACTTAAGTTGTTTAGTTGAACGATAAGGAATTCTTAAGTAAATTTTTGAGAGCAAATATGGGGGAATCGAGTACGTTTTGAGAAATTTTGGATAGGACAACTGCATCTGCAATATTTTTCCTTAATTGTAATGGAAGAGCGTGTTGTCGGTGGTACCTCGCCTCATAGGTACGGTCATAACACTTGCATTTGTATTGCAGATATTTCATGAATTACCGTTGGCCGTAAGCTTCTGAAACGTCGGGCTAGTTAAGTAATTAAATAAACCGCGATAGAATCCGTAAAAGTAGTTTTATTGTAATAGTAACATCCGCGTAAACTTAAGACATCAATATATAAACTATATTCTTGTAAAGTTTCCTTAAAATTCATTCAGTAGTCTTTACGTGAAAAAGTAACAAACTTACATCTATACTTACAAACTTTCACGTATGTAATACTAGTCGGCTGTGTCATTCCATTGACCGGTATCAAAGGGATCCAGGCCGCCTCCTCCACCGGTGTAGAGGACGCGGAGGGCTCCGCGGACGAAGCGTTGGCGATACAACCTGCTAGTAGCCGATACCGCGTGGGCTAGTTACGCCTTTACTAACATATAAGCGTCTACACAACATTTGTTAGTGTAGTTATCAAAAACCCCCCACTGCTAGTTTGCCCCTATTTAGTTATATATCTATGTCTCTGGAGAACAATCGACACTGCCTTTCATTGCTTGACCAGAGGTTATGGTGTTCCTGTAGACCGAGCGAAACCTTTCAAGAATGAAAATTAAACGTGAGAAAAAAACACATTTCAACATGAACCAGAAAGTAGAAAAAAGGACTCCAACTAGAAAAATCCTTGAGGTTCTCTAGTTTAACACTATATAAGATGTTGTCTGTATGATCTGATCGAGAGGTAGCGCCAGTGGTGCCGGGTCAATTCGGCTGCAATGCAGCATGGCACTGCCTAGTTGAATACCGGTTCCATAAACAGTAAATACGTCATCAGTACTCAGTAAATAGATTACGGCGAGCAGTGTATCTGCCACGCAACTGAACCGGTAATAACAAGTTTTTAGTTTACAATTCGTAATCGCAAACAGAAAAGGAACGGAGACCTAAACGTGTTAGGTTACTGCCGATGTACTAGCTCATGGTGTCTGTTGAGCTATAACTTTAAGCGAGTTAGATTTTACAGCCCAAAACGTATTAGAAATTGAGACTAGCTCTATCCGTAAGAATATTATAAAGAGGAAACATTTGAATGAATTTTGTATATTTGCATTGAATATGTTCCGAAACAACTGGATTGCTTTGAAAAGGTCTTTTACCACTGAGTGAAGAATCCTATAATATCAGTGATGAACATAAGCTATATAACACTTTCTAAAAGTTTTGATATTGAACACTTCGATAATGTAACCAAAGGTGTAAAAATATCAAAGTAAATCCTCATACTTATTTGCTGCAGAAATTATTGACAACGAGTTGTCCCGACAGGCGTCATTCTGTCAAAAAATTAATTTGTTATTATGGTAACATGTAATGTTTACGATGTTGAAATTGAACTTTATAATTACTTTTTGTGAAATATCCCTGCGAAGCCGGGACGGACTGATAGTCTATAAGCATTTGTCTAGACCCTAGGTGCATTCTATCATCATCTCTTAAAATACGCTATATGGAACCATATAGCGTATATTAAGAGATGACTTAGGGCTTGCAGCCTATATGACACGCACTGGTCAATTCGTAACTGATAAATTATAGACGAATAGGGTGGTAAAATCGAAGCAACTACTGAAGCGGTATGCAGAGGTAACAGAAAAATTTTGTTTAGATGTTTTTTTTGCCATGATAATTTGTAGTCCCTAGAACAATCCATACGATTGACTGTGAAGAATATCCCATGGAAAGAGTACGTGTTTCGATAACTGAAATTTCGAAAAAGCTTTTTATATTTTTCATTCTTTTATATTTGTGTATTAAATTAACACACTATAAAAGTAATAAGTGCTATTTGCAATTAAACATTTTTTTTCTTTGTTACAAGACTAGGCCTATAATTACGAATCATACGAGTCCATCCAAACGTTAGCTACTAGATGCCGAAGACCGTTGCTGTCTAGCTCCTGGATTTACTCAAGTTATCCGTATCCATACACACTAAATCCTGCTATACCGAAAGTTGTGTAAAAATGATACAAGATCTATATAATTGCTACAAGCGAAGTGAAGAATGTTAAAAATGTGTGCGTTTTTACTGCGCGCTAGTCTATTGCATCTCGAGTCAGCATATTAATAAAAACATAAACATTATAATCCGACAAACATTAGACGTAGCGAGTGCCCGAGGCCCGTCTGAACAAATTACAGAGCCTGCTCTATGACAACATCATTTTTTATCAAAAGACTTCAAGGCTTAGAGAGTAATTGTGATTAGATTCATCCGCATGAATGTTTAAGTTACATATGAATTTTCTTTTCTCGGTTGCCTTATTTCCTGTCGCTCCTCGAGAGCGGAGGTTTCTCGAAAGACAAAAGAAGAGAAAGAGCTCCAAGACTACAGTCCCACCTTCGTTCATTCCATTCCACCTTATTTATTGATTTGTTCAAAAATATGTGACGTAAGTCGATAGGTACATCCATTAATTTACAAATATACGGTATATTTTATTGTTTTTGTAGTTAAAAAAAGCTTATTTATATATTTGTAAATATTTAAAAACAAACTCGTTACTCTTGAATACGAGAGCAGTTGCACTCAGCTGCTACGGACCAGGAATATGATAAAGAAGCAAACCGGACTGAGATCTCGTTAAATAGGAGACAAGGTAGGGCTTCCAACCTCCGCTTTTAAGGTATAGCAGGTATAGCGATAATTCACGGCAAGGTGATCACGACGTGATCATTATAACCTCAGTATCACTACGAGGTCACGACTAGCGGCGATTACTCACCAGAGCAAAGGTCGTGTTTATGTTTCGGGGCCTAGTTGTTGGTGGTGGGATAAACCCCGATTAATAATATAATGTGTATATTATTAATCGTTCGCTCTGCCTACCCCCTTAGAGAGTTGTGTTGTAGGTGTGTACTTCTTCTTTTTGTAAAATTGTTTTTTTTTTAAGCTGTTCCGAGTGGTGACCACAAAGTATGACGGCGTCGTATCAGAGTAGCCACAAGCGTTTGGTACGGCACCAGTCGAAGGAGATATAAAGGCTGCGTGTCTGACTAAGAATACAACATAATAAATTCTTGACAAGCGACACCTATGTGCCAGGGGGGGGGGGGGGTCGACACGCAAGTGAAGTAGAATTACAGCATTGGGACATATCTTACGCTGACGGAACCGCGAAGCACATCTAGTCAGTGAATATTCTAATATGCCATCTGTAAAGCACGTGGTAATCTGGACGTGGTATGTGGTGTCCACGCAGTAACAGTTTCTGGTCTGAAGATCAGCTCCAGGGTACAAGTCGGCATGCATGCTGTAACACTAATAAACTAGGACTTTGCGTCCATATTTTACAGATCGCAAGACAAACATTTTGTTTCCTGAGTAAGTCGTATTTTTGTGGTGGTCCAGACTCTCGCAAATTGCAATATACACAACAGCACAGCTGTCACTTGTGTAGTGTTTTAAGAGACAGGTAATTCTCTCTCTTATTCTCTTAAAATATATATACTGTCCGATGCAGCTAGGGTGAGGAAATAGCATTACGCAGGACCTTAGTCTTTGATACATTATTTCCTGGGTCACAGAAACAAAGCCTCCTATAGAAGCACGTGGTAAAAACCTTTCAGCTTCTACAAAATAGGCAGTTAGGCATGAAGTTTCTGGCTGTATTCAATAATAACCATTTATTGGCCTTACATAAATAAATATATAAGGCCAGAGGTATGTGAACAATATGTAGTATCGCGTGAAACAGTAACGCCGAGAGTAACGTTCTACCGCGCTGCGTTGCTTGCACATCTTTCAATTGAGAACCCTATGCTCGTTCTCAAAGAGTAAACTTCAGTTGCGTGACGGAGCCGAGACAGACTTTCTTCTAAACATTTTCAATGTTAAGCTACAACACGGAGTTTTAATCATATTACCTAATAATCTATGGAAAATATTGATGTCCGAAGTTTACGTGAATTTTAGTCATTACAATAAAACTATTTTTACGGATGCTATCGCAGTTTATTTAATTATAACTAGCCCGACCGTGCCGAATGTTTACAGCAGCCATGGTCACGGCTGGACGTGGAGTTAAAAAATTAAGTAGACTGCGATAAAATCCGTAGAAGCAGTTTTATTGCAATCTATGGAACAATCAGTCGGAACAAACACATCTGCATAGATATCGGCAATATTACCGAAGGTTACTGTTAGTATTACTGGTAGTACTCCAAACTCCTAACTAATGTTGAATTTTTCAACAAATTAGTTATTATTATTGATGAAATTGTTGAATGATATTTGTTGAATGAAGCTACTATATATAATATTGGAATTCACACAAATTTCATTACAAATAACTAAGAAGTCGCCACAGATGTAGTTCGAATCGCTGGGATTATCAGAGGAGGAGGCTTTCCCAGAGCTTTTCCCTAGATTATGTTCCGATACTTCCTTTATTTTATCTTAATAAGATTTTTCAAATCCTGCTATATTATAAAGAGGGAAAGTATGTATGTTTATTATTCTTTTAGGCAATAACTACTAAGCGTGTTTGGATGTAATTTTTCCATAGGTACAAATTAATTGGATGTAATTTTCCATAGGTACAAATTAACATAATAATTAGATACTTTTATCCCCAAAAGTAAACGTTCAATTGGCACAGGTTTTCAAATGGTAATGTCATCTCCCTCCTTTTCACCACAGTAGGTAACTGTTTTGGAAACGTTTGAATAACCGTAGAGGGCAACAAGCGAGCGTAACATCAACCCACATCACAAAACTGGTTGCTATCAACAGATAACAAGCCACGTTTATCATTAAGATGGCACATGCGAACTTATAACATAAACACACTAATATACGGAGCATAATCGTGTGTCTATATTTTTGTAAATTAAGGGGTTAAGGTCGGGCTTACATCATACAACTGAAATCATTGGAAGTCATAATATCGTATGTTTGATGCCAACGCCATAAAAACGTCCATTGTGTCCGTATGTACAGTGAGAAACAGTAGATGGCGGGCCGGCTTCAGGCCGCTATTACTACAAAGGAATATTTATTGACAATATTCGAACCCTAGTGCTGGTCCTATAAGTGACGAGTTCAAACCTTAACTTCATTTGGTGGTTCCTCTGATAAGAGAAGAGGGAAGAGGTTCGGTATAGATTTAAAGAGGCTGGTAATGGTGTTGATGATAATAATTAACAACTGACAGAAAATTGAAATCCTTGTAGCCCGTCTGTCTACAATATATTGTACGTGCTGTGATGGGTGTTTCTTTGTCCGATAGAATTCGTAACGAAGTCATAAGGCAGAGAACTAAGATTCCGACATCACACGAAGAATAAGCTCTCTGTAGTGGCAATGGGCTGGTTACACAATCGGAACATCAGCTGGCAGATGGGCCCCTGAGGTTGGGAGTGGAGGCGGCGTTTGTGAAGGCGAGGTGTTGATCGACCGTGCACCTGGCGGGAAGATCTCCGTGCAGCAGCCGCTCCGGGATGGATGCGAGTAGCAGGAGATCGTTCATTGAAAGAGGCCTATGTCCAGCAGTGGACCTAAGGTAATGCTGATGATACGCAGTGTACTTACGTTATCAAGACGCATGTAGCAGAATCATACGTCAAAGTAAAGTAAAGCCGTACAGCTGTAGCAGTACACAGAACTCTTCACGCTGATGTAGTAGAACTTGACAACCATTACCCTCATTCTGAATTCGCCGGGTAAAAAGATGAAAGTGTACGCATTTAAATACTACGATAAATTTTCGATTCGTTGCAGTTGCGTGAAATTTATCGATAAATAGCAAAATAACGGTAAAGACACACTTACAGTACAAGTCATAGAACATTATATAACATCTGTGGTTAGTTACACAACGATGTGTAGATTTAATTTGAACAGGTATGGATAATACCTTCTAGCGACGTTTACCTGTATCCAGAGATGGACAATCTTCACAGCACACACAGTGAGTCAGACCTCCCCTATAGATGTGACTATCCGACTATATTCTCGTAAATGCTCTAGAAAAGTTTAATCGGATTATGACAATAAGCTAGAAGTATTTCAAGTTCAGAAAATTGGCATCCCAAAAAAGCATAAAGTACAGCTTATAAGAGGCAGTGGGGGCTTGTCACACGATATTGCCTTAAAAAGTGATTGTTAGTACCTTGTATTTTATGCTGTGTCTTTAGCAGCCGGTGGCGTGGATGTGTTGAAGGAAGTTAACGCATCTACAGAACCATTAATACGCAAATGCCTCCCATTTCTCAACTGTTCCTGTACGCTGCAACAGCGTCGTGAGGCGCGCAACATTGTGTGGTCGACAGTACTCTTTAGTATTGGATGACTAATTGAATTGTTCGCTGATATGTCAGCGCATGACCGTATTGTACGTAACTTGAGTTCGCAACTGTGCGCTGTGGTTGTTTGTCACAACTGCGGACTCATTGCGTCAACCGAGAATGATAATACGGTAAAACAGAAACCTCACTGGGTAATTATTAAAAGTTACAATTTAACATGATTAGCCTAATGTTATAAAGCTGAAAAGTTAGTTTGGTTGAACGCGCTATTCTCAGAAACTATTGTTCCAATTTGAAAAAGTCTTTCACCGTTAGACAGTTCATTTATCTAAAAAGTTTATATTCCATCACGCGGAGTTAAGCCGCAGGAAACCACAAGTTTTCCTCACATTTGAAACTAGCAGACTTGGCCACGCGTTGCTAAGAAATAAAAATATCAATGTCGTTAATCGAAACAATATATATCCAATATTTTAATTTGGACGGAGCGCACATAGCTGATCGAAATTTCATTAAAATCTAACCTGGACAAACATCGTGACATTATTGCAAATTGAAGCGAAAACGAAAACATCAGAAAATAATCCACGACGACTCTACGGGCGAATGAGCCATATCAATCCATTTGTCAAGAAAATGTTGGTCTCATCAAACAGAGTTTAACGTCGATACTAGAAAACAATAGAGATAAATGTTAAATTGTAGTAATAATTTTATGAGAAACACAAGTCCAGATGCAGCGGTGCTATATGTAGGTTTTTCTTATTTTGTGTGCATAACATATTCAAAGCTCGGTGGATAACAGACATTTCATATCACTCGCCAGTCGACACCGGCTGGGGTCTTTCAGTGGGTTTATTTCGGTTTCATCGATTTTCATAAGTCGACTTGATATCGCTTTCGTATTTGGAATAACACCGACTACCCCTAAAACACCTGCATTACTAAGGGCTCTGATATGTTCGCGGAGTCATGCAAAAATAGTGAAAATAATTAATTATAGATTTTCATTTTTAGTAAAAGCTAGTGCCGCCGCCGAATCCGACCGTCGTACTAGCGTCACGGAGGTACCTCTCGCTGCAAAGTGACAGCTATGTTCGATATAGAGTGTCTCTGCATAAGCTCTATGCCGATGTTTATTGTCGTAAATATTCACCAAATGGATCTAATTGCTCGTTTTCCCATACAATAAAAAATAACCGACTTGGCAGCAAAACCTTGGGTTAGGTATCAAAACATTTCAAGATGTTCAACAACTATTGCTCGGTTGTATTCGTCAAAATAAAAAAAAATTGGGTGTCTAAATAAAATCTATACGTTTACACCAGTTGATAAAATGTATGTAGGCGAAACGGTTTACTTGCAGCATATAATTTATCCTCATCTAACTGAATTTTCACTGGAAGGTCGTACAGAAATAGTTGCAAAATACGTTTTATATGCGTAGGTACGTCGTAACAAGTTTAAATCATCATAGTTACACATTAGTATATTTAGCCTTTTTACAATATATCGTCGATATGATGTGATGAATGTGACATAAATAAACAGTTTACAGTTCATACTTGAGCTGATCACTCATTATAAAATAACAAGAAAATCCACTGGTAAGTTTTACTCTTCAAAACGGTATTCTATATAACTTGACATATCGATGAAAGTAAAATCAAAATTAACCTTATTTTTAATATTCTTAGTTTATCACATTTTGTCGGTGTATGTTATAAATAAAAATGATTCTTTGAGTCTGGCATTCAAAGCGCACGTACACTTCATGTTTTATCACTTTTTGACGACTGTAATAAAGGCGAAATATGATTGTAAACAGTTCCAAACATACATTGGCGAAACGCCGGCTTTACCTGCAACAATCCCAACAGTGGCCTGTTGTTCCAACACTCAGTTAACACCACCAGTTAGCTATCTCAGCACCGTTTAACAGTTAGTATCGATTGTTATAATAATAACCGCGACCATGATACGCGCGCAGAGTTCGCGCAAAGAACCGAGACTGTCCGTAGCTTGCGCCGCACGCGACGCGACGCGACGCCTCATGCGTCTCCGACCAAAAACTTTACATGTAATCAATCCACTTATAAACTCCATACACCTCATGGCTCACATATCATTTTTGGGGTTCCGTATCCAAAGGATGCCGGTGTCCGTCTGTCTGTCACTAGGCTGTAGCCCGTGAACGATGACAGATTTTAACAGATTATGTATTACTGTTGCCGCTATAGCAACTTTAAATTTTAATTTATTTTAAGGTGATTCCCGTACAATTGAGTTATGTTGGCATCACGTCCCGCTTATATGATACCGCTGTAAAGCGACAGTTATAATTATGTTGCGTTTCGAGCGGTTTGTGAGCAGCAGGTGGCCAATTGGGGCGATTGTATGAAGGAGAATACAACTACGTTAGCCTAGCTCAATAAATTGAACGCTTATGTATATTTGATTGAGCCATACTTTTGTCAAGACGGTATTAAAAAATAAACACAATTATATTATCGAGATGGTAGTTAAGCCCCATAATAAAGCCAAGTTGAATGTTCAATAAGCAATAATGGTCCTTTTAGCGAGACTCGGCACCGGGCCGTGAAGCTCGGACCAACCAATCTCGGCTAGAAACGAAGGTTCCGTACTTCATCAGAGTTGCAGACCGGCCGTCACCTAGTGCCGATCTTAATCCGCTAGATTATATTTTTTGGTCAGTTTTAGAAAGTATGACTTACGCTAGACTCCATGATAAATTAGAGTCCCTAAAACAATCCTTACCATTGGCAGTGATTAATGTTCCCATGGAAAGAGTGCTTGATTATATCGATAGCTGGCCTTAACGTTTTAATACCGTCTTGTAGCCACTGGAGACAACTTCGAATAAGTCGGAAGGATGTAACGAAGGTTCGAAGCTTTATTCATATGGGCTTCCCGGGAAATTACGCGATTGGATCACTAGCTTCTTGACAAATCGTAGCATATAGGTCGCGATTGACGGCGCACGCTCCGCCCTTAAATTTGTCAACGCTGGTGTTTCTCAAGGCTGTGTTCTGTCTCCTACGCTGTTTCTTCTGCATATCAATGACACGAAAGAAACTGGTGGCCTTCATTGTAACGCGGATGATAGCACTCGGATGCTCCACACACTGGCCGTGCCAATATTTCCCGAAAACACGTCAACGAGTATCGGAACAAGCTCTTGTCTGAAGTCGAGGATTTGTTAACCAATGTCACGGAATGGGGCCGATTAAACTTAGTACAATTTAGCGCGTTTACCGCTAAAAAGTCACCCTTCATTGTATCTCCTCATTTTCAGAACACCTGCCTAGTACCGGAATACTTGGAGTCGACTTATCGAGAAACGTTTAGTTCCGCGGTCATTTGACAGCGAAAGCTAAATTTGCCACAATGAAGCTGGGCGTGCTCGATAGGGCGAAGCAGTACTTCAATCCAGTCCATCGGCTGCAACTATACAAGGCGCGGGTCCGAACGCATATGGAGTACTGCTCCCACTCGTGGGCAGGGGTTCCGCAATATCAGCTCGTTACAATTGACCGCATACAACGTAGAGCAACTCGAATCGTTAACGACCAAGTTACTTCAGGACAGCTCTATTCTACGAAAAGATGTCGATTCGCTGAGCGTCTTTTATCGTATTTTTCGTTCCGAGGAATTTTTCGGCTTAATACCAGCAGCAGAATTCCATCTTCGGTCACCGCGACAGAACTCTTAAGTTCCACGCCCATCACTTTGACATCCGTAAATCTACAACAGTGCGGTTTTAACGACACCTCTTACCGCGCACAACTATACATACTGTAGAACCAGCTGCCTCCCTCGGTATTACCGATGCGATACGACTTAGAGGTCTTCAAGAAAATAGCATTACCTATTCCTTAAAGGCCGGTCACGCGTCTGTAAGACTCCTGACTAGGCGTTTAAGACTTTGCAAATGTCTATGGGCGGCGGTAGTCATTACCTACCATCTCGTTTGCCCCCTATCTCACAAAAAAAATTGATTGTATTTGATGGGCCTATATTAATGCAATAAACTAATACACTGTAATAATAGCCACTGTTAATTGTAAGCCCCACTCAAGTGGCGGGAACATAATAAATATGTCGTAGTCGTATTGTACAAATGGCCGTATAACATTACGCCTAGCCACTTTCAAAAACAGGGCCGTTTTGTTTTATGGCGGGCTAACGATTAGCCCGACTGTCATTACGAAGCTACGCTCCCCAGCCCTTCGAACCTATTTGAGCAAATTTTTTTGTGTTCTACAATGGACGCCATTGTTGTTCTCATGTTAAGCAACGCCTCCAGCGTTAAACCTTGGAACAAAAATCTGTCAAAAAGGGTAGATATAATATTATATAATGGTTAACTTTATTTCAATAAGGCTAGCTTTATTGAATCACTATCGTATAACGCCGTACTCTTTCTGGTGCAATTTCACTCAGCTGTATTCAATGTGTCTAATCGTTGGCCCGCCACAAAATAAATCGGCTCTGTTTTTGAAATTGGCTAGCTGTAATGAAATACGACTATTTAGGCTATCCGACTGCGACATATACATCATCTGTGGACATTCCTGCTCTCTAGTAGCTCGCCGTTCAAGAGAGCCTGGTGCTAAATAGGCGGACAGCGAAGTCTTAGTAATAGGTAATTTTAACCATTTGGATATGGAACTTTACACAATCTGATTTCACTTAAACAAATAGGTATTAAGGACAATTAGGTATCTATTAGAGGTAAACATGCATGAAGTTTATCGCCATATACTCCTGAAGATTCCGAAAACAAACCTGACATACCGTACATGGTTAAGTATACTCACTGGCTATTGCAGTCGTTGAATATATTTAAACAGCTAGTTGGAAATCCTTTACCACTATCGAAATGTTTTATTCAAAATTGGATTTAATTGAACTAGGATCTTGCCCTACATATATACATAGACAATACAACACAGACAAGCGCTAAGTGTTAGGCATGGACAAGCATCCCGGGGAGCGAGTGATTGAAAACCTTTCTAGTTAACGTAGATACTATGATTTGTAAAATGTTAACTTTCCCACTTCGACCTAGCTATGAATTGCATATCATCATGTCATCATCATTAGCAGACCTTATCTGTCCGTGGCCTGTTTTAATGAGAGCCAAGACGACCGATCTCCTGCCTGATCAGGAAACAAAGGTGCGCTGCACGAGTGAACAACAGTGGTTCCTTAACGTGTACATACTTCGACTTTGTTTTGTTGTGATAATATACGTGAGTATATATAGAATAACTCCCACCACTTTTACAAAGTATTTGGAAAAATTCTGGATTCAAAGATTCTGGAATTTGGTGTAGTTGAAGTATATATAGAGAAGATGTGCAGAAAGCTAATATTTTTTTATAATAAGATAATTCGATTTCATCATTACTTTTGTTAACTGAAATGATACGCACACTGCTGCACGCACTGCTTGAAATCATGTAATACACGTAAGTGATAATGTCATTTAGTTTTGTTGTACCTACATACAGATTTTACTTCAGTACACAGCAAAATTCTATTAGAAATCTTTTTTTTAACTTTTGAATTTGAATTTAGAATCTCTGAGCGATTACTAGTAAGAATAAATATACATATAGTAGGTATGGTAGGGGATTCTTGTTTTACTTTATGATCCAAATTTTTGATGATGAAGATGTTTGTTTCCTTCTTTTGTGTTTAACACATTGGACGTCGCATATAAGAATGGCAGTACTTAAAATTACTAAGCTCCGATTTTGCACGTTTTTGTATATTTTTCTTTTTGTTGTCACATATATTTTTTTCCCATGACTCTAGTTCACCGGAAAATACCAGTCTCCTTTAGGTTTTCTTGACAGACGTAAAGATAAAGAACAAAATATTAATACTTCGTTTTTACATTTACGGAACCTTAAAAAGGTAATGTCTATCACATAGGTCGGAGTTTCATATGACTTTTTTGTCCTCGATTAAACACCCGATAACCATAAGTATTCTGTTACCCTTGCGGTTTAAACAGCTACAAGTATATTGATATCGCGCGAACAGCCCACGCAACTGATACCGAATAAAAATTAATATTAATGAAGGGCTGCCTCTAGCAGCTAGACCTAATGTTGTCACGTTACTGCGCCACAGTCCTAGGTAAGATTCTGCAAATATATACGGAAAATTGAGGATTGAGGGCTAATTTCACAGTCATTAAGTGTCCAGTAACTGTAGGATACTAAACACTCAACTACTACACAAATGCGTCATATTATATAGCTCTATGAGATAACGTGTCTGCTTAACTAGGATGTGTACTTTGCTCATTAGCTTGATCAAAATTTGTATATGTATTGATTTTACGCGAATGTATTTTTTAATGCAACTAAAGAGAAAACGACAATTCTTTTATAGGGTGACAACGAGCATTCGGCTAACCAAAAGAAAACGCGACAGTTTAGCTGCAGTGGCCTCATGAGAGAGAGGTACCTCTCCGATCGTGATAGCTCAATTGGTCGACAGTTCACCAGATGAAAAGACGATATTCTCGCAGTAGCCGTTTCAGAACGGACGCAACTGGTAGAATATCAGTAGTTTTTGCATTCATTGAAGAAGGTCTGTATCCAGCCTAAACATCCGCATTATTGCTATCGGATGGAATATGGACTGCCGTCCTTTCGTCCTCCCCTCCAATAGGCCGCCGGATACTCACAAATGGCACGAATCGCTACAACGTAGCATTATGCTATGGAGTCGCCGGGCACCTCAGTAATGGTGGCACGCGCAGTTTTGGGGATATTCGGCACTTTAATGTGCTGCGAGTTCCGCGAGAATTCATGCCAATGGACCCCACCCAGGGTCAGTGATGCGTTTCTCCGCATCACCAAAAAAAGGCTAACTAGAAAGAGCATCTCTTTCTCTATCAATCACTCGTATCTTATTACCAAAGTCATCGTAAGTTGTTCTAAGTGCCAATAAATTTTATTTCCTAATGTCGGATTGTTATTGAATGTACTAATACTTTTTACAAATAACAAATACTTGATTGACTTGATGAGTGAGAGACACGTATCTTTATGATCACGGTCATTGCTGCATTGGTGACCGGACAGACACGATCGGATGGGAACAGTCCGTGGGGTTGTGGGTTATTACACGGCTGCATATTATTTTATGTATGAGCCTATTTGTCACCTGTTCTATAGACATACATTGTCACGTGACGTTGAGCTTTGTCACGTGTATTGTGAAAAACGAGCGTAAACACAGTGACGTGCGGTGCTACTTAAAGAGGTGACGTCGTCACGCCGCCAGGAGGCGACCCTCAAACTTGGTATATACTACACGTGCGAAGAATTCGGTGCCGGCGTCTCACTCCTACTGATATAACACCGGCAGAATGTTCTAATACCACACTTTCAAGTGCTGTACGCACTTGGTACTGCGTCACAGGCGCACAGTTACGACAGGGCTACTAAACTTTTGCATTTGCGAATCGCTTTTTCACTTTGAATGATTAGAAACTTTTTTTTGTTGACGCGGAGAAACGCATTTACGTGCCTTCACTGTCCCTGGGTGGGGTCCAGTGGTGTGTGTGGCTCGCAGCATATGCTGATGATTCAATGACGAAGCCGTTATAATAATAATCAGATAGTTCTGGTGTGAAGTTACAGATCTCGCATTACGTTCGATTAAAAAAAAAAGGCTGGCTTTGGCCACAAAAAAGATTCTAGATACATGGATCCCTGACGAAATCTCGATGTCATCTTCACAAAAGCCTCAACCCGTGGTAAAGCTTGTGTCCAACACACCCAACACTGTCGCACACATCGAACATGTGTGCGAGATGACGCACACGCACCAGGCTCGCGAGGTGAAGGACGTGGCCGCACGTTATCAATGTTGTTAGCAGTACGGCTGTTCGCATGATATATATTTAGTATTAGCACCGTTATATTTGGAATTTGTAAATTAAATACACAATCCTCGCAATTTGAGGTGAAAATACAGTAAGAGACATGTGGAAAAAGTACTAGTTGGTATTAGAGCCCATACAGATGAACACACCTTGGATCGTCCTATTTGTTACATCTGCCTTCTTTGTGGAGTCGGGACACGAGTGTCGTCATCTAGTAACTCACACCTAGCTTACATCTGTGATATTGGAGTCCTGAAGTATCGCAGAAATTTCAAAATTTTAACACGACATCCGATGATGAAAATTTGCTGTAGCTCTGTTCGAGCAGTGCGTAGGGACACACAGTGTGAATGCCTTTCTTTAGGAGTGGGAAAAAGCGGCTGCCTAACAGTAACCAGCTCACAGCTCATCAAAATTCAGCTGCACAATGAATCATCACAATTAGATGACATCATGATAGTATGACGTTCAAATTGACCTCACTTTTTACAATATACTTTTCATAAACAGCTAGACTTTGGTTCTATTCCGCCGTCAATCTATTACTTACTAAGCACGTTTTTTATCATCGTCGTGGTTTCTTATTTTACATGTTATGTTAGCATGATCTATAATATGGTTTATATATTTATATGTCTATGGCGCTCTATGAGAGAGGCCTGTGTCCTGCTGTGGACGTCGTCCGGCTGATGATGACGGCAATTACGATGGTCGACTATCTCCTATCTAAACCACTGGTAGATAGTGGTACCAAGTGTCGTAAATGCTTAGGAAACCAATCCCCTTAGGGGATTGTCGGTTCTGCGAGCAACGTGGCCTGCCTACTTTCGCTTGCTGATTCTCTGAGCTATGCCGGTTACCGCTGGGGAAGAAAGCTTCTCGAGTGGCGACCCCGCACTGGAGGACGGTGTGTTTCACTTCCTCCTACCCGGTGGACTGACGACTTGGTGAAGGTAGCGGGGAGCCGCTGGATGCAAGTGGCTCGTGACCGTGTCACGTGGCGCTCCGTGGGGCAGGCCGGTGTCCAGCAGTGGACGACGGCGACGAAGATGATGATAGGGGATTGGCTTAGGAAACCAAAAAGTAGGAAGTGGTACAAGATCGTAGTACAGACTTGTAGTCTACTACGGAGCACTACCGCGGAGATAGTTCGACCTACACTTTGTATGATCCGAGTCTCGATCATTGCACAGATATTTTAATCGTACGTAGCCTTGCCGTCAGGCGTTAATGATTTATTAATTGTGGTTGTTACACTGTCTTACAGGTACATTATGTTAGAGGAAACTTCATTTCACGCTCCAGTGTTTATTGGGTCAGAACAATACCATCCAGCCAGTTAATCTATTGGGTCAGAACAATACCATCCAGCCAGTTAATCTATTGGGTCAGAACAATACCATCCAGCCAGTTAATCTATCTTTGAGCCGTCCGCGTCGTCTGCAACGTGTAAATAGGGGAATCGGATCGATTCTTTTTTGTTCGAATTGTATTTTTTTGGAAAAAAAAACGCTAGTACAATGCATGTAGTAACTGGCATAATCAATTCTGGAAAAACGCGTTAAGATATTAAAATATTAATAATTCTACAATTTATCATTATTAAGGATAAGTACGAGCAGATAAAACTTACCAAGATTTAAGACGCGAATCGATTTTAATATTCCTTTATATATTGAATATAACTCATTAGTCACTACGATTCACGTTGAGCTAAGTCCGCAAACATCTATGCTGCCACAGGCTCCGAGACATCTATTGTACATAGATTAGATAATGACTTAACATCGGTGATGCATGAAAATGCGACATTGCCGACGAAGTCGACGGTGACTATAGTTGTGCATCTTATAGGACATTCCTTGAGTGATAATTTAAAATAATACGATAAGAAATTACACAGTTCCGGCACGAAGAGGTTTTAGTTTCTGGTACGAGCTCAGTTACTAGTAAAATGGCAGTGAAAAAAGTCTTAAGCCCCGTTTAAGGAATATTCTACTAGCTTGAAGATAGACGTCATTAAAATTATAATTAGAAGTTCAAATATGAAAATATCACAAAAAGGTCAACCTTTCGGATGCCGTACAGGACGCCAATTACGCTTAATGTCAAAGTTAAGTCCAAAGATAAACTGATACCAAAAATATTCGTTATACAAGCTATGGAGCTTGTAATAGTGTTAAGTTTTTTTAACGATAACGTTATCCCTTCGACAACGTAACATCTTCATATTATCGAAATAATTAAATCAATCGTCGTCGTGGAGACGCGTCGTAGAATAACATTCAAATAATCTGAATAGATATAGATACACAATATTCCCCAGGAGTGCCTAGGATTCTTGGGAAGTATTGTGTCGAAAAAGAAGTACGCGAAAAGGTTTTTTTCACCAAATCACTCCTACATAAAATGTCCAGCAGGCCCATCAACAATATTCTTTATAGGAAGTATCCGGTCTAAGTTCCACACCGTGGTCAACGTACAGCTCGTAAATTACAATTTGTAGTCATTTGACAGTGCAGCGCAGGCGCATGTTTACAGCGGCTCGCTATGAATTATGTATCGCCGTATTGTTGTGTAGATCGCGGCCTCAATGCATTACCGCACAATACACGATCAGTTGGTCTTAGACTAATGCGGTACGAGGAGCCGGCTGCTGTCCTGAAGTGAACATAGAGCGTGGAGGCACACCCTACTCACAGTGCGGTACGAGGAGCCGGCTGCTGTCCTGAAGTGAACATAGAGCGTGGAGGCACACCCTACTCACAGTGCGGATCGGCGTTGTGATCTCTAAAGATGTTAGAGAGCAGTAGAATCAGGGGCGTATCTAGAACTGATTTGGGCCACAGATCATGGCATCTTGTTGTCAGAGTATCAGAAAACAGTATTTTGCCTAACTGGTTATTAATTCTAGTTGAGTTGTTCTAGTAACGAATATTGCCCTGTATTGCAGTCGATTTAAGCAGCATGGAGAAGGGGGGGGGGGTTTGCCTCTCACTCACATGATACCGACTCCGAAACTACTGGACCTCCTTTTACCATTAAACCGTGCATTATATCAGTGATAAGAAGAATAGGCTACATAACATTTTCTAAAATGTTTTGTTCATTATGAAAACTTCGATAATGTAACCAAAATGTAAAAAGATATTTCAGTCCCTATCTAGCTGCAGAAATTATTGACTACTCTCGACTGACGTTGTTGTGTAACAAGTTGAATTTGTTGTCATTGTTATACATTGTGTGTTTACGAGGCCAAAGTTAAAATTCTTAACAATTTTTATATATTTGTAAATGGCAAAAATGAATTCTTGCCACCTTTCGTGAAATATTCGTGCGAAGCCGGCACAGACTCTTAGTGGCAAATATATCTAATTCATCAAAGGTGTAAAATGCGACTAATTAGTTCCCTTCTGCAACCAAAAATAACAAGGAGCCATAAACCATTACTGCTACACTTTGTCTAGGGCACCATAGATCATTTTATTCGTATTCATAATTTTCAGCACGAACTTTACCGGCAAGCAAATGTTGCTATTCTAAAGACAGATATCGCCGTAGGTTGGCTCATGGCCAGTATCGAATTTGCTCAGTTGGCGGATACTATTATATTTGGCTGCAGTGGACGCGGATTTAGATCGTGCGCAAGCGCAGCTTATAAATATTTACAATATTCGATATTGTGTTAACGTTTACACTTCACTCTATTTGATTCTGACTATTCGTCGGACTCGGTTCGTTTTCCCCTCCCCGTTAAGGAACATGACGTCAAAATATTTTTGATTTTCATTATCATCAGTTTAGGCGTCCACGTTAAGATTTTACCAAAACAATTATTTGATTTCCAGAATAGCTAGTTAAGGCAGCCTGATGCGCCACGGTTGTTGACACAAAGATCATACTGGTACAATTATCACTACGTTCGCCCATCATCTATAAGTACAACAACTGAGGTATTTTTTCTGCTGAAAAGAAGCTTAAACTTATATTGTTCGTCGCTTGGCCGTTAGTGATCAAGGCACATAAGTAAATCACTATGCAGTAACAGCTAAGACTCACCGCTGTCGCCGACGGCGACTGCCTGGCTGAGCGTGTTCTCGGTGACGGGGCGCAGCGCCTCCACAGCGCTGATGTAGCCCAGCCGGTCCGCGATCGCGCACGCCGTCTGACCCGTCTGGGGGACAATACAGGAGCGTGATTGCGACCCGCCCACGACGTAGCACGAGTCAATGTAAATGTGTCAGCTCCGACAAGTGGCTGGAGTTTACTCCTTAAGTACTGTCATGATTGTAAACTGCAAGAGTTCACCAGAGACGTAAGCCATTTAATTAAACTCAATCGCTGTTCCATACCCACCCCGAGGGAGTCCTCGCTCAGAGTACAGCAGGTCGAAATATAACATTGACGGATAAAGTCTCTTTATACTAGGGAGACAGAGGGGGCCATCCAACGGTTGCCTCAGGCTACGAGTGACACAGTTACGTCACGGATGTTATACAATATGGTAACTTACGGCTGATAACGCATTGGGATCGGCGTCGCTCTTCAGCAGCAGCTGTATGATGAGCGTGTGGCCCTGCTGCGCGGCCTGGTGCAGCGGCGTGAAGCTGTACCAGAAATTCCTTCGTTTAGCATATACAGGCCTATTCAGGCGTGTTAAGTATATCCAGAAGCACCGTTCATGCTACGTCCAGGTATAGTGTGTCGGCTGATGTAAAATTGGGCTAAACGTGTAGTATCGAAGTAGTAACAGGTGCAGGAAAGAAGGCGCTGTTCCCTAAAATTGTTTCATCCAGAACTACGGCCATGTTCTTTTATGTCAGGTATTCATAACATATATGAATATATAATCAGCTTAATCGATGCAAAGTTTGTTAGGAAACGAAAGTTTTCATTGAATACTTTACAGCGCGTGTGCAACGTTTTTAGCACTGCCCAGTGACCAGTACCCACCGATCCTATACAATACTCGCTTACCCGTGTGTGGCGCGAGCGGTGACGTCAGCCCCCGCCTCTAGCAACGCCCGCGCAGCCGCTAGGTGGCCGTGGTGCGCGGCCGCATGTAGCGGCGTGTAGCCGTCGCGCGTGCGGGCGCCGCAGCGTCCGCCCGCGCCAACTAGCATTTTTAAAACCATAGTGCGACCCTCCGCCGCTGCTAAATGTACTGGAGTTAAACCTGGAGACGAATTGAAATATATATTTTTATAATAAATATTCAATTTATATTATATAATAACAATTATTTGCACGCTAAAGGCAGAATGTGAGAACTGATATCATTGTAACATCCACTAAAACATATTCTAGCAAATAAATACTCTTATTCTTCTTATTCCTAATTAAAATGAGACTTTTGATTAAACCTAAACGCAATTAGATCAGTTTAACCGTATGGCAGATACGGCGACGCCAATAGAAATATAGGGATACAATTGAAAAACACTGCAACTAAATCCAATTAAAGCAGTGGTGTCACAGACAAACACAAGTAAATCTTCTAGCTTTACGTACCGTTATTGGCGGGAACGTTTACATCTGCACCGCGCTCTATGAGCATCTCAACGCAGTCTTCGTGTCCCTCCTGCGCCGCCATGTGCAGTGGAGTGAAGCCGGCTTTGGACTTCACACTGGGGTCGGCATCTGTGAAACACCACAAGTTAAGCGCAAGTTTTTACCCGTTCAGAACGATCTAATCAATTCCTGGCTTTGTTATGTAGTTATAAATGTACAACATCTAAGTAGTTACCGTGTTCTAGCAGAGGGAATGCGATGTCGGGGTGGTTGTTTCGGCAAGCGATGTGTAGAGCCGAGTGGCCGTTCTTTGCCAGGGAGTGCGGTGAGGCGCCTGCAAATACAATTTACGTTAAATGCAGTTCAAACGTATTATGTGTTCCTTATGTGTTCTTTCGCGCCCTTAGGCGTACGTTTGACTGCTGATCTTTTTATTTCTTACCTCGATTTAAAGGTGTGTAAAGAATGACTCCATTGTGTACAAATTTTAATTAAAGTTGAATTTTGTTGAATGCAGCAACATTGGTGTACGACTCCCTCACTCACACCGTCTAAACATGTCACTTCTTGAATCACGAGGTAGACAATTTACCTTTGTCGAGGAGCACCAGCGCTATATCCGGGTGCCCGTAGTACGTCGCCATGTGGAGCGGCGTGATGTGGCTGCGGCCGGGCGCGTCGGCGCTGGCCCCGCGCGCCAGCAGCAGGCGCGCCACGCCCATGTGTCCGTACTTCGCGGACAGGTGAAGAGGAGTGAAGCCTTTACGCGTTTCCGCTTCGATTGGCGCCTCGTGGTCGAGTAATATCGTCGCGACTTCTTCTTTGCCTAAAATATAAATACTTTCAGATATTCTTAGGGCTTTGAGAACAATGTTTTACAATTCACTTTTACTGGGTTGTAACCAACCGTCTTGTTGTTAGAATTCATGAACATAAATACACAAAATGCCTAATTTTGAATTCGGGGGTTATGTGAAGACGAGGGCTATAAACATCAGCGTAAATGACTGTAACATTTTCCAAAATTTGTCCAAATGACGACACACCACAGCAACTTGTGTGCTTTGGGGTACATACTAAAAGCATATTTAATTATAACAAGATCTGATAAGGCATCACAATTTCTTTAAGGCCATCTTAAAATAGAAGGAAAGAAGGAAAGCGAAGCAGAGTAAGACTGAACGGAACTATAAGGACTACCTACAGAAATTACTTAATGTAATGCCTTACATTGAGCTCAAGAGCCTGGCCGAAAAAAAGAAGTGAATTGCAGGAGCTGCACAGATAACAGCCTCGCTTTTAATTGATGATAAATAAATCAACGATTTAAAATGAAAATACTAAAAAATATATGTTTATTTCAACGTAAAGTTTGAGCACATTTTGTTAGTGCGTTCCTGCCCAAGGGCGTTGTTTTCAACTATCTGCTTGCGGTCCTTAAAATTTTTATTGGATTTTCGTCGCGACTTTTTGAGTTATTATTATTACCAATATCCATGTGTGCCGTGTCCCCATCTAGCGCGGACAGCGGTATACTCAATATTTAACATTACTAGTTAACTTAGTAGTATATTATTGACAGTACAACTCGTTCAGATAGGTGATGGGGACACAGCGTCACACGGACAACGAAAATAGGCTTGTCCCAACAACGATTCTATGGAAGTTCCATTTTAAAAAATTGTAACATGGGTGAACGAGTTCCCTTTCATTGTACCCTCTTTAGCGGCGATGTGTAGCGGCGTGTACTTGTCCTTGGTGGTGGCGGCCACCTGCGCGCCATGCTGCAGCAGCAGAGCCGCTATGTCTCCGTGCCCCAGCCGCGCCGCCACGTGCAGGGGAGTCTGCTCCTCACGAGCGCGCGCCTCCACCTGTACCATCATATAATCTTACATACTATGTCGTTATCATATTTTATCGTGTGTCAGAGCAGCATTTACGTTCACAAAAATATATTACTTTGACGTGAAGAGTTTAGGCTATGCATTGAATTCTTGCTAAGATGTTTAAATAAAATTGCCCCTAAGATATTATCATTGCGGTGTCGCAGTTTAGTGTGGCCTTACCTTAGATATTATCTGGAGACTCTGGCGCGGGTATTGCTGCGGCTCCGAGGTGCTGCAGTACCGCCTCCAGTAGCAAGGATGCTATGTTAGCAGCAACGGTGACGCGGTGTAGTGTGTTACCTTGGCGTTGTTTCGCAGCAAAACTCTGACCAGGTCAGTCGGGTGCGCGCGCGCCGTCAGACGCAGCGGCGGCTCTCTTCTCGCCGTGGCCGCGTCCGCTCCCGCCCCCAGTAGCACCGGCGCTATGTTAGTCGCAGCGGTGCCGCGGTGTAGTGCGATTACCTTGGCGTTGTTCCGCAGCAGCACTCTGACCAGGTCAGTCTGGTGCGCGCGCGCTGCCAGATGCAGCGGCGTCTCTCCTCTCGCCGTGGCCGCATCCGCGTCCGCTCCCGCCCCCAGTAGCACCAGCGCTATATTCATGCAGCCCATGAATGAGGCAACGTGCAGTGGTGTCAAACCGGACTCCGTTGTCGCTGACTTGCCTGCAAAGCAAACATTGGGCTCTAATAGCAAGCATACAAAGACTGATTTTAAATTGTTGGCATTCCTGAGCTGAGTTGGGAATTGAAGATCCTACCTATACAATTCACACTAGATAATCTCCTCCAATAAGGGTTCACCATACGGAGAATAGGCGTAACTAGCTTAGAGTTGAGGAAATCCGTTCATAAGTAACAGTGGATCGGCTTCTCGCATTCGAATACTACACAGATGCTTAGATGTCGGCGGACTCTTAATCAAATGACATCTAAGCTTACTATTGGGCAGAAATTTGACAAACACGCTACAATACCATGGCTATACTAAGTTTAATCCAGAATTTCAGAGTTAACAAAGTGCAGGCTAACACCCCTATGGCTACCTCATGATACGGACATGAAAAGTTAATTCATGAAGGAGCTTGATCATTGACATACAACAAGTAGTGTGACGTCATTACGTGTAAAATACGACGTCGCATGTTTTACATTTTAGTGCAGCAAGTGCGTGTACCTTCAAGTACCTTCACGCCTATTATCCCCGCAGAGGTAGGCAGAGGTGTGCCAGTACATCCACAACTCGTAAGTCCAGTAGATATACTAGCACACCCACGATTAGCCAAGGTACTGAGGCCCATGATGTCATGGGTGGCAAGCCCTTGGCCACTTCGGGCACATTCCAATCCCGGACAATGTAATGCGTGTTCAGAATAATATGAGAAACATTTATTAACAGTTGCCCGACCTAGGGATCGAACCCAGGACCCCATGCGGCTAAAGGTCTTAACAGGCGACACCCGCACCGTTACACCACAGAGGCGATTAAGCAAGTGGCGTGTAACAGTGAGTATTTTTTAATTATTAAACATTTTTATTTGTTTTGGGTTCAGATGGGTGTGTGGGACTCGCGAATGAATCTCCTATATGAAGGTCCTTCGGAACAAGTCAGCAACAGACTCTCCTCCCAAACAACAATGAAATAATTAAACAACAAAAATCAACAGTACATACTTGCGCCATATTTGAGCAGCAGTTCGACGACTTTGAGGCGGTTTTTCTTGCAGGCGATGTGTAGAGGCGTGAAACCGTTGAGTGCGCGTGCGTTGGCGTCCGCATTTCTGTCCAGCAGAAGTCTGGCAACCTGTTACAAAACATCCAATATTGTCTTATTTATCTGGACACGCGTGACAAGCTTAGTTCAATACAACAGAAGTCGCGAGCATTACCGTATGTAACAAATTTTATACGCACCACTTGAAAACACTTTTTATCCCCAAAAGCTAACTATAAAAAGAAATTATCTACTAAGTTTTTATAAAACATTTTATAATTATCAGCCTTTATTGGGCCACTGCTCGATATAGGCCTCTCTTAATGAAAGCCAAGACGGCCGATCTCCTGCTACTCGCATCCATCCCGGACCAGCTACTGCACGAAGATCGTCTTCCCATCTCATGAACGGTCGACCAATACGTCGTTTTCCTAAATGCGGTTTCCACTCCAGAACCTTACTGGCCCATCTGCCGCCTGATCTCCTGAGTGTGTGACCAGCCCATATTTTATATTGTTATAAATATATTTGAGGACTGACTATTGTACTTTACGCTTATTCCGGTCTTACTTCTTTTGCCATTAAATTAATGTTGAACAACAAAGCCAAATATATTAGAATTAATTATATACATTGAACTTAGCGCACATTTCACGGTTATCTTTTTGATGGGATTTATGTTATCTATGATCTGTTAAAGTGTTTATTTTAATAAGTTAACCGTTTTCCTGCTACCTAAACCTCTGCCACTGTGCAACGGTAGAAAAAAAATAAGAACAGTATAGCATATAAGTATAGGATTTTCAAATCCTATGTTCATATATCATGAGAAATAAGTAATTCTTTATGCCTCAGGTGCCAATTGCAAAAGGAAATATAATAGCACCTAACACTTTAGGCACTGATGAGCTTGCACAATATAAAAGTGTCAGTTTCTATTTGTATAGAAACTGACACTTTTATATTATGCAAGTGTGTAACATTGAGATAAGAGACAGCTAGGTGTATCGTAAAAAATGTTAGGAAGGAATTATAATCCCCCGTATTGCATCATTTCCCCAGGTCATATTGTGACAATATGGGGTCGACAAAGATAAGTACGTACTTTGGGTATAAAGTCAAACTTGTGTTCAATTATTAGAGCTGCGCACGGTACGCAAATACATTTTTTT
Organism: Eumaeus atala; assembly: GCA_017140195.1. NCBI lineage: Eukaryota > Metazoa > Arthropoda > Insecta > Lepidoptera > Lycaenidae > Eumaeus > Eumaeus atala. Next base: position 735,849 of record JAFELO010000301.1, read on the forward strand.
TAAGTTACGCACCATCCAAACAGTCCTGGGTGGTCCAGAAGGGTGTGTCGGGCACAGCAGCACCTTAGTGCTACCGACTAAAAACCACTGCGAGAAGCTGCGGCACCGCGACAACTGGCCGGTTCCCAACTGGTTCGTCCCGAAAGGGGTAACCCCGTCACTTAGAGCGACCCCAGTGACATTAAAGCCTCAATTGGAATCAGTACCCAGCTTGGAACCTCGGCTGTAAAATTATTCCATGGCAGAAGGCGCTGTATGTAGCGTCTTCTGCGGACTCCTACTGGATGCGTGCCTACCTTGACATGACCGCAGTGCGCCGCGACATGCAGCGCAGTGAGATAGTCCACTGTGACGTCATCGATGGGGGCGCCCTCAGATATTAGAACCCTCGCCGTCTCCACGTGTTCGCCTTGCACGGACATGTGAAGAGGGGTAAGACCGTTCTGAAACATACAAAAAAATAATGTAACTTTGAAATACTTATTCGATATCAGGCGTCTCATTGAAGAAAAGGATCTTAAATTGCGGACCTTTCTCCTTTCTCATAAAATATTGCTGTTTTTGTCACATTTATTAACCTGTCGGCGGTATTCGAAGCAAAAAATTATCAACGCACATTTTTTAAATAGTTCTTTGTTACTATTTTAAGTTTATCCTTATCGAGTGAAATCGTTTGTTGCCGTCCCATTGAAATAGGAGAATGAAGGAATAGAGAGTGCACTTGTGTCTGCGCAAGCACTATATTATGTCCCGCGCAGATGGCTCTCTCAATAGAGGTGGCCGCTGTAGCCGAAATTCGGCTAGGACGACATTCAAATAAGATTTCTAATACACCGGCTACCATTATTATGTTAATAGGTCAAAGATACAGTAAACATTTTTGTTGACGCTGCCTTTCTTTATTAAAACGGCGTATAATAGATGTGTTCGTATAACTGTAGTCAGACGTGATCCTCCACTCGTACTCTTGTTAACAGAACACCTACAGCCTTTCGTACGTATGAAGCAGCACGCAGAGACCGCCTGTCCCTACATTCATAGCCTTTGCCATTAGCACACTTGAAAAATATCTGCACTGTGATCTTCGCATCTAACTCCATATTTGCAAAGATTCTCCCATGGCGATTTGATCTTGGAGCTATCACGTACTTTACTATATGATGAAGAAGCGACGTGCTGAGCTTTACCTTTGTCTTGCTGGTGATGGGTGCGCCGTGCTGCAGCAGGCGCGTCACCACGTTGCTGTGTCCGGAGCGCGCCGCGCAGTGCAGCGGCGTGAGGCCGTCCCTAGTGATCGCTGCTATGTTCGCACCTGTAACATCACATTGTACGTAGTTGTAATAAATTACTGACGAACTTATTCCTCAGAGGGTTTTTTATTAATAATTATTAAAATACTTATATTATTGCCACAGTTTATAGAATATTTTCACAAAACCACGTACATAGTTTGACTGAGGAAAAGAAAAAAGTTTCACTTAGAACTATAATATTTACGAAAAGAAAGCCAAAGAAAAGTTTATATTTAAGTTGGGCCAAATTACACACTTACTATCTACCAAAATTGGCTCAGTAGTTCCCGCGTCTGTCGCGGACAAACATGATTTTTTATATAAATGAATGCTATACAGGATTTATAAATTATATACATCAAACATACACAATACACACACACCTACGTACACATACATGTATACACACACGAACACATACACATACATGCACAGACTTCTTGTGCACAATATCGGATGCAGTACTGCATTCTATTTAAAGTAAGTTAAGCAGATGTTTTATGAGCTTGGAAGCAAATATAATTTTATCTGTATCCCGGTTTACATCCACAGGCAAGGTATTTAGAGTAAATATGGAATTCTTTTTTCTAACGTTCGATCTGCATAGTAGTTGCCCACTCTGGGTACCTCAAACTTGCCCGTAGATACATATCTAGTTCCATGAGTATGATTTACTAGTGGGTATTGGCCGTGACTTCTATGGCTGTATACCAAAATTAGGTATTTATGTTTCATGCTGTCGGGAAGTATGTTTCATATTTTAAGTAGTTTGCAGCAGTTATCTTTACAGCTATTTTTAGCTTTACTGACAATTAATTTCATGAATTGCAATAACATATCGAAAACTCGTTAAAAACAAAGCTAAAATATCGATATTGTCACGTGACAGTGTCACTTGTCATCTACTATATGCCTCTTTTTTTTGTTTTCGTAGGACGTCTTTATGCACCCTGGGTGAGCCAGAGAGGTGTGTCGGGCTCTACACTACCGACTAAAAACCTCTGCGAGTGCCTGCAGCCGCCATGGTGGAGTGTCCTGGATCTATCAGCCAAGGGACAATTATCTATACACCTAACATAGTATTAGTTAATCCAATAACACGCCACGACGCAGCGTGAGTGTGCGTGTTGCTCTCTGAATTGGTTGGTATTAGCCTGATAATAACAAATTGCAAAACATACGCAGTGTGTTCAAAAATATCGCCAATTTTGTGTATTTTTAAGAAATATTCGTGAATATCTATTTTGTTCCTTTCAAAGTAATCCCCTGGGATATTATACACTTGTGCCAACGTTTCTTTCCGATCTTCGAAGCACTTAAAAAAAACATTTTTTTTTGTATCTTGTTCAGTGGCGTAGCGTCATCCTTTCATGGGCCTCTTCACTTTCGGGAACAAGAAAAGGTCACTGGGAGCCTGATCTAAAGAATACGGTGGCTGCGGTATCATTAGTATGTTGTGTTTGGCCATTCCTGGCCAACGTACACGCAGCGATGGGTGAGTAATTTTGGTACGAATTTTGTGGCGACCCGTTTCATGCCCAAACTATCGACTAAAATCGAATTATTGTTAGCTTATACCATTTTCTTGACTTCATATTTTCATCTGTTGTTGAAGTGCTCGGGCGTCCGGCATGCTCTTCGCCGTTCACACCGTCTCGGCCTTCTGAAAACATTCTGTATCACCGCTAAATGTTGCTTCTGAAAACATTCTGTATCACCGCTAAACGTTGCTTCTGAAAACATTCTGTATCACCGCTAAACGTTGCTTCTGAAAACATTCTGTATCACCGCTAAACGTTGCTTTTGTCCAAAATAGCTTCTCCATTTGCTACAGTCGACACTCGGAGTGCATCCGCGCTTAACTTAATTTGTTTTTCGCACAAAATTTTATACAGGTTCGTTGTTCCGTAAGTGAAAGACATACGTACCAACATAACGCTACAAAAAGATCGAAATTGGAATATGCGTAACCTGCGAAAATTAAAAATTCGCGATACCTTTTGAACACACCTCATATTCTACTCATAAGGTATAATCAAAACCTGAGTTAGAACTACTAAACACTTCGAGAAGGGGTAGCTACTGCACCAATTCCGCTGCCCAGGCACATGCCGGTTGGCAGGTTGGCACAATTGAAACATCATCATCATCATTATCAGTCCTTATCGGTCCATTGCTGGAAATAGGACTCTCTCTTAATGAACGCCAAGACGATCTCCGGCTATTCGCATCCACCCACCACGCTACGAATAGGCTCGCTGAAGTGGCAATGATCTGTTCCCACAATTACAACATATTGAGCGTTAATAGTGTCAATACACACTAACCACGCCCAATCCATAGCCTGGTTGACGACCAATTCAGTTGGTAAGGTCGCAATTTATTCCGCGTGTTACGCCAACGATTGCGGGTTTGAATCCCTGCTCAGGTCATGGATGTTTATATATGTATAACATTAGGAAAAGGTTGTGCTATTCTGCACATGAGGAGGTAGTACCATGCATGGTGCATGACACTACATCCTCCAATGCAACGGAATTGGGCCGCCACAACCCGTGAAGCACCTCTCGATCACTTAATACCGGCGTAAAGTGACAGCGTCGCTGTCGTGTTTCGTGTTGCTTGTGAGTAGCCGGTGGACCATTGGGAGCAAGGGGGCAACGCATCTGCGTAGTCATCAAAAGACTCCGATTGCCTGTTTATCCCCTTATGCTAAAAACAGATGTACTTGTATGATATAAAAATTTGATTTGCCGCGTCAGCTAGCATATTTTATAATGTGGAGACCTAATTACGCGTATTTTGTCTTATGTCGCTGTTTCCACCAAAATTATTATTTTCCTCAAAATGCACATACAGGGCTTTTGACCACCTCGATAATATTACAACATAAGCACTAACATCTTTTGAACAAAGTTTTAACAAATTTCGTTTGGATTTGTACGATCGCATTCATAACGTCATTTCAAGAATATTATAATTCATAGGGGACAATCGAGCTGGGGAGCCATAAACATCCGCACAACTAGATGTCATGCAGATGTGTTGCTCATCTTTACCCCATTTTGAGGGTTCCATAGCCAAATGGCATAAAACGGAACCATAATGATTTCATAACGTCTGTTTCTCCATAAGTCCATGAAGGTCCGTGAGGGTTAAATAAGGCGTATTTAGGAAAAGCTACAATATTATGTGTTTGTTCAAAAAATAAAGTGACTAAGAGTAGCGATCCATGCATGTAACTGGGGGAGGGGAGTGAATTTTGTTTCGAAAGCATAGCTGTGCGGTAAACAGCCCTATCCAATGACTTCCAATCCACCTTTCTGAGAGGAAAAGTGAAATAAATTAGATATATAATATAATACTTTAAACAAAATGGATTAGGCAGACGAGCAGTCGTCACTCCTTTTGACTGGCGACGACCACAAATATTCTCACATACCAGACGGTTGTGTCGGGTGAGCGAGCTACTGCTCCTTAAAATATATTGCAATTTTCCGTAACTTATCTCTCAGATAGGAAAACTGTGGTGGTTAATAACCTTCCATCCTCATCCATTTAGGAGCGTAACTAGTGTCCCACATGGCTGCACCCTAGGTCCAATGCTCTTTAATATTTTCGTCAACGATCTTAGCTTTAACATCCTCTAGTCACCTTATTTTTGTTGATGAACCAAAAAAAATACGACTAATTGATAATAAACAGTAGTTTTTTTTTTCGTCAGTTCGTATATGATTTACATTTTCAGCTACATATAACTTTGGTGCTATCAGCAACTGGTGCCTGCAAAATGGAATGACTGAAGTAATTGAATGAGTCCAAGCTAAGCTCACAGGCCAATAGATGGCAACCAGCTGACTGTCCTTACTTGTACGAGCTCATGAGAAGTTACTTAGACACACCACACTCCGTACCGACCCGTATGCCCAGAACGGGCAACAGGAAACTGTTCTGTGTAAATGTTACAAAAAAGAAATTTAAACTGCATTCGCCACAAACAATAACTTAGATACGAGGATGGATCTAAAAGTTCTAAGCCCGACCAAGAAAATGAAAGAAAAGAGGATCTAAATTTATTTTTATTTTTCGACATAGTCTCCATCTAGTTCAACAGACTTCTTCCACCTGACCTGCAACTTGTTTATCCCCTCGAAAAAAAGATTCCGGAAGGTCGACGAAATAATCGTTTACTGCGACTATCACCTCATCTTTGGTCGAAAATTTCGAGCCACCCAAAGGTTTTTAAATTTGGAAATAAATGATAATCCGAGGGGGCTAAATCCGGCGAATAAGGTGGGTGGGGCAGCAATTCGTAGCCACAATCATGGATTACAGACATCGTTTCAACCGAAGTGTGAACACGTGCATTGTCTTGATGAAACAAAACTTTCTTACGCAACATTCCCGGCCTTTTTTCTTTTATTTCTTCCCGTTGTCTTCGTAAAAGGTTACAATAATAACTAGAATTTATAGTTTGACCTTTCGGTAAATAATCTACAAAAATAATGCCCTTCGCATCCCAAAAAACAGTCGACAAAACGACCTTAGCTTTTCTCGGTGTAGGAGAGTCTGATCTTTTCCACTGTTTGGATTGTTGCTTTGATTCAAGAGTATGGTGGTGAACCCAGCTTTCATTCAACAAATCTAGACAAAAAGTCCTCGGGATCAGTCTCAAAAAGTTCCAAACATTCTCGCGAAATTGTGTATCGAACTCGTTTTTGTTCAGCTGCAAGCAACCTCGGGACCCAGCAAGCAGAAACCTTATGGAACCCCAACTCTTCCGTTATTATGTGTTGCACCCGGCCATAACTAATGTTTGTTATCTCAGCTATCTTACCAATGGTCAAACGTCGGTCACCCAGTACGAGACCACAAATTTTATCGATATTTTCTTTCCTGGTAGAGGATGTAGGCCTTCCAATCCTAGGATCATCTTTAATAAAAAAAAAAAAGGACATCGTTTTGCAACCTGAGCAATACATAAAAGCGGATCTGGAAGTTAAGGAGACAACGTTGGAAGTGAACATTGATTACGAAGTGAGTTTGGACGGAGAGTTCTGCTTCAGGTACCTATGTTCTCGGTTTCTAAGATACTTGTGTCTAGCACACACACCACAACTTATATATCAACGAGTACTTTGTGTATTTAGACTACCCGCTCGTTATCAAATCCTACGCGATCGTTACCTTCACACACTACCGTGATCCTAAACTGAGTGTGGGAGAAATGATGGGTGGACCCTTCGCCAGTGCTCGCAAAAGGGGAGAGGCCATGAATTGTATTTAAATTCCTCTGCTTATAAACCAGATGCCAATTCTATCACATCTAAACATAAACATAATAAGACTAAGGTTGCAAATTTTATAAACAGAAGCAAGAATTCTGTTCTGGTTTTGGGTGTGTTATACATTTAACAATCTCTCCGCAGATGAACTTGACATGGCGTCTCAATATTTTCAATCCCGACATTTCATTCATGACAAGTTTAAGAAAAAATATGTAAATATATATAAAATCTGTTTACTCAAAAATTTACTTAAAATGTTTTATCCGATGCTCTTAATACAAAATATGTTATTGTTGTTGTTCTAGTGAATTTTAATATTAAGTTGTTAACATACTTGATTGAATGTATTGTCACCTCTCGATCGAAATTCATCTTAGCACTTGAATAAATAAAGCAACTTTATATAACATTTCCGCAATTATTTATTTTCTATTTATATTTACGACCGGTTTCGACTTATCCGATTCGAATTATATGCGTTTACCTGATGATGGTAGGCCGAAAACGGTCGTAAGTGTATATTGAAAAATAGATGATTGTGGAAATAGTATATAAAGTTAATTTACTCACTCGAGTGTTAAATTCTTAAGTCTGCGAATACGAAAGACTTTGTACTTGTCGTTTTCTGACGTGCTATGCCAGCAGACACCCAGAATTCTAGGTCATAAGCAAAACAATTGTGTTTGTGTTTTATACCTACACGCTCGGATAATAATCTCCTACCTACTCTATACTGTCGATTTATTCATTTATGTTCTTGTTTTAAAGGTTTAATCTCTTAGAAATTTGAAAACAAAAACAGAACCCTTATATGATCACTTTACATGTATATATGTATGACTTTGTTTCCCGTCTGTCTGTGCGCACATACAAGACACAAGTCACGCACACTTTACACAACTGTCATCATAACATAAAAACAGCGCGTAGGAGGGCAAGGCATCAGTATAGTAATTATGTGGATGTTTATGGGCGTCGGAAGTCGTAAAAAGGCTCCGATTGTTCGTTTGCCCCCCTACCCTATAAAGAAAACATGGCGCGTGAGCCTCGCAAAACATTCGCGGCTAATCACTTCCACTTCTCGACGGACCGTCGCAAACGTACCCCCTCTCTCAAACTCTCCAACACTTCCCGTCATAGTCCCCGGATCTTTTTCAATCATATTTCTACATATCTTAAACTTTGTGTTACTGAAGACGCACAGGCGTGACGTCACACAAGTGTCTTCGTAGATAATTATAATATTTGATACTTACAATACCTAACATTTATCAGCAATGTACAGTCCATAGTAACTACTGAATTCGGTCGGATTTATACAATTATTTCACGCCACGATCAAAGGCAGCGAAATACGTGGATGAGGCGAGGGAAACTGCGAGGCGTGGTTAGTTATCTATGCGTGGTAGCTAACATTACACAATTTAGTACATCACGCTGCATTAACAGTTAATAATTAGTAGACGACCGTCAAAAAATGAAATCATTCATAGGGTCTGTCTGTCTTCGTCACTTACCGTTCTCTACGAGCAGATCCACCATGGCCAACTGCCCCCACTTGCTGGCCACGTGCAGAGGAGTGATGTTGTGTTTCGCGGATCTGCCTGGGTCGGCGCCCGCCGTCAGCAGGGCCTTCGCCACTCCGACGTTCCCATAGTGCGCCGCAATATGGAGCGGAGTGAAGCCCGACTTCGAGCAGGCGTCTGGATTGTGTTCGTTCTTTAAAGAAGAGGAGCGATGTCAATTTAAAGTGTCAGCTTTCATATATAAAAATACATAAATAATAAATTAAAAGAATAAAATAGCCTGTCCAACTGTGCAGCACGTGTCTGCGTGCTTATGTATCTGCAAGGGCCCTCTCTACTCCATTATTCTCTAATTTCGTTGCGACGGCAATCCGAAATCACCGGCGAGAAATCAGGCTTAAAATGCTTTCCGAGGGACTGAGGTGTAACATCGCCAACTTCTACAGTCCAGACTGTGGTCAGTGATTGGAGACTTTTACCAAGAGCCTGCAACCCGACGCCAGGACCGTAGATAAACATGCCTACATCTAGACATCACGGCTGTATGCGGCGAGTTTCTTACATATTTATTTATTGTGACAAAGATACCTCCACGACCATGCGATGGAAATTTATCTTCAATTATAAAATATTATTTCAATTGGACTGTAAATACAGTTTGACAGTATATTACATTTCAATTTTAGGGTTGACACTTTATTTACGAAACGGAAGTGGAGGTGAAGAGAAGCGATATAGCTTCTTTGGATTGCTATATGTGCTCGTCTGGCGACGACGCTAGGTTTGGGATAGAACCCTTTCTAGTCCAAATCTGCTGCAAAATGAGAGAAGGTACGATATGAGTGAATTTATGCTAATTTTACTATTAACATCATGGCCAGGGACCAAGGGGAGATTTCGCGCGGTAGCCTCGGCGCGCACGTAAACGTCTGGCCCATGGAGAGATCAGGACAGACTGGGGGATGGGTTCGCTCATTCCCACTCTGACGGGTGAAACTCCTGAAGGGGAGCACACATAGGTGCAGGGGTACTATTTGAACTAGGCAAGATGCGGATCGAATTGGGATTAGTCCCTATTCTGTCCGCGTGTCGTCATTACACCGGTTGTGCGGTGGAGTCGTGTATGACAGTGTTTATGCTGAAAGTGTCTGACAGTTGTCAGTCCGACAGGATGTAACGGCGATGACGACCGGTGATTGTCGTACAGCTTAGATCGTAGTGCACTGCGTTTGTGATGAGAGGGTTGCGGTGGCGAGTCACTCGATTGAAGTTGAAACGAACCAGTTGAGTTTAAAGGTGTAAAGGTGTCCACTTATGGTGGGTAATTGAAAGTCCTGGTCCAGATGGAGGTGGTGGATGCACTGAGGCTATTCGCAGGAAGCTATTTTGTATGTAAGTAAGGAAACAAAGTCAGTCGACTTCGTTCACACAATTTTCTTAAAAAGAAGTACAATCCTTCATGTATTTATATGTATGGTAAATGTATTTATATTTTTAGAACGTTAAGGATTTCTTTCTTCCATGCGTTAACTTCTTGGGAATACTAAGCAGCGAAGGAAAGAGGAAAGTTAAAAAAATACAGACTAATTGTAAGCCTCCTTTTTGAAGCCGTTTAAAATATATGTAGTAAGTAAAGAGAAGAAGAAATAAGAAGTCCAGTTCACACGTTGAGCGATGTGTTTGGAGTGAAAATTTCTATAGACCCGTTGGGCATATAAACACGACACTGTTACCGATACCGCGTATAGCGCCATTTATTATGCTATAAATAAATTAAATGTAAATACTTATTCATAACATTGATAGCACGTAAGTATTTAATACAGGTAGAGATGTCGCTGATTAAACATTTTTACTTCCGTGTTAAGTTTCAGACAATGTGTGGTGGAGAAATTTAGATGTTTTTCCCCATCGATATTAACGTGATGTTATAGAAAACTACCGAGTTACAAATAGATAATAATAACAAGCTTCCATCTTTGCGGTTCTTTTGATGAATCCTACAACCACATATGGATTCTTACCATACAATCATCAATCGTTGGAGTTTCATAGCGTACCTCGAGTAATAAGGTGGCAGCCTTCACGTCGTTCTTCTTAGCGGCAATGTGTAGCGCCGGTAGTCGCACCTTCCCGCGCGTGTCGGACTCCAGCAGCTCAGCCACCACTCGGTCGTGGCCTTGCTGCATTGCCACCGCCAGCGGCGTGAACCCGTCCTGTAATAAACAGGTATCAGGTAACTAGATCATAATATCTACATACACACACACCGGTTATTGCTAACCGGCGTGTGTTTACGTAGAGGAAACCACACAAATCTATTAGAATCGTAATTATCCCACCGTATATGCGGTATGATTTGAATTTTCTAAGGGACCGAATCATTCCACGATTATATATCCTACTGTTACTATTTCAATTCTATAGAAATTGTAGACGCATTAGCATATTAATTACTTCGTCATATTAACTTCACGCCCATGGCACGGAAGACCGAGTTTCACGCCGAGCAATTAGTTCGTGTAGCTTTGAGTCGTGTCATTCAATTGTACCCCCCATTTAATGAATTTGTGTGGTTTGCATGTTAGGTCTCCGGAGTCGGAGTAGACCGAAGTTCCCAATTAGTGTCTTCAAAGTATGGTTCGTCGAGGAACTCAAAGAAATCAAAGACATACAAAAGAGTTAATATCATAACAGTAAAATTTCTTTATACTATTTTATCGCATTTTATTCAGTTATTTCACACCCAACTTTCATCATCATCATCATTATCAGCCCTTACCAGTCCACTGCTGGACATAGGGCTCTTCCAATGAACGCCAAGACGACCGATCTCCTGCTACTTGCATCCATCCCGGACCGGCTACTGCACGGAGATCGTTTTCCCACAAGGTGAACGGTCAACCAACACTTCGTTTTCCTAAGCGCGGCCTCCACTCCGGATCCTTACTGGCCCATCTGCCATCTGTTCTTCTGAGTGTGTGACCAGCCCATTGACACTTCAGTGTGCTTACTCGACGCGTGTTATCGGAAACTTTAGTTCTCTGCATTATGACTTCGTTATACCCGACTTTGGATAATATAAAAGGTAATATTCACGTGAACTGACTTCAACAATTATACCCAAGTTGTATTCCGATGGGACAGCAGACCAACACGGCTCTACATGCATGCATTTTACCCATCAAGCCAGTTGCAGCTACGGCTACCCTGGACACCATAGAGGCCGTGTGAGCTCGTATCGATTAACATTCTGTGTATTGTCGTCGGTAGTTTGGGCTCACCGTCCTATCGGAATAAAGGAATAACAATAGTATATGTGTCTATGACACCTCGTTAGCCTAAAGCCTAACACTTACCCACAGGGCTATTCTGAAGGACTTGTGTTACAGGTATATATAACAGGGGGATTAACCGCCACTTTACCAACTGAGCCAGCCGGTCGCCAGGTATGGAGTGTGAGTTATGACTACACTACCCTTGCTATTATTGGCCTTTATGTCCCGCTAATCCCAAACTATTCGAAGAGATGGTAACCGTAGCCGACATTCGAAGTTAAGAATTAAATAATGTTCCCGTACAATATCATAAGTATCACCTCTGTGGCTAGAGTCTGACTGGCCCCCGCAGCCAGCAACATCTTGACGCACCCAGCGTGGTTCTCCTGCGCCGCCATATACAGCGGCGTGAACCCGGCGGCCGACTGCGCGTCGGCCTTCGCCCCCGCCCCCAGAAGTGCCCGCGCGACATCCTCCTGGCCGGCGAGACATGCTATGTGTAGTGCTGTGTTGCCTGGAATTTACCAAATATAATTTAAGTATAGCTTTAGAAATAAAATAAGCTTCTTCCAATTACCGCTAACAGCAAGCCAGCTAACAGCCACACTGGACGAGCTTGACACACGAAAAGTATAATAATTATTATATTCATCACCCCACAGATGGACATGCTTCATCAGAGCACAGATAAATACTTCTTTCTGATAGATACCAGGCTTCTGATATCTATGGATGAACATATGCTAGATCTTAGATAATTTTCAGTATTTTGGTACGTATTCAAATGGTTTTTTTTTTTTAATAATCGTGAAGAATATTAGTAACGACCCACATGGTTTAATCCTAGCGGTGGATCTCAGTGTTCCAATTCGATTCCAGGCACCCAAGGAGGTTATGGGCATTGCCAATTATACCAAGGGTCTGTTCTTTATACCCCTGCTTTTGACGAGGCGGGGATGAGAAGCTCGCTCCATTGGACTACATGAAGTTGGTGGGGTAATTCTGTCGAGGAAGCGTCGCTCCCTTAGGGAACTGACTGGCCGTCGAGGCGACCTCGTGTTTAGTAGTATCTAAGCTTTCCAGAATTTTTAAGGCTTATTCTACGTCCCGCTATGTTTCTAAGTCACACTGAAGTCACTTCCTGCTCCCCCCACTTTTCTTCTGATTAAGTTCCCAAGACCGCGTTTGCATTTCTTTCGGAATCCTTGCGATGCTCGTGTCAGATGAGCGCAGACGTGATCTTTGTCTACCCTGGAGACTCGGGGGTCGCGGCGGAGGGCCAAGCCTGAGTAACATATGTTAGTAAAGTAAAGTAACTAACTTATTTCATCGGACGGCAAGTTTAAATATGTGCAGTCCTCTCTATCCCATGCGGGAACTGGCGTGAGGGTGTGTTGTTGTAGGCAACTCTAAGCAAATAAAATACAAATGCTTTTACCTTTTTTGGTGGCAGAGTCAACAACGGCGCCCCGTTTCAGCAGCTCCTCGACAACTGTGATGTGTCCGTCCTTGGCGGCCAAGTGTAGGGCGTTCAGTCCATTCTGAAAAAAAAAAAGACATTTAACATGAGACCAATATTTGTTACAATTTGTGTAAGAGAAGTGTGGCGCTGGCGTGAGCTGGCGCAAACCACCAGGAAGACACGGCTTGCTTACATGACGGTGCCGACTATGAGGCTCCAACTGATCGTTTGCCCCTTAAATTACAAGAGCATGTATACGTATACGTAATTGATATTCCCTGGGGGCTCGTAATAGAGTAGAGGCGAGCTCCAGCAGCCAAGTCCCCAGTTCGTCCAGCAAGTGTGAACTATTTACGAGGCTCACCCTCCTGATGACGGTGTACCAGAATATAAATTTAATTAAACACACAAAATGTCATCTACTTCAGATATATTTGAATAATTTGTTGACGAATTTAAGAACACCTCATGCATCAAAATCGGTACACCTGTGTGAGCTACAGGGCGTGTTAAAGAAGTGGACATATCATGGACATTTCACATACGAGTATATGTCATACATACGCTTGGAAATGAGTGTCCTCCTTCTGACGCAGTCAGCTTAACATATATATATATATATAATTTATGTGCACTTCTCACTTAACGTTAGCCTAGGCAGTGTGCCAAGTACCCAGATGTATTAATAATAACACATATATACATACATGATATAAATATACTCTCAAAAAACACTACCCTCCTTCTGAAGAAGTCGGTTAAAAATAAACGACATACCGTCAAAAGAAATGTGTACAAGCAACGTTTTTCACTTGCTCCAAAAACGTGTGACGGCGCATCTTATTATTTGTTGCTGTGCATTTGAGACTGAATATGTATCGCTACCCGAGCGACAGTCGTCAGTCATGGCGAGGCGCTTCGGTAGCCGCAGACAGTCGTCAGTCATGGCGAGGCGCTTCGGTAGCCGCAGACAGTCGTCAGTCATGGCGAGGCGCTTCGGTAGCCGCAGACATACGTCAATGTCAGTACTGACAACTTGTTATTGTTCAGTTCTGTCGTTCGCAAGGGCCGCAGAGCACGGTGTGGATGCTGCGATATCCGACGGGTTGATCTCCGACACAAGCTCATGTAGCAAACGACGGACATTATACCAAGAGTATTTTATTGCAAGAGATCGCGTCATACTGCATTGCAGCCGAATTAGGCCCGCACGACGACGAGGAAAGGAGGGCAACACATCTGCATGACAAAAATATGGATGTCTATGGTGCCGGTAGTCGTCAAAAGGCTTCGATTTCTCGTTTGCCCCTATACTATTCAAAAGTTACAACAGACGCGTATAAACGTGAGCACAATAAGCAGTTATGTGGGCTCCTAGGACCCCTTGAGGTTCCCTAGCTTCGGGTTCAGGAGTCTTGATGGGATGGGATTAATGACAAAACATAGATAATGAAGCTTCTTTTCTGCTCCTATGTAATAAATTACTGGACAGGCTGTATAACTTTAATTTAACGCGACTGTAATAAGCTTAACTCCGACCCATGACTATGGAGTAGCCGAGATCCGTGTTAAAAAAAAAAACTAAAAATAATGATAATATCATCCTAGCCAAATCTCGGCTACAGTGGCCATTTCTTCAGTCTGGCATGACCCACTACATTTTCCTACCGCTGCTCCTCCTGTGTGTCCAGGGTCGACAGCGGTCTCCATACGTGGCCCTTTGATATGTTCGCCGGGAACCCGAGGGAATGCTAAAGACTGCCTTGGGACCCGCAACGAAATTAATCGGAATAAAATAAGAGGAGTAGGAAGCGTTTACAGTCGAAGCGGAGACAGTACAGGATTGTAATGACTTAAACAGTCAACAAAAGAGGCGGCGGCCAGGTGAAGCCAGGCTGCTGTGTACCACGCAGATATAAATGCCTAACACATATGTCAATACCTCATATTTAAGTAATATTTATGACAAAATTGTTTCAAAGCATGAAAATTTTTCACGTTGTCATTAGAGTAAATTATCCCCGTAATATTTCTAATTGAGCATTATATTTTGTTCCTGTCAAAATTTCATATTTCTAAGCCTCGACCGAGCAGTCACAAAAGGTGATGTTACTTGCTTCAAACTTAGTTCACTACTAAAATAGCCGTGACCAGCAAGAAACTGTGCAATGTACTGATCTACTTTTAACCAGTTTTTCGATAACTTCTCCCGCACGCAGGAGAAAAACGATATCGATGACGTCCTTGATTTGTGTTAGCTCATCGTGCCTGCCATTGACTGAGTGGTAACATCTATATGGTTAAAGAAGCATTTTGGTCCTAAAAAGGCTGGACCAGAGGTTCCAAGAGGGGCAGATACCAGGGTCCACTGGTAATACTCCAACAGGAACTGGTAGGGCCTCCTTTTACTTTTACTTATTAACATAAAAATAATAATGATAGCCTCTGACTTTGTAGTAAGTTTCGACGCGCCTCGCCTATTGTAGCCCTATCTACCCAAACTGGAAAGGCGTGACACATGCTACAAATGTATGTCGCGATGTTTAGTATTTTTAAGGTCTTAAAGGACAGGCTCCATGTTGACCTCGAAATGTTGGTAAGAGCGTAGAAATTACGTTTAGCCCTCAGCCCACGGTGCTCACCTGTATTGAAATATCTGCGCGGGCATATTCAGTGCACAAGCGTGTGATCGAGCACAAGTGCGCTCTCCTATTCCCTAGTTACTCCCTTACGTGTTCCCATGGCACGGCAACCCGACACGACCAGAGTGTAATCAGGCGCAGGCTCGACGACTTAACGCGCTCTCCGGGACACGGTGGTGTAACACTGCCTACTTCAGACTCCAGAATTGTTAGAAATCGAAAAATCCTAACACCTACCTCTTTCTTTTTTGTTTGTTCCCTCTCGTTATTTCAACCCAGAACCTCAGGTCCGTGGCTGAACTGTGGACGATATGATAAATAGAAGTCTATTAAACTTCAGAAGTATCAAGGCCAATTTATCGCTCCAATATATCTCCACCTAGTTCAGTACATCTGATTACAATGCAATTGATTATTCGCTTCGTCATTACATCTGCTTTGTGCAAAGTCAGTATCATTATAACGTCGATTTAAGTAAGAGGTAGTGCCATGCTTCATTGCAGGCGATTTGCAATTGTTGGCATTGTGGCCAGCACGACGGGAAGTAACTCTCGCTCGCTGATACCGAGCTACAATCGCGGTTTGTGTGTTTTGGTGCGCGAAGAACACATCTGCAATTGTGCAGTATAATAATATTAATGTCGTCCTAGCCGGATTTCAGGCACAGCGGCCATGTATAGAGATTAGTCAACTGCGCGAGACCTATTATAGTGCGCAAGTGCATGCGGTGCCACCTGTGAGACTCCCACTTCCCTCATTCTCCTATTCCGATGGGACGGCAATACGACACAACCCGAGGGGAATCAGGCGCAGGTTTGACTGCTTAACGTGTTCCATCCCTGACTTCGGACTGTTATTATAAATGCCAATAAACATTTTGTCCGACCCGGAACTCCAACCCCTCACGGCCTGTGGTTGAGATTGCTTATCCCTAGATCACGAGACAGTATGTTGTGCACAATAAAAAACTAAATATTTCTTTGCCTAAACTAAAAAATTAAATATGAGTTGTTTTGAGTATTGAGAGAAACGTCGGGAGTCGAGCTAAATACTTCGATTAAAATAGTACGCGATTAGGTCTCGTCTACAATATGAAAATATGAATACAAACCGTGAAAGCTTAAAACAATTCATCTACGAGTATCGTAAAATATATCTGTACGCTGTATGTACACACTACACAGTACCTACTTACTATGTATCAGCTAGAGGAAGTTCACTATAATCATAACCCCAGTTCCGCCGGGTTCAAGTTCAGCCCAGCGTCACCGGATCCATTTATAGACAGACACAAGTAGATGTTATCGCGGGATAGCATTAACGACGTACAAGCATCTCTATCTACATCGAGGTACTAAAAGTGTATAGGTTCGAGGTAAGTTATTGAGGTAACATCTCTCCTCACGATTGTTCAGTATTTTTTGTGGCAGTTATTTCCTGAAGTGGAACGGCAATGTGTAATAGGGTCGATTTGTATAGGTACATCGCAAATCGTACAGCGCATCTGCACAACCTCTGGTTATCCGGATGTTCAGGGCTATTTCCGTCGTCTGCGAGTCAGTAATGAGTCACAAGGACCGACTAGCGGAGTAGTTTAGGCTGCATGTTCCTTGAAATTTACATAGTCCCAACGTTGCAATTGGTCGTCAGAGAAGCGCACCTCATATCTCTTTTTTCTTATATGTATCATATCTTATATATATCATATGGCTTTCTCCATACGGGAGATCAGATAACCGCGTCGGGTCCAACCTGGGTGTATCGACGCGACGATACACCCAGGTTGGACCCGACGCGGATATATTTACCACATGAAAAAAAATAAAGACACCGCTTGGGAAAGTGTTACAATAATAAAATGGCGTATGAAGAGGGGGGGAGGAGGGGGGTTAAAACCAATTTTGTAATATTCATCAAGTGTCAATAGAATGATTCATTAGAGACAAACTAGTATCTAATTACGTTTTAGGGGTTACCTATCTCTTTAATGTCATATATATGCGTTGTCCTCCTTTCCTCCTCCTGTCCCACCTCTCCACCGGCTACTCAAAAACAGCACGAAACGCGACCTCATGTGTATAACTTTACGGCGGTATGTCGTCAGCAGGAGGTAACTACCGGTCGCATCCGGTTTCATTCGGAAGGTATGGAAGCTCGGACAGTTCACGTGTAACACAACAGACGTGGCAGCGCATTGCAGCGGAACAAGTCCGCTGCGCATTTTACAGAGCTTTTGCGATATCAATTTGTAGCGGTAAGCCCCCGTTCAATGTGCAGCTGGGCCTGTAGTTGGTTAGGACGATAAATATACAGGTATTAATTTAATCTGTGAATTAATAAAATAAATGGAGTATTCTAATCAAAAAGAATTTTTGCAGCTATGCCGTCACGTTTCATGCGGTTTGTGAGTAGCGGTGTCTCCCAGGTCTGTGTGACAACAATAATGCTGATGTCTATGAGCGTCGGTAGTCATCAAAAGGCTTCGTTTGCCCGTTTGCTCCAGTCTACTATAGAAGAAAT